>OX465500.1:17445550-17943050 GCA_950022335.1 Eurois occulta | reverse complement strand
GCTTCTTTTGAGACCTCGCTCGCCCGCCTAGCTCAAATAAAACTTGTACATTTAAAAAAAATAGTTTTTTCTCATAGTTTCTGTATAGTACCTAAATCCACCTGGGGGAGATAGTTTTTGGCAAAAACGTGAATATATTCGGTTCCAGACGTGCGATTTTGAAGCTGTTTTCAGCATTTTTAGACAAAACTAGGCGTCCGCCGACGTCCTGACGATATTGCACTCACCGAACAACCCCTATAAAAAACTTCCCTAACCACCCCTAGAAATTTTTCGAATTTTTTACAAAAACTCATCAAAATTTAGTGTTTTTCAAAATTTTCTTTCAAATTATAGTTGCAATAGTACTCACCCTTCATCCCTGTGTTCTGGTCCGCGTTCCGTGCGCCGGCGCCCAGGTTGGAGGCTGAAACCCTAAATTTTTTGGTTCAAAAACTGGTTTTTTGACCAAAACTCAAAAATTTTATTCGGCACCCACCTTGTTTTATTTCGTAATTAGCTAGCCCGCGACGAGCCGCTTCTTTTGAGACCTCGCTCGCCCGCCTAGCTCAAATAAAACTTGTACATTTAAAAAAAATAGTTTTTTCTCATAGTTTCTGTATAGTACCTAAATCCACCTGGGGGAGATAGTTTTTGGCAAAAACGTGAATATATTCGGTTCCAGACGTGCGATTTTGAAGCTGTTTTCAGCATTTTTAGACAAAACTAGGCGTCCGCCGACGTCCTGACGATATTGCACTCACCGAACAACCCCTATAAAAAACTTCCCTAACCACCCCTAGAAATTTTTCGAATTTTTTACAAAAACTCATCAAAATTTAGTGTTTTTCAAAATTTTCTTTCAAATTATAGTTGCAATAGTACTCACCCTTCATCCCTGTGTTCTGGTCCGCGTTCCGTGCGCCGGCGCCCAGGTTGGAGGCTGAAACCCTAAATTTTTTGGTTCAAAAACTGGTTTTTTGACCAAAACTCAAAAATTTTATTCGGCACCCACCTTGTTTTATTTCGTAATTAGCTAGCCCGCGACGAGCCGCTTCTTTTGAGACCTCGCTCGCCCGCCTAGCTCAAATAAAACTTGTACATTTAAAAAAAATAGTTTTTTCTCATAGTTTCTGTATAGTACCTAAATCCACCTGGGGGAGATAGTTTTTGGCAAAAACGTGAATATATTCGGTTCCAGACGTGCGATTTTGAAGCTGTTTTCAGCATTTTTAGACAAAACTAGGCGTCCGCCGACGTCCTGACGATATTGCACTCACCGAACAACCCCTATAAAAAACTTCCCTAACCACCCCTAGAAATTTTTCGAATTTTTTACAAAAACTCATCAAAATTTAGTGTTTTTCAAAATTTTCTTTCAAATTATAGTTGCAATAGTACTCACCCTTCATCCCTGTGTTCTGGTCCGCGTTCCGTGCGCCGGCGCCCAGGTTGGAGGCTGAAACCCTAAATTTTTTGGTTCAAAAACTGGTTTTTTGACCAAAACTCAAAAATTTTATTCGGCACCCACCTTGTTTTATTTCGTAATTAGCTAGCCCGCGACGAGCCGCTTCTTTTGAGACCTCGCTCGCCCGCCTAGCTCAAATAAAACTTGTACATTTAAAAAAAATAGTTTTTTCTCATAGTTTCTGTATAGTACCTAAATCCACCTGGGGGAGATAGTTTTTGGCAAAAACGTGAATATATTCGGTTCCAGACGTGCGATTTTGAAGCTGTTTTCAGCATTTTTAGACAAAACTAGGCGTCCGCCGACGTCCTGACGATATTGCACTCACCGAACAACCCCTATAAAAAACTTCCCTAACCACCCCTAGAAATTTTTCGAATTTTTTACAAAAACTCATCAAAATTTAGTGTTTTTCAAAATTTTCTTTCAAATTATAGTTGCAATAGTACTCACCCTTCATCCCTGTGTTCTGGTCCGCGTTCCGTGCGCCGGCGCCCAGGTTGGAGGCTGAAACCCTAAATTTTTTGGTTCAAAAACTGGTTTTTTGACCAAAACTCAAAAATTTTATTCGGCACCCACCTTGTTTTATTTCGTAATTAGCTAGCCCGCGACGAGCCGCTTCTTTTGAGACCTCGCTCGCCCGCCTAGCTCAAATAAAACTTGTACATTTAAAAAAAATAGTTTTTTCTCATAGTTTCTGTATAGTACCTAAATCCACCTGGGGGAGATAGTTTTTGGCAAAAACGTGAATATATTCGGTTCCAGACGTGCGATTTTGAAGCTGTTTTCAGCATTTTTAGACAAAACTAGGCGTCCGCCGACGTCCTGACGATATTGCACTCACCGAACAACCCCTATAAAAAACTTCCCTAACCACCCCTAGAAATTTTTCGAATTTTTTACAAAAACTCATCAAAATTTAGTGTTTTTCAAAATTTTCTTTCAAATTATAGTTGCAATAGTACTCACCCTTCATCCCTGTGTTCTGGTCCGCGTTCCGTGCGCCGGCGCCCAGGTTGGAGGCTGAAACCCTAAATTTTTTGGTTCAAAAACTGGTTTTTTGACCAAAACTCAAAAATTTTATTCGGCACCCACCTTGTTTTATTTCGTAATTAGCTAGCCCGCGACGAGCCGCTTCTTTTGAGACCTCGCTCGCCCGCCTAGCTCAAATAAAACTTGTACATTTAAAAAAAATAGTTTTTTCTCATAGTTTCTGTATAGTACCTAAATCCACCTGGGGGAGATAGTTTTTGGCAAAAACGTGAATATATTCGGTTCCAGACGTGCGATTTTGAAGCTGTTTTCAGCATTTTTAGACAAAACTAGGCGTCCGCCGACGTCCTGACGATATTGCACTCACCGAACAACCCCTATAAAAAACTTCCCTAACCACCCCTAGAAATTTTTCGAATTTTTTACAAAAACTCATCAAAATTTAGTGTTTTTCAAAATTTTCTTTCAAATTATAGTTGCAATAGTACTCACCCTTCATCCCTGTGTTCTGGTCCGCGTTCCGTGCGCCGGCGCCCAGGTTGGAGGCTGAAACCCTAAATTTTTTGGTTCAAAAACTGGTTTTTTGACCAAAACTCAAAAATTTTATTCGGCACCCACCTTGTTTTATTTCGTAATTAGCTAGCCCGCGACGAGCCGCTTCTTTTGAGACCTCGCTCGCCCGCCTAGCTCAAATAAAACTTGTACATTTAAAAAAAATAGTTTTTTCTCATAGTTTCTGTATAGTACCTAAATCCACCTGGGGGAGATAGTTTTTGGCAAAAACGTGAATATATTCGGTTCCAGACGTGCGATTTTGAAGCTGTTTTCAGCATTTTTAGACAAAACTAGGCGTCCGCCGACGTCCTGACGATATTGCACTCACCGAACAACCCCTATAAAAAACTTCCCTAACCACCCCTAGAAATTTTTCGAATTTTTTACAAAAACTCATCAAAATTTAGTGTTTTTCAAAATTTTCTTTCAAATTATAGTTGCAATAGTACTCACCCTTCATCCCTGTGTTCTGGTCCGCGTTCCGTGCGCCGGCGCCCAGGTTGGAGGCTGAAACCCTAAATTTTTTGGTTCAAAAACTGGTTTTTTGACCAAAACTCAAAAATTTTATTCGGCACCCACCTTGTTTTATTTCGTAATTAGCTAGCCCGCGACGAGCCGCTTCTTTTGAGACCTCGCTCGCCCGCCTAGCTCAAATAAAACTTGTACATTTAAAAAAAATAGTTTTTTCTCATAGTTTCTGTATAGTACCTAAATCCACCTGGGGGAGATAGTTTTTGGCAAAAACGTGAATATATTCGGTTCCAGACGTGCGATTTTGAAGCTGTTTTCAGCATTTTTAGACAAAACTAGGCGTCCGCCGACGTCCTGACGATATTGCACTCACCGAACAACCCCTATAAAAAACTTCCCTAACCACCCCTAGAAATTTTTCGAATTTTTTACAAAAACTCATCAAAATTTAGTGTTTTTCAAAATTTTCTTTCAAATTATAGTTGCAATAGTACTCACCCTTCATCCCTGTGTTCTGGTCCGCGTTCCGTGCGCCGGCGCCCAGGTTGGAGGCTGAAACCCTAAATTTTTTGGTTCAAAAACTGGTTTTTTGACCAAAACTCAAAAATTTTATTCGGCACCCACCTTGTTTTATTTCGTAATTAGCTAGCCCGCGACGAGCCGCTTCTTTTGAGACCTCGCTCGCCCGCCTAGCTCAAATAAAACTTGTACATTTAAAAAAAATAGTTTTTTCTCATAGTTTCTGTATAGTACCTAAATCCACCTGGGGGAGATAGTTTTTGGCAAAAACGTGAATATATTCGGTTCCAGACGTGCGATTTTGAAGCTGTTTTCAGCATTTTTAGACAAAACTAGGCGTCCGCCGACGTCCTGACGATATTGCACTCACCGAACAACCCCTATAAAAAACTTCCCTAACCACCCCTAGAAATTTTTCGAATTTTTTACAAAAACTCATCAAAATTTAGTGTTTTTCAAAATTTTCTTTCAAATTATAGTTGCAATAGTACTCACCCTTCATCCCTGTGTTCTGGTCCGCGTTCCGTGCGCCGGCGCCCAGGTTGGAGGCTGAAACCCTAAATTTTTTGGTTCAAAAACTGGTTTTTTGACCAAAACTCAAAAATTTTATTCGGCACCCACCTTGTTTTATTTCGTAATTAGCTAGCCCGCGACGAGCCGCTTCTTTTGAGACCTCGCTCGCCCGCCTAGCTCAAATAAAACTTGTACATTTAAAAAAAATAGTTTTTTCTCATAGTTTCTGTATAGTACCTAAATCCACCTGGGGGAGATAGTTTTTGGCAAAAACGTGAATATATTCGGTTCCAGACGTGCGATTTTGAAGCTGTTTTCAGCATTTTTAGACAAAACTAGGCGTCCGCCGACGTCCTGACGATATTGCACTCACCGAACAACCCCTATAAAAAACTTCCCTAACCACCCCTAGAAATTTTTCGAATTTTTTACAAAAACTCATCAAAATTTAGTGTTTTTCAAAATTTTCTTTCAAATTATAGTTGCAATAGTACTCACCCTTCATCCCTGTGTTCTGGTCCGCGTTCCGTGCGCCGGCGCCCAGGTTGGAGGCTGAAACCCTAAATTTTTTGGTTCAAAAACTGGTTTTTTGACCAAAACTCAAAAATTTTATTCGGCACCCACCTTGTTTTATTTCGTAATTAGCTAGCCCGCGACGAGCCGCTTCTTTTGAGACCTCGCTCGCCCGCCTAGCTCAAATAAAACTTGTACATTTAAAAAAAATAGTTTTTTCTCATAGTTTCTGTATAGTACCTAAATCCACCTGGGGGAGATAGTTTTTGGCAAAAACGTGAATATATTCGGTTCCAGACGTGCGATTTTGAAGCTGTTTTCAGCATTTTTAGACAAAACTAGGCGTCCGCCGACGTCCTGACGATATTGCACTCACCGAACAACCCCTATAAAAAACTTCCCTAACCACCCCTAGAAATTTTTCGAATTTTTTACAAAAACTCATCAAAATTTAGTGTTTTTCAAAATTTTCTTTCAAATTATAGTTGCAATAGTACTCACCCTTCATCCCTGTGTTCTGGTCCGCGTTCCGTGCGCCGGCGCCCAGGTTGGAGGCTGAAACCCTAAATTTTTTGGTTCAAAAACTGGTTTTTTGACCAAAACTCAAAAATTTTATTCGGCACCCACCTTGTTTTATTTCGTAATTAGCTAGCCCGCGACGAGCCGCTTCTTTTGAGACCTCGCTCGCCCGCCTAGCTCAAATAAAACTTGTACATTTAAAAAAAATAGTTTTTTCTCATAGTTTCTGTATAGTACCTAAATCCACCTGGGGGAGATAGTTTTTGGCAAAAACGTGAATATATTCGGTTCCAGACGTGCGATTTTGAAGCTGTTTTCAGCATTTTTAGACAAAACTAGGCGTCCGCCGACGTCCTGACGATATTGCACTCACCGAACAACCCCTATAAAAAACTTCCCTAACCACCCCTAGAAATTTTTCGAATTTTTTACAAAAACTCATCAAAATTTAGTGTTTTTCAAAATTTTCTTTCAAATTATAGTTGCAATAGTACTCACCCTTCATCCCTGTGTTCTGGTCCGCGTTCCGTGCGCCGGCGCCCAGGTTGGAGGCTGAAACCCTAAATTTTTTGGTTCAAAAACTGGTTTTTTGACCAAAACTCAAAAATTTTATTCGGCACCCACCTTGTTTTATTTCGTAATTAGCTAGCCCGCGACGAGCCGCTTCTTTTGAGACCTCGCTCGCCCGCCTAGCTCAAATAAAACTTGTACATTTAAAAAAAATAGTTTTTTCTCATAGTTTCTGTATAGTACCTAAATCCACCTGGGGGAGATAGTTTTTGGCAAAAACGTGAATATATTCGGTTCCAGACGTGCGATTTTGAAGCTGTTTTCAGCATTTTTAGACAAAACTAGGCGTCCGCCGACGTCCTGACGATATTGCACTCACCGAACAACCCCTATAAAAAACTTCCCTAACCACCCCTAGAAATTTTTCGAATTTTTTACAAAAACTCATCAAAATTTAGTGTTTTTCAAAATTTTCTTTCAAATTATAGTTGCAATAGTACTCACCCTTCATCCCTGTGTTCTGGTCCGCGTTCCGTGCGCCGGCGCCCAGGTTGGAGGCTGAAACCCTAAATTTTTTGGTTCAAAAACTGGTTTTTTGACCAAAACTCAAAAATTTTATTCGGCACCCACCTTGTTTTATTTCGTAATTAGCTAGCCCGCGACGAGCCGCTTCTTTTGAGACCTCGCTCGCCCGCCTAGCTCAAATAAAACTTGTACATTTAAAAAAAATAGTTTTTTCTCATAGTTTCTGTATAGTACCTAAATCCACCTGGGGGAGATAGTTTTTGGCAAAAACGTGAATATATTCGGTTCCAGACGTGCGATTTTGAAGCTGTTTTCAGCATTTTTAGACAAAACTAGGCGTCCGCCGACGTCCTGACGATATTGCACTCACCGAACAACCCCTATAAAAAACTTCCCTAACCACCCCTAGAAATTTTTCGAATTTTTTACAAAAACTCATCAAAATTTAGTGTTTTTCAAAATTTTCTTTCAAATTATAGTTGCAATAGTACTCACCCTTCATCCCTGTGTTCTGGTCCGCGTTCCGTGCGCCGGCGCCCAGGTTGGAGGCTGAAACCCTAAATTTTTTGGTTCAAAAACTGGTTTTTTGACCAAAACTCAAAAATTTTATTCGGCACCCACCTTGTTTTATTTCGTAATTAGCTAGCCCGCGACGAGCCGCTTCTTTTGAGACCTCGCTCGCCCGCCTAGCTCAAATAAAACTTGTACATTTAAAAAAAATAGTTTTTTCTCATAGTTTCTGTATAGTACCTAAATCCACCTGGGGGAGATAGTTTTTGGCAAAAACGTGAATATATTCGGTTCCAGACGTGCGATTTTGAAGCTGTTTTCAGCATTTTTAGACAAAACTAGGCGTCCGCCGACGTCCTGACGATATTGCACTCACCGAACAACCCCTATAAAAAACTTCCCTAACCACCCCTAGAAATTTTTCGAATTTTTTACAAAAACTCATCAAAATTTAGTGTTTTTCAAAATTTTCTTTCAAATTATAGTTGCAATAGTACTCACCCTTCATCCCTGTGTTCTGGTCCGCGTTCCGTGCGCCGGCGCCCAGGTTGGAGGCTGAAACCCTAAATTTTTTGGTTCAAAAACTGGTTTTTTGACCAAAACTCAAAAATTTTATTCGGCACCCACCTTGTTTTATTTCGTAATTAGCTAGCCCGCGACGAGCCGCTTCTTTTGAGACCTCGCTCGCCCGCCTAGCTCAAATAAAACTTGTACATTTAAAAAAAATAGTTTTTTCTCATAGTTTCTGTATAGTACCTAAATCCACCTGGGGGAGATAGTTTTTGGCAAAAACGTGAATATATTCGGTTCCAGACGTGCGATTTTGAAGCTGTTTTCAGCATTTTTAGACAAAACTAGGCGTCCGCCGACGTCCTGACGATATTGCACTCACCGAACAACCCCTATAAAAAACTTCCCTAACCACCCCTAGAAATTTTTCGAATTTTTTACAAAAACTCATCAAAATTTAGTGTTTTTCAAAATTTTCTTTCAAATTATAGTTGCAATAGTACTCACCCTTCATCCCTGTGTTCTGGTCCGCGTTCCGTGCGCCGGCGCCCAGGTTGGAGGCTGAAACCCTAAATTTTTTGGTTCAAAAACTGGTTTTTTGACCAAAACTCAAAAATTTTATTCGGCACCCACCTTGTTTTATTTCGTAATTAGCTAGCCCGCGACGAGCCGCTTCTTTTGAGACCTCGCTCGCCCGCCTAGCTCAAATAAAACTTGTACATTTAAAAAAAATAGTTTTTTCTCATAGTTTCTGTATAGTACCTAAATCCACCTGGGGGAGATAGTTTTTGGCAAAAACGTGAATATATTCGGTTCCAGACGTGCGATTTTGAAGCTGTTTTCAGCATTTTTAGACAAAACTAGGCGTCCGCCGACGTCCTGACGATATTGCACTCACCGAACAACCCCTATAAAAAACTTCCCTAACCACCCCTAGAAATTTTTCGAATTTTTTACAAAAACTCATCAAAATTTAGTGTTTTTCAAAATTTTCTTTCAAATTATAGTTGCAATAGTACTCACCCTTCATCCCTGTGTTCTGGTCCGCGTTCCGTGCGCCGGCGCCCAGGTTGGAGGCTGAAACCCTAAATTTTTTGGTTCAAAAACTGGTTTTTTGACCAAAACTCAAAAATTTTATTCGGCACCCACCTTGTTTTATTTCGTAATTAGCTAGCCCGCGACGAGCCGCTTCTTTTGAGACCTCGCTCGCCCGCCTAGCTCAAATAAAACTTGTACATTTAAAAAAAATAGTTTTTTCTCATAGTTTCTGTATAGTACCTAAATCCACCTGGGGGAGATAGTTTTTGGCAAAAACGTGAATATATTCGGTTCCAGACGTGCGATTTTGAAGCTGTTTTCAGCATTTTTAGACAAAACTAGGCGTCCGCCGACGTCCTGACGATATTGCACTCACCGAACAACCCCTATAAAAAACTTCCCTAACCACCCCTAGAAATTTTTCGAATTTTTTACAAAAACTCATCAAAATTTAGTGTTTTTCAAAATTTTCTTTCAAATTATAGTTGCAATAGTACTCACCCTTCATCCCTGTGTTCTGGTCCGCGTTCCGTGCGCCGGCGCCCAGGTTGGAGGCTGAAACCCTAAATTTTTTGGTTCAAAAACTGGTTTTTTGACCAAAACTCAAAAATTTTATTCGGCACCCACCTTGTTTTATTTCGTAATTAGCTAGCCCGCGACGAGCCGCTTCTTTTGAGACCTCGCTCGCCCGCCTAGCTCAAATAAAACTTGTACATTTAAAAAAAATAGTTTTTTCTCATAGTTTCTGTATAGTACCTAAATCCACCTGGGGGAGATAGTTTTTGGCAAAAACGTGAATATATTCGGTTCCAGACGTGCGATTTTGAAGCTGTTTTCAGCATTTTTAGACAAAACTAGGCGTCCGCCGACGTCCTGACGATATTGCACTCACCGAACAACCCCTATAAAAAACTTCCCTAACCACCCCTAGAAATTTTTCGAATTTTTTACAAAAACTCATCAAAATTTAGTGTTTTTCAAAATTTTCTTTCAAATTATAGTTGCAATAGTACTCACCCTTCATCCCTGTGTTCTGGTCCGCGTTCCGTGCGCCGGCGCCCAGGTTGGAGGCTGAAACCCTAAATTTTTTGGTTCAAAAACTGGTTTTTTGACCAAAACTCAAAAATTTTATTCGGCACCCACCTTGTTTTATTTCGTAATTAGCTAGCCCGCGACGAGCCGCTTCTTTTGAGACCTCGCTCGCCCGCCTAGCTCAAATAAAACTTGTACATTTAAAAAAAATAGTTTTTTCTCATAGTTTCTGTATAGTACCTAAATCCACCTGGGGGAGATAGTTTTTGGCAAAAACGTGAATATATTCGGTTCCAGACGTGCGATTTTGAAGCTGTTTTCAGCATTTTTAGACAAAACTAGGCGTCCGCCGACGTCCTGACGATATTGCACTCACCGAACAACCCCTATAAAAAACTTCCCTAACCACCCCTAGAAATTTTTCGAATTTTTTACAAAAACTCATCAAAATTTAGTGTTTTTCAAAATTTTCTTTCAAATTATAGTTGCAATAGTACTCACCCTTCATCCCTGTGTTCTGGTCCGCGTTCCGTGCGCCGGCGCCCAGGTTGGAGGCTGAAACCCTAAATTTTTTGGTTCAAAAACTGGTTTTTTGACCAAAACTCAAAAATTTTATTCGGCACCCACCTTGTTTTATTTCGTAATTAGCTAGCCCGCGACGAGCCGCTTCTTTTGAGACCTCGCTCGCCCGCCTAGCTCAAATAAAACTTGTACATTTAAAAAAAATAGTTTTTTCTCATAGTTTCTGTATAGTACCTAAATCCACCTGGGGGAGATAGTTTTTGGCAAAAACGTGAATATATTCGGTTCCAGACGTGCGATTTTGAAGCTGTTTTCAGCATTTTTAGACAAAACTAGGCGTCCGCCGACGTCCTGACGATATTGCACTCACCGAACAACCCCTATAAAAAACTTCCCTAACCACCCCTAGAAATTTTTCGAATTTTTTACAAAAACTCATCAAAATTTAGTGTTTTTCAAAATTTTCTTTCAAATTATAGTTGCAATAGTACTCACCCTTCATCCCTGTGTTCTGGTCCGCGTTCCGTGCGCCGGCGCCCAGGTTGGAGGCTGAAACCCTAAATTTTTTGGTTCAAAAACTGGTTTTTTGACCAAAACTCAAAAATTTTATTCGGCACCCACCTTGTTTTATTTCGTAATTAGCTAGCCCGCGACGAGCCGCTTCTTTTGAGACCTCGCTCGCCCGCCTAGCTCAAATAAAACTTGTACATTTAAAAAAAATAGTTTTTTCTCATAGTTTCTGTATAGTACCTAAATCCACCTGGGGGAGATAGTTTTTGGCAAAAACGTGAATATATTCGGTTCCAGACGTGCGATTTTGAAGCTGTTTTCAGCATTTTTAGACAAAACTAGGCGTCCGCCGACGTCCTGACGATATTGCACTCACCGAACAACCCCTATAAAAAACTTCCCTAACCACCCCTAGAAATTTTTCGAATTTTTTACAAAAACTCATCAAAATTTAGTGTTTTTCAAAATTTTCTTTCAAATTATAGTTGCAATAGTACTCACCCTTCATCCCTGTGTTCTGGTCCGCGTTCCGTGCGCCGGCGCCCAGGTTGGAGGCTGAAACCCTAAATTTTTTGGTTCAAAAACTGGTTTTTTGACCAAAACTCAAAAATTTTATTCGGCACCCACCTTGTTTTATTTCGTAATTAGCTAGCCCGCGACGAGCCGCTTCTTTTGAGACCTCGCTCGCCCGCCTAGCTCAAATAAAACTTGTACATTTAAAAAAAATAGTTTTTTCTCATAGTTTCTGTATAGTACCTAAATCCACCTGGGGGAGATAGTTTTTGGCAAAAACGTGAATATATTCGGTTCCAGACGTGCGATTTTGAAGCTGTTTTCAGCATTTTTAGACAAAACTAGGCGTCCGCCGACGTCCTGACGATATTGCACTCACCGAACAACCCCTATAAAAAACTTCCCTAACCACCCCTAGAAATTTTTCGAATTTTTTACAAAAACTCATCAAAATTTAGTGTTTTTCAAAATTTTCTTTCAAATTATAGTTGCAATAGTACTCACCCTTCATCCCTGTGTTCTGGTCCGCGTTCCGTGCGCCGGCGCCCAGGTTGGAGGCTGAAACCCTAAATTTTTTGGTTCAAAAACTGGTTTTTTGACCAAAACTCAAAAATTTTATTCGGCACCCACCTTGTTTTATTTCGTAATTAGCTAGCCCGCGACGAGCCGCTTCTTTTGAGACCTCGCTCGCCCGCCTAGCTCAAATAAAACTTGTACATTTAAAAAAAATAGTTTTTTCTCATAGTTTCTGTATAGTACCTAAATCCACCTGGGGGAGATAGTTTTTGGCAAAAACGTGAATATATTCGGTTCCAGACGTGCGATTTTGAAGCTGTTTTCAGCATTTTTAGACAAAACTAGGCGTCCGCCGACGTCCTGACGATATTGCACTCACCGAACAACCCCTATAAAAAACTTCCCTAACCACCCCTAGAAATTTTTCGAATTTTTTACAAAAACTCATCAAAATTTAGTGTTTTTCAAAATTTTCTTTCAAATTATAGTTGCAATAGTACTCACCCTTCATCCCTGTGTTCTGGTCCGCGTTCCGTGCGCCGGCGCCCAGGTTGGAGGCTGAAACCCTAAATTTTTTGGTTCAAAAACTGGTTTTTTGACCAAAACTCAAAAATTTTATTCGGCACCCACCTTGTTTTATTTCGTAATTAGCTAGCCCGCGACGAGCCGCTTCTTTTGAGACCTCGCTCGCCCGCCTAGCTCAAATAAAACTTGTACATTTAAAAAAAATAGTTTTTTCTCATAGTTTCTGTATAGTACCTAAATCCACCTGGGGGAGATAGTTTTTGGCAAAAACGTGAATATATTCGGTTCCAGACGTGCGATTTTGAAGCTGTTTTCAGCATTTTTAGACAAAACTAGGCGTCCGCCGACGTCCTGACGATATTGCACTCACCGAACAACCCCTATAAAAAACTTCCCTAACCACCCCTAGAAATTTTTCGAATTTTTTACAAAAACTCATCAAAATTTAGTGTTTTTCAAAATTTTCTTTCAAATTATAGTTGCAATAGTACTCACCCTTCATCCCTGTGTTCTGGTCCGCGTTCCGTGCGCCGGCGCCCAGGTTGGAGGCTGAAACCCTAAATTTTTTGGTTCAAAAACTGGTTTTTTGACCAAAACTCAAAAATTTTATTCGGCACCCACCTTGTTTTATTTCGTAATTAGCTAGCCCGCGACGAGCCGCTTCTTTTGAGACCTCGCTCGCCCGCCTAGCTCAAATAAAACTTGTACATTTAAAAAAAATAGTTTTTTCTCATAGTTTCTGTATAGTACCTAAATCCACCTGGGGGAGATAGTTTTTGGCAAAAACGTGAATATATTCGGTTCCAGACGTGCGATTTTGAAGCTGTTTTCAGCATTTTTAGACAAAACTAGGCGTCCGCCGACGTCCTGACGATATTGCACTCACCGAACAACCCCTATAAAAAACTTCCCTAACCACCCCTAGAAATTTTTCGAATTTTTTACAAAAACTCATCAAAATTTAGTGTTTTTCAAAATTTTCTTTCAAATTATAGTTGCAATAGTACTCACCCTTCATCCCTGTGTTCTGGTCCGCGTTCCGTGCGCCGGCGCCCAGGTTGGAGGCTGAAACCCTAAATTTTTTGGTTCAAAAACTGGTTTTTTGACCAAAACTCAAAAATTTTATTCGGCACCCACCTTGTTTTATTTCGTAATTAGCTAGCCCGCGACGAGCCGCTTCTTTTGAGACCTCGCTCGCCCGCCTAGCTCAAATAAAACTTGTACATTTAAAAAAAATAGTTTTTTCTCATAGTTTCTGTATAGTACCTAAATCCACCTGGGGGAGATAGTTTTTGGCAAAAACGTGAATATATTCGGTTCCAGACGTGCGATTTTGAAGCTGTTTTCAGCATTTTTAGACAAAACTAGGCGTCCGCCGACGTCCTGACGATATTGCACTCACCGAACAACCCCTATAAAAAACTTCCCTAACCACCCCTAGAAATTTTTCGAATTTTTTACAAAAACTCATCAAAATTTAGTGTTTTTCAAAATTTTCTTTCAAATTATAGTTGCAATAGTACTCACCCTTCATCCCTGTGTTCTGGTCCGCGTTCCGTGCGCCGGCGCCCAGGTTGGAGGCTGAAACCCTAAATTTTTTGGTTCAAAAACTGGTTTTTTGACCAAAACTCAAAAATTTTATTCGGCACCCACCTTGTTTTATTTCGTAATTAGCTAGCCCGCGACGAGCCGCTTCTTTTGAGACCTCGCTCGCCCGCCTAGCTCAAATAAAACTTGTACATTTAAAAAAAATAGTTTTTTCTCATAGTTTCTGTATAGTACCTAAATCCACCTGGGGGAGATAGTTTTTGGCAAAAACGTGAATATATTCGGTTCCAGACGTGCGATTTTGAAGCTGTTTTCAGCATTTTTAGACAAAACTAGGCGTCCGCCGACGTCCTGACGATATTGCACTCACCGAACAACCCCTATAAAAAACTTCCCTAACCACCCCTAGAAATTTTTCGAATTTTTTACAAAAACTCATCAAAATTTAGTGTTTTTCAAAATTTTCTTTCAAATTATAGTTGCAATAGTACTCACCCTTCATCCCTGTGTTCTGGTCCGCGTTCCGTGCGCCGGCGCCCAGGTTGGAGGCTGAAACCCTAAATTTTTTGGTTCAAAAACTGGTTTTTTGACCAAAACTCAAAAATTTTATTCGGCACCCACCTTGTTTTATTTCGTAATTAGCTAGCCCGCGACGAGCCGCTTCTTTTGAGACCTCGCTCGCCCGCCTAGCTCAAATAAAACTTGTACATTTAAAAAAAATAGTTTTTTCTCATAGTTTCTGTATAGTACCTAAATCCACCTGGGGGAGATAGTTTTTGGCAAAAACGTGAATATATTCGGTTCCAGACGTGCGATTTTGAAGCTGTTTTCAGCATTTTTAGACAAAACTAGGCGTCCGCCGACGTCCTGACGATATTGCACTCACCGAACAACCCCTATAAAAAACTTCCCTAACCACCCCTAGAAATTTTTCGAATTTTTTACAAAAACTCATCAAAATTTAGTGTTTTTCAAAATTTTCTTTCAAATTATAGTTGCAATAGTACTCACCCTTCATCCCTGTGTTCTGGTCCGCGTTCCGTGCGCCGGCGCCCAGGTTGGAGGCTGAAACCCTAAATTTTTTGGTTCAAAAACTGGTTTTTTGACCAAAACTCAAAAATTTTATTCGGCACCCACCTTGTTTTATTTCGTAATTAGCTAGCCCGCGACGAGCCGCTTCTTTTGAGACCTCGCTCGCCCGCCTAGCTCAAATAAAACTTGTACATTTAAAAAAAATAGTTTTTTCTCATAGTTTCTGTATAGTACCTAAATCCACCTGGGGGAGATAGTTTTTGGCAAAAACGTGAATATATTCGGTTCCAGACGTGCGATTTTGAAGCTGTTTTCAGCATTTTTAGACAAAACTAGGCGTCCGCCGACGTCCTGACGATATTGCACTCACCGAACAACCCCTATAAAAAACTTCCCTAACCACCCCTAGAAATTTTTCGAATTTTTTACAAAAACTCATCAAAATTTAGTGTTTTTCAAAATTTTCTTTCAAATTATAGTTGCAATAGTACTCACCCTTCATCCCTGTGTTCTGGTCCGCGTTCCGTGCGCCGGCGCCCAGGTTGGAGGCTGAAACCCTAAATTTTTTGGTTCAAAAACTGGTTTTTTGACCAAAACTCAAAAATTTTATTCGGCACCCACCTTGTTTTATTTCGTAATTAGCTAGCCCGCGACGAGCCGCTTCTTTTGAGACCTCGCTCGCCCGCCTAGCTCAAATAAAATTTTGCCCACCCACCCGCCCTCTGGTCTATAGGAAGGTGGACGGGAATTGATCGGTGGGAAAATATTTTTAATTTTATATTTGTAAATAGTGTGGATAGGGAAACTAGCATTTTTTATTTTATTTTTAACTTATTTGACTGAGTCTGTGAAGGCCCACATTTTAATTAGCATTAATTGAGTGTATTTTATTTTATAATTATTATCGTCCATTTCAATTCAAATATTTTCATTTCTTCTGTGTACCCCCCTTTACAGGGACACAGGAGAATCCTCTCTTTTTAAACATCCCGACAAAGTTTTAACGAAATTATAATTATTATTTTATTATATATTATACTAATTAATTTTATTTGTTGTAAATTTATTGTGACAGTCGATCGTTTACGAGCGACTATTATTATATAACATTTTGTATTTTAATTGATTTTATTATTTCATTACTTTTTGTGTTCCCCCCTTTACAGGGCAACACAAGTACCAGTGTTCAAAACCCTCTCCTCGAGCAGATATTGTAGTTCTGACCTCCTCTTTACAGGGGTCCGTTCTTGCACTATCTGCTCTGACTGAAAATTATGTTGTGCACCCCGGCCATGAACTCGAACACCCAGAGCTCCGGGAGCTCGCCGCGATCGGCGGAGAAGGCGGGCCCCTCGTCCCCTGACGCGAGGAGGAAAATTGTATTCGGAAACGATACACCCCTCGCGTCCCGGGGGGGTCCTGCTACTCCGCTGACGCGCCGAGTTCCTGTCAACGCTCCAAGATCGCTCATAAAGCCTGAGGCAGAGCACCCCAGTCGCATTGCGGAGGCGAGAGCTTGCCTAAATAAGGCAAAGCTAAATTTGGGCAACTCTCGCAACCTGAAAGCGGAAATCAAGACTGCGGTGCTCGAAGCCATAAACAGGCTTTATGAGCTGGTCAAGGAGTCGGAGCGAGACAAGGCCTCTGCCGCACCCGTTGCCGTACCGGAACCCGCGTCCACTGCTAACTGCTGCGGTCCCCAACCCATCACCAGCGAGGTCCTTGCTGGCCAGACTGAGCTCCTTAACACTCTCAAGGAGCACATCTCGGAGTTAAAGGAAAACTCCGAGAAACTCGACAAACTCCGAGACAGTCTGGCTAGCAAGGAAAGTGCGGGGGAGACAACCTACGCCAGTGTAGCGGCCGTCAGTAATCGCCACACCGGGGCACAGGCCCTGGAGCGAACGACGCTACACTCCGTGGTTGTCTCCTCGACACAGGAGATGGATACGGGGGCCGAAATACTCGAAAGAGTTAGGAAGGCAGTGGACGCGAAGGAGGGCTGGGTGCGTGTAGAGAGGGTCCGGAAGGCCAAGGACCAGAAGGTCATAATGGGGTGCGCAACAAAGGAGGAGAGGGAAAAACTCAAGAAGCGACTTGAATCGGCCGGAGAGAACCTCGTCGTCGAGGCGGTGAAGAATCGGGACCCGCTTCTGGTTCTTAGGGACGTGCTGTCAGTACACAGTGACGAAGAAGTGTTGAGAGCCCTCAAGAACCAGAACCGGGAGATCTTTCACGGCCTCGGCGACGAGGAACAGAAACTTTCTATAAAATATAGGAAGAAATCGCGTAACCCTCACGTGAACAGCATTGTGCTGAGTGTTTCCCCTGCAATCTGGAAGCGCGCACTCGAAGGAGGCAAGCTCCGTATTGACCTCCAGAGGGTGCGCGTTGAAGACCAGACGCCTCTGGTGCAGTGCACCCGCTGCCTTGCATATGGTCACGGCAAGCGTCTTTGCGCGGAGCCGGTTGACCTATGCAGCCACTGCGGCGGTTCACACCTTAGGTTGGACTGCCCAGTCAGTGGCGAGGCAGCGGTGTGCGTCAACTGCACCAGAGCCAAGCTCGGGGAACACTCGCACAATGCGTTCAGCAAGGAATGCCCGGTACACAAGAAGTGGGACGCATTCGCACGAGCAACCGTAGCATATTGCTAAAGTTGTCGGTGCGCCCACTTCCACGTACACGAACATGTCAGGTTTGACACAACCAGATCGCAGACGCATTAAGCGAACCACTAGGGTTGGCTTAATGGATATTGGTAATTGGTGTCACTTTTTTGGGAAAGTGGCCCAAATTATACTGGACCGTAAGCCAACTCTAGTGGAATCGTTAAGTTGTGTCGAACCTGGTTTGTTTTCTGCGATTATTCTACTTTTCTGGACATTAGGCATCAAACGTATTGTGATATTGACTTGTATATTGAGTATACGTAGCAAATATCGTAAACAAAATTAAAAATTGGGACATAATCGCAGAAAACTTGTAGGGCAAAAATACGGGGGTACACGAGATCTAAGCTTGGGTTAAATGGTAAATATAATTTAGGAATATGCAGTATTTTATTATTGGTAGGATAGTTAATATATTAAAGAATGTAAAAGAAGAATTAAATTAATAAAAATTAAAAATCATAATTATAGTATAGATAGTCATATTAAACAGCAACAATAATAAAGAAAAAGTAAAGATAGCAAATTATATTATATATATATGTACAAATAAAAATTAGAAGCTTAAACAGAATAGTAGTATGGTCTCTTCGGCCACCTAATAAACTAGTCGCTACACAAGTCACAAAACTAATAGAAAAGGTCTCTGATAATGTCAGAGGGACACTGGCAAGGCAGGAGTGGGAAAAAAAAAAAAAAAAAAAAAAAAACCTAACCTAACCTAACCTAACCTAACCTAACCTAACCCGTTCATATTTTCGGTTCTGGACGTGCGATTTTGAAGCTGTTTTCAGCATATTTGGACCTAAATAGGCGTCCGCCTACGTACTGACGATATTGCACCCCCCGAAACGCGCGAATAAAAAATTTCCCTACAACCCTTAGAAATTTTTCGAATTTTTTAGATAAAATCATCAATATTTAGTGTTTTTCCAAATTTCTAGTCAAAATTACGTTAGATTATAGTTGCAATAGTACTCACCCTTCATCCCTGTGTTCTGGTCCGCGTTCCGTGCGCCGGCGCCCAGGTTGGAGGTTGAAACCCTAAATTTTTTGGTTCAAAAACTGGTTTTTTGACCAAAACTCAAAAATTTTATTCGGCACCCACCCTGTTTTATTTTGTAATTAGCTAGCCCGCGACGAGCCGCTTCTTTTGAGACCTCGCTCGCCCGTCTAGCTCAAATAAAACTTGTACATTTTTAAAAAACAGTTTTTTCTCATAGTTTCTGTATGTACCTGAATCTACCTTAGGGAGATAGTTCAAAACAAAAACGTTCATATTTTCGGTTCTGGACGTGCGATTTTGAAGCTGTTTTCAGCATATTTGGACCTAAATAGGCGTCCGCCTACGTACTGACGATATTGCACCCCCCGAAACGCGCGAATAAAAAATTTCCCTACAACCCTTAGAAATTTTTCGAATTTTTTAGATAAAATCATCAAAATTTAGTGTTTTTCCAAATTTCTAGTCAAAATTACGTTAGATTATAGTTGCAATAGTACTCACCCTTCATCCCTGTGTTCTGGTCCGCGTTCCGTGCGCCGGCGCCCAGGTTGGAGGTTGAAACCCTAAATTTTTTGGTTCAAAAACTGGTTTTTTGACCAAAACTCAAAAATTTTATTCGGCACCCACCCTGTTTTATTTCATAATTAGCTAGCCCGCGACGAGCCGCGTCTTTTGAGATATCGCTCGCCCGTCTAGCTCAAATAAAACTTGTACTTTTTCAAAAACAAGTTTTTCTCATAGTTTCTGTATAGTACCTAAATCCACCTAAGGGAGATAGTTTTTAACAAGAACGTTCATATTTTCGGTTCTGGACGTGCGATTTTGAAGCTGTTTTCGGCATTTTTAGACCTAACTAGGCGTCCGCCTACGTACTGACGATATTGCACCCACCGGTACGACCCTATAAAAAATTTCCCTACAACCCTTGAAATTTTTCGAATTTTTCAGATACGATCATCAAAATTTAGTGTTTTTTCCAAATTTTCTTTCAAAATAACGTTAGATTATAGTTTCAATAGTACTCACCCTTCATCCCTGTGTTCTGGTCCGCGTTCCGTGAGCCGGCGCCCAGGTTGGAGGTTGAAACCCTAAATTTTTTGGTTCAAAAACTGGTCTATAGGAAGGTGGAAGGTGGTTTTTTTTTTGGCAAAAAATTAATTTATTTTATTTTATCTCTTTTTGGCTTGGTTGTGGGGAAAGCTCAATTTTAAACGATTCTGACCAAAAATTTTACAAATTTTAGTTATTTACATAATTTTATTTGGTAATTTTAATTAGACATTAAGTTATTTTATAGGTAGTTGACATAAATCTTTAATATTTTAATTGATTTTTACAAAATTTATATTTTTAATTGATTTCTAGTTATTTGCTACTGTGTCCCCCCTTTACAGGGACACAGAAGAATCCAGTGTCCAATTAGTCTCTCCTCCCGAGCGGATATTATATACCTGGCCCCCCTCTTTACAGGGGTCCGTTTTGTAGTATCTGCCGCTCGTTTTAAAAAATGCATCGCACCCCGGCCGCCCAACTGCCGACTGGAGGCTCCGGGAGCTCGCCGCGATCGTCGGAGAAGGCGGTGCCTTCGTCCCCTGACGCGAGGCGGAGAATTGTATTTGGTGACGATTCACCCCTCGCGTCCCGGGTGGGTCCCGCTACTCCGGGGACGTGTCGAGCTCCTGTCGACGCTTCGAGACCGCTCAAGAAGCCTGAGGCTGGGCACCGCAGTCGCACTGCGGAAGCGAGAGCTTGCCTAAATAGGGCAAAGCTCAATTTAGGCAACTCTCGCAACCTTAAGGCGGAGATCAAGACTGCGGTGCTCGAAGCCATAAACAGGCTTTTTGAGTTGGTTAAGGAGTCGGAGCAAGACAAGGCCCCCGCCGCACCCATCGCCGTACCAGAACCCGCGCCCACTGCTGACCGTAGTTCCCAACCCGTATCCGTCGAGGTCCTTGCTGGCCAGACTGAGCTCCTTAAGACCATGAAGGAGCACATCTCGGAGTTAAGAGACAACTCCGAGAAGCTCGAGAAACTCCGAGACAGTCTGGCTAGCAGAGAAAGTGTGGGCGAGACAACCTACGCGAGTGTAGCGGCCGTTAGTAAGCGCTACACCGGGGCACAGGCCCCGGAGCGAACGACGCTGCACTCCGTGGTTGTCTCCTCGACACAGGAGATGGATACGGGGGCCGAAATTCTGGAAAGAGTGCGGAAAGCAGTGGACGCGAAGGAGGGCTGGGTGCGTGTGGAGAGAGTTCGCAAGGCGAAAGACCAGAAGGTTATAATGGGGTGCGAAACGAAGGAGGAGAGACGAAAGCTAAAGGCACGTTTGGAGGCGGCCGGAGAGAACCTCGTCGTCGAGGAAGTCAAAAACCGAGACCCGCTTCTGATTCTCAGGGACGTACTGCTGATCCACAGCGACGAGGACGTGTTGCGAGCCCTGAAGAATCAGAACCGGGAGTTATTTGACGGCCTCGGCGACGAGGAACAAAAAGTTTCAATTAAGTTTAGGAAGAGGACACGGAACCCTCACGTGAACGGCATTGTGTTGAGTGTTTCCCCTGCAATCTGGAAGCGCGCACTCGAAGGAGGCAAGCTCCGCATTGACCTCCAGAGAGTGCGCGTGGAAGACCAGACGCCTCTGGTGCAGTGCACCCGCTGCCTAGCATACGGTCATGGCAAGCGTCTCTGCACGGAGCCCGCTGACCTATGCAGCCACTGCGGCGGTCCACACCTTAGGTTGGACTGCCCAGTCAGTGGCGAGGCAGCGGTGTGCGTAAACTGCACCAGAGCCAAGCTCGGGGAACACTCGCACAATGCGTTCAGTAAGGAATGCCCAGTGCGTCGGAAGTGGGACGCATTCGCACGAGCAACAATAGCGTATTGCAAAAGTTGTCGGTGCGCCCACTTCCGCGTACATAGAGATGACCGGTTTGGCACAACCAGATAGCAGACGCATTGAGCGAACCACTAGGGTTGGCTTAATGGAAGATGGTAATTGGAGTCACTTTCCTAGGAAAGCGGCTGGAATTATGCTGGACCGTAAGCCAACTCTAGTGGAATCGTCAAGTTGTGTCAAACCGGTTGCAAATCTTCGGCTTTGAGTATGATACTGACTCATATATTAGGTATATACAGCAAGCATCATAAGAAACAAAGCCAAGCGCGCAACAATCAAATCTCAACAAGGGTAAAAAGGGTAAATATGGGTAAACATAGTAAATAAAATTTGGTAAAATAAACAGTATCTTAGTAGTATTAAATTAGTAAAGAATAAAATGTAAAATCAGTATAAACGTAGCAAAAACAAATTATAGACAAATAGTATTTAATAGTTAATAATATAGTACAGCATTAAAGTAAAAACTTAAAACATCATTATAACTGTAGTTTATGTAAATAGTATATTATTATATAAGTAGAAACAACCCATACCGTGTGGTCTCTTCGGCCTCCACAAAAAAACAAGTCGCTAAATAAGAAACAAAATGATCAACAAGGGCTCTGATCATGTCAGAGGGACACTGGCGGGGCAGGAGTGGGTTTTAGTCGGTTCGAGTCCGACACTACCTCCACTGTCTCACACCCTGTGAGATAGTGGAGGTGTCCGTGGGGATTTCCCACTCCTGCCAAAACAAAAAAAAAAAAAAAAAAAAAAAAAAAAAAAAAAAAAAACCTAACCTAACCTAACCTAACCTAACCTAACCTAACCTAACCTAACCTAACCTAACCTAACCTAACCTAACCTAACCTAACCTAACCTAACCTAACCTAACCTAACCTAACCTAACCTAACCGAGCAAAAACGTGAATATATTCGGTTCTAGACGTGCGATTTTGAAGCTGTTTTCAGCATTTTTAGACAAAACTAGGCGTCCGCCGACGTCCTGACGATATTGCACTCACCGGACTACCCTTATAAAAAACTTCCCTTACCACCCTTAGAAATTTTTCGAATTTTTTACAAAAACTCATCAAAATTTAGTGTTTTTCCAAATTTTCTTTCAAATTATAGTTGCAATAGTACTCACCCTTCATCCCTGTGTTCTGGTCCGCGTTCCGTGCGCCGGCGCCCAGGTTGGAGGTTGAAACCCTAAATTTTTTGGTTCAAAAACTAGTTTTTTGACCAAAACTCAAAAATTTTATTCGGCACCCACCCTGTTTTATTTCGTAATTAGCTAGCCCGCGACGAGCCGCGTCTTTTGAGATATCGCTCGCCCGCCTAGCTCAAATAAAACTTGTACATTTTTAAAAAATAGTTTTTTCTCATAGTTTCTGTATAGTACCTAAATCCACCTAAGGGAGATAGTTTTTAGCAAAAACGTGAATATATTCGGTTCTAGACGTGCGATTTTGAAGCTGTTTTCAGCATTTTTAGACAAAACTAGGCGTCCGCCGACGTCCTGACGATATTGCACTCACCGGACTACCCTTATAAAAAACTTCCCTTACCACCCTTAGAAATTTTTCGAATTTTTTACAAAAACTCATCAAAATTTAGTGTTTTTCCAAATTTTCTTTCAAATTATAGTTGCAATAGTACTCACCCTTCATCCCTGTGTTCTGGTCCGCGTTCCGTGCGCCGGCGCCCAGGTTGGAGGTTGAAACCCTAAATTTTTTGGTTCAAAAACTAGTTTTTTGACCAAAACTCAAAAATTTTATTCGGCACCCACCCTGTTTTATTTCGTAATTAGCTAGCCCGCGACGAGCCGCGTCTTTTGAGATATCGCTCGCCCGCCTAGCTCAAATAAAACTTGTACATTTTTAAAAAATAGTTTTTTCTCATAGTTTCTGTATAGTACCTAAATCCACCTAAGGGAGATAGTTTTTAGCAAAAACGTGAATATATTCGGTTCTAGACGTGCGATTTTGAAGCTGTTTTCAGCATTTTTAGACAAAACTAGGCGTCCGCCGACGTCCTGACGATATTGCACTCACCGGACTACCCTTATAAAAAACTTCCCTTACCACCCTTAGAAATTTTTCGAATTTTTTACAAAAACTCATCAAAATTTAGTGTTTTTCCAAATTTTCTTTCAAATTATAGTTGCAATAGTACTCACCCTTCATCCCTGTGTTCTGGTCCGCGTTCCGTGCGCCGGCGCCCAGGTTGGAGGTTGAAACCCTAAATTTTTTGGTTCAAAAACTAGTTTTTTGACCAAAACTCAAAAATTTTATTCGGCACCCACCCTGTTTTATTTCGTAATTAGCTAGCCCGCGACGAGCCGCGTCTTTTGAGATATCGCTCGCCCGCCTAGCTCAAATAAAACTTGTACATTTTTAAAAAATAGTTTTTTCTCATAGTTTCTGTATAGTACCTAAATCCACCTAAGGGAGATAGTTTTTAGCAAAAACGTGAATATATTCGGTTCTAGACGTGCGATTTTGAAGCTGTTTTCAGCATTTTTAGACAAAACTAGGCGTCCGCCGACGTCCTGACGATATTGCACTCACCGGACTACCCTTATAAAAAACTTCCCTTACCACCCTTAGAAATTTTTCGAATTTTTTACAAAAACTCATCAAAATTTAGTGTTTTTCCAAATTTTCTTTCAAATTATAGTTGCAATAGTACTCACCCTTCATCCCTGTGTTCTGGTCCGCGTTCCGTGCGCCGGCGCCCAGGTTGGAGGTTGAAACCCTAAATTTTTTGGTTCAAAAACTAGTTTTTTGACCAAAACTCAAAAATTTTATTCGGCACCCACCCTGTTTTATTTCGTAATTAGCTAGCCCGCGACGAGCCGCGTCTTTTGAGATATCGCTCGCCCGCCTAGCTCAAATAAAACTTGTACATTTTTAAAAAATAGTTTTTTCTCATAGTTTCTGTATAGTACCTAAATCCACCTAAGGGAGATAGTTTTTAGCAAAAACGTGAATATATTCGGTTCTAGACGTGCGATTTTGAAGCTGTTTTCAGCATTTTTAGACAAAACTAGGCGTCCGCCGACGTCCTGACGATATTGCACTCACCGGACTACCCTTATAAAAAACTTCCCTTACCACCCTTAGAAATTTTTCGAATTTTTTACAAAAACTCATCAAAATTTAGTGTTTTTCCAAATTTTCTTTCAAATTATAGTTGCAATAGTACTCACCCTTCATCCCTGTGTTCTGGTCCGCGTTCCGTGCGCCGGCGCCCAGGTTGGAGGTTGAAACCCTAAATTTTTTGGTTCAAAAACTAGTTTTTTGACCAAAACTCAAAAATTTTATTCGGCACCCACCCTGTTTTATTTCGTAATTAGCTAGCCCGCGACGAGCCGCGTCTTTTGAGATATCGCTCGCCCGCCTAGCTCAAATAAAACTTGTACATTTTTAAAAAATAGTTTTTTCTCATAGTTTCTGTATAGTACCTAAATCCACCTAAGGGAGATAGTTTTTAGCAAAAACGTGAATATATTCGGTTCTAGACGTGCGATTTTGAAGCTGTTTTCAGCATTTTTAGACAAAACTAGGCGTCCGCCGACGTCCTGACGATATTGCACTCACCGGACTACCCTTATAAAAAACTTCCCTTACCACCCTTAGAAATTTTTCGAATTTTTTACAAAAACTCATCAAAATTTAGTGTTTTTCCAAATTTTCTTTCAAATTATAGTTGCAATAGTACTCACCCTTCATCCCTGTGTTCTGGTCCGCGTTCCGTGCGCCGGCGCCCAGGTTGGAGGTTGAAACCCTAAATTTTTTGGTTCAAAAACTAGTTTTTTGACCAAAACTCAAAAATTTTATTCGGCACCCACCCTGTTTTATTTCGTAATTAGCTAGCCCGCGACGAGCCGCGTCTTTTGAGATATCGCTCGCCCGCCTAGCTCAAATAAAACTTGTACATTTTTAAAAAATAGTTTTTTCTCATAGTTTCTGTATAGTACCTAAATCCACCTAAGGGAGATAGTTTTTAGCAAAAACGTGAATATATTCGGTTCTAGACGTGCGATTTTGAAGCTGTTTTCAGCATTTTTAGACAAAACTAGGCGTCCGCCGACGTCCTGACGATATTGCACTCACCGGACTACCCTTATAAAAAACTTCCCTTACCACCCTTAGAAATTTTTCGAATTTTTTACAAAAACTCATCAAAATTTAGTGTTTTTCCAAATTTTCTTTCAAATTATAGTTGCAATAGTACTCACCCTTCATCCCTGTGTTCTGGTCCGCGTTCCGTGCGCCGGCGCCCAGGTTGGAGGTTGAAACCCTAAATTTTTTGGTTCAAAAACTAGTTTTTTGACCAAAACTCAAAAATTTTATTCGGCACCCACCCTGTTTTATTTCGTAATTAGCTAGCCCGCGACGAGCCGCGTCTTTTGAGATATCGCTCGCCCGCCTAGCTCAAATAAAACTTGTACATTTTTAAAAAATAGTTTTTTCTCATAGTTTCTGTATAGTACCTAAATCCACCTAAGGGAGATAGTTTTTAGCAAAAACGTGAATATATTCGGTTCTAGACGTGCGATTTTGAAGCTGTTTTCAGCATTTTTAGACAAAACTAGGCGTCCGCCGACGTCCTGACGATATTGCACTCACCGGACTACCCTTATAAAAAACTTCCCTTACCACCCTTAGAAATTTTTCGAATTTTTTACAAAAACTCATCAAAATTTAGTGTTTTTCCAAATTTTCTTTCAAATTATAGTTGCAATAGTACTCACCCTTCATCCCTGTGTTCTGGTCCGCGTTCCGTGCGCCGGCGCCCAGGTTGGAGGTTGAAACCCTAAATTTTTTGGTTCAAAAACTAGTTTTTTGACCAAAACTCAAAAATTTTATTCGGCACCCACCCTGTTTTATTTCGTAATTAGCTAGCCCGCGACGAGCCGCGTCTTTTGAGATATCGCTCGCCCGCCTAGCTCAAATAAAACTTGTACATTTTTAAAAAATAGTTTTTTCTCATAGTTTCTGTATAGTACCTAAATCCACCTAAGGGAGATAGTTTTTAGCAAAAACGTGAATATCGCTCCCCCCACCGAATAATATGGTAATCGATAAATCTAAATTTTACAAGAAAAATAAAAAACTGTTTTATGCGTATATCTCGGCACGGGTAGATCGTAAGATAGACATTTATACGTCGAAATAAAGCTAATTTTTTTACAATCTATTTCATATTCTGTTTTTTTTTGTAATAGTTTAATAAAATTAAGTTATTGACGAAAATAATGTTACTGAAATTAAAGGGCAAGAGTATAGTATGCAACGCATCATTACCATATTATTCGCGTGTAAACGCAACGATATCGTAGTCAATATTAATGCATTATAGTATTATTCGTTGTAATACGGTGTCAAAAAACCTAACGGCAATATGATATTACGATATTATTCGTGTGAAATCCAAGCGATAGTTTATACTGTAATATTACAGTACAGTAATATTCGTCGATGTGTGGTGTCAAAAGATTAACAGTAATATAATGTTGCAAATACATGTTTTATTAAATAATTCAGTACTTATTATTTGATTTGGCAGAAAAATAACAATATTAGAGGAAGTTGATATTAATACTGGATAATTTATAATAGCGATTTTATTAAAATTTATGAAATAAAACAAAGGTTTTATTATTTATCATAATCAGTCCTTTTATTTATTAATAATCAGGTACTTAATGTTTTCTAAGTATCAGAAACAATAATCAAGGGAGTCCTGTTGGCCCAATTGGTCCATTGGTATAGTAGAAATGAATCATGCTAATCATCACTACAGTCCTATTCATAGTCTGAAGACTGCTCTGTGCTATTTGCACAGGTTTGCAGAGAATTATAAAAACAATGATAACGCTGAGGTATGGCTTCTGTTCTGCATAGACTTAATAAATCTTCTTTTAGTAATTTACTCACTGGTATTGATTGATAATAAGCGTGTTTTAATTGTATTTCAGTAGTAACTTCTTCCTCAATAAGTAGTCTTCTTCCTCTCTTTGATCGGGTTTGAATTTCAATATTCAACTCTGAATATTCATCCTCAAAGTTATATTTAAATTGAGGGTTGGAAATCATCAAATGACCCCTCCCGCTCTGGGCGGAGCGGAAGGGAGTGTCAGACTCTTACTGACTAAAAACCATCCATGTTCCTTCTTTGGCCCTTTATGTTCCAGGGCCGCGGTATCTCTTTCAAACAGTCCCGCAGCCCTGGCAGGCATCGGCCCTTGCGGGCCCCTCCCGTTTGCTTACATCTCTTTGAGGCGCGCGTGGAACACGAACGCGCCGTCGACACGGCCTGTCGTCATACGACCGACGGACGGCGAGCTAGCCCATTACTCACCGTCCACAGGCCCGCGCCTACGGTGGCCGAGAGCCATCACGGCGTGGCCCCCGACGCCCGGTTCTTCTCCTCCCGCGGCGGCTGGGACGTGAGGCTCTCTCCCTCTCACGTTCCGCCGCCTCCTTCGCTAGCATGACTGCTTCGCAGAAGGAGGCGACGGCTTCCCATTCCCTCTCGCCCCGGACCATGGCTTGAACCAGGGCCGGGCGCGAGAGGTCGCCGCTGCCAATCGCCGCTACGAGGACACGGCGGCGGTGCTCCGCCCAAGCGGAGCAGACCTCGACGGTGTGCTCCACCGTGTCCTCCGGGCGATCCTCCCAATGATAGCACCCGGGCGTGGTTGCCTCCTACCTTTGCATTTAAAATGATGCCATATATTTGGTCAGGAGTATAAAGCACTTTATTTTTTAAGGCTCTTTCAATACATGAGTGCATACCATCGCCTTCATTCTGACTATGTCCAGTTTCAAAAAATCTCTGTGTAATATTTTCCATATGGCTTTTAGGACATGGAGGTATAAAGCAAAGATATACCGATTTTTATTTTGGCCTGCACATCCATCTGAATAGAATGACAAATTCTTGATACCTCTACTCTTTTCTTCTTTGATGAATTGAGTCAAGCAGCTACCAATTTCTATGAAACCTCTTTTGGCGATAGAATGGTGCCATACGTAACAGTGTCCTGATTTGTTAAGAGAGTTGTAAATGGTAAAATTGTATATTGGGCATTTTGTTTTGTAATAGAAAATTCCTACCTCAGATCAGGTCTTTTTCTAGATCGAAAATAGCAACGGTCGTATTATTTTTGTCCACAGAAGCCTTTTATTCCTCTTTTATCTGACGCACCTTGTTTTTCCTTGCCACATGTTGATTGTATTTCTCCTCTAATGCTTCTTTTCTAATTGGGTCCGCTTGTTCATATATAAGAGCACTTCCGACGTTTGGCTCCCAGACTGGAAAAGGCCGGGGCTGCCTACAAGCGCCTCCTGCCCAACCTGAGGGGTCCAAACGCCTCCTGCCGGAGGCTCTACGCGATGATCGTGCGGTTCATGGCCCTTTACGGGGCCCCGGTGTGGGCGCGTTCGTTGAGGCTGCGAGCCGCGCATTACCTGAACGCGCCCCAAAAGATGGTAGCCGTAAGGATGATCCGTGGGTACCGCACGATCACCCGCGAGGCGGCGAGCCTCCTTGCCGGATTGCCGCCATGGGATCTGGAGGCCATAGTCCTCGCGCGCCTGCATGAATGGCGCGCGGAGGCACAGCGCCGGGGGGAAACTCCGCTGCCGCGGCAAATTGTCGCTCAGCGGACCGACTTCCGGCGCGATCTCATGGCGACATGGAGAGAGCGACTATCGCAACCCCGTGCAGGGCACGCCACGATAGTGGCGATAAGTCCCCTCTTTGAGGAGTGGCTAGAGAGGTGCCACGGCGCCCTCACCTTCCGCCTGACGCAGGTCCTCACCGGACACGGATGTTTCGAGAGGTACCTGCACCGAATCGGGCGAGAGGAAACGCCCAGGTGCTATCATTGTGAGGATCACCCGAAGGACACGGTGGAGCACACCGTGGAGGTCTGCTCCGCTTGGACGGAGCACCGCCGTGTCCTCGTAGAGGCGATTGGCGGCGGCGACCTCTCGCGTCCGGCCCTGGTTCAAGCCATGGTCCGGGGCGAGAGGGAATGGGAAGCCGTCACCTCCTTCTGCGAAGCAGTCATGCTAGCGAAGGAGGCGGCGGAACGTGAGAGGGAGAGAGCCTCACGTCCCAGCCGCCGCGGGAGGAGAAGAACCGGGCGTCGGGGGCCACGCCGTGATGGCTCTCGGCCACCGTAGGCGCGGGCCTGTGGACGGTGAGTAATGGGCTAGCTCGCCGTCCGTCGGTCGTATGACGACAGGCCGTGTCGACGGCGCGTTCGTGTTCCACGCGCGCCTCAAAGAGATGTCAGCAAACAAGAGGGGCCCGCTAGGGCTGATGCCTGCCAGGGCTGCGGGACTGTTCGAAAGAGATACCGCGGCCCTGGACCATAAAGGGCAAAAGAAGGAACATGGGTGGTTTTTAGTCAGTAAGAGTCTGACACTCCCTTCCGCTCCGCCCAGAGCGGGAGGAGTCATCTGATGATTTTCCAGCCGAAAAAAAAAAGACCCTAATTTACTAACTTTGCACTTCGTATCAATAATAAAAACAGTCTCTAACGCATCAAAACACTTCACAATACAATGAAAAAATATTGTGCGTGCGCTCTTACTCGTCACTCACTAAAAATATAATATTGTATTCGTTATTACGTACCGACATCATCGCAATATTTTATTGTAAAAACCGCTTGCTTCAAAAATATTAACTGTGAGATACAGTGAACGACATTACGATTTTGCACAAATAACTAACATGTTTTGTAAAAAGACATTACCAAATCTTGTACACAAAAATAATACATGAATATAATTGTTTTATACTTTACGTGGAAAAAGATATGCATTTTTTACGCGAATATAATGGTAATCGTCGCTTACCGAAAAGTTAACGATTGCATGATCTGTAATAACTTGTTATGGCATTATTCGTGCAAAAAGTGTGTTTAGATTTTAAGGGAATAATGTTGTTATGTTCATTACGGTACCATTGAAATTATTTTACTTTTGTAAATATACATAGAAAAAATACAAAAAAAATTACATGATGCTAATGAATGTTCTAAACACCGAATATGCAATAAAACGAAAACTGTCGTAGTACCACTTTACCATGTTATTCGGTGGGGGGAGCGATATATTCGGTTCTAGACGTGCGATTTTGAAGCTGTTTTCAGCATTTTTAGACAAAACTAGGCGTCCGCCGACGTCCTGACGATATTGCACTCACCGGACTACCCTTATAAAAAACTTCCCTTACCACCCTTAGAAATTTTTCGAATTTTTTACAAAAACTCATCAAAATTTAGTGTTTTTCCAAATTTTCTTTCAAATTATAGTTGCAATAGTACTCACCCTTCATCCCTGTGTTCTGGTCCGCGTTCCGTGCGCCGGCGCCCAGGTTGGAGGTTGAAACCCTAAATTTTTTGGTTCAAAAACTAGTTTTTTGACCAAAACTCAAAAATTTTATTCGGCACCCACCCTGTTTTATTTCGTAATTAGCTAGCCCGCGACGAGCCGCGTCTTTTGAGATATCGCTCGCCCGCCTAGCTCAAATAAAACTTGTACATTTTTAAAAAATAGTTTTTTCTCATAGTTTCTGTATAGTACCTAAATCCACCTAAGGGAGATAGTTTTTAGCAAAAACGTGAATATATTCGGTTCTAGACGTGCGATTTTGAAGCTGTTTTCAGCATTTTTAGACAAAACTAGGCGTCCGCCGACGTCCTGACGATATTGCACTCACCGGACTACCCTTATAAAAAACTTCCCTTACCACCCTTAGAAATTTTTCGAATTTTTTACAAAAACTCATCAAAATTTAGTGTTTTTCCAAATTTTCTTTCAAATTATAGTTGCAATAGTACTCACCCTTCATCCCTGTGTTCTGGTCCGCGTTCCGTGCGCCGGCGCCCAGGTTGGAGGTTGAAACCCTAAATTTTTTGGTTCAAAAACTAGTTTTTTGACCAAAACTCAAAAATTTTATTCGGCACCCACCCTGTTTTATTTCGTAATTAGCTAGCCCGCGACGAGCCGCGTCTTTTGAGATATCGCTCGCCCGCCTAGCTCAAATAAAACTTGTACATTTTTAAAAAATAGTTTTTTCTCATAGTTTCTGTATAGTACCTAAATCCACCTAAGGGAGATAGTTTTTAGCAAAAACGTGAATATATTCGGTTCTAGACGTGCGATTTTGAAGCTGTTTTCAGCATTTTTAGACAAAACTAGGCGTCCGCCGACGTCCTGACGATATTGCACTCACCGGACTACCCTTATAAAAAACTTCCCTTACCACCCTTAGAAATTTTTCGAATTTTTTACAAAAACTCATCAAAATTTAGTGTTTTTCCAAATTTTCTTTCAAATTATAGTTGCAATAGTACTCACCCTTCATCCCTGTGTTCTGGTCCGCGTTCCGTGCGCCGGCGCCCAGGTTGGAGGTTGAAACCCTAAATTTTTTGGTTCAAAAACTAGTTTTTTGACCAAAACTCAAAAATTTTATTCGGCACCCACCCTGTTTTATTTCGTAATTAGCTAGCCCGCGACGAGCCGCGTCTTTTGAGATATCGCTCGCCCGCCTAGCTCAAATAAAACTTGTACATTTTTAAAAAATAGTTTTTTCTCATAGTTTCTGTATAGTACCTAAATCCACCTAAGGGAGATAGTTTTTAGCAAAAACGTGAATATATTCGGTTCTAGACGTGCGATTTTGAAGCTGTTTTCAGCATTTTTAGACAAAACTAGGCGTCCGCCGACGTCCTGACGATATTGCACTCACCGGACTACCCTTATAAAAAACTTCCCTTACCACCCTTAGAAATTTTTCGAATTTTTTACAAAAACTCATCAAAATTTAGTGTTTTTCCAAATTTTCTTTCAAATTATAGTTGCAATAGTACTCACCCTTCATCCCTGTGTTCTGGTCCGCGTTCCGTGCGCCGGCGCCCAGGTTGGAGGTTGAAACCCTAAATTTTTTGGTTCAAAAACTAGTTTTTTGACCAAAACTCAAAAATTTTATTCGGCACCCACCCTGTTTTATTTCGTAATTAGCTAGCCCGCGACGAGCCGCGTCTTTTGAGATATCGCTCGCCCGCCTAGCTCAAATAAAACTTGTACATTTTTAAAAAATAGTTTTTTCTCATAGTTTCTGTATAGTACCTAAATCCACCTAAGGGAGATAGTTTTTAGCAAAAACGTGAATATATTCGGTTCTAGACGTGCGATTTTGAAGCTGTTTTCAGCATTTTTAGACAAAACTAGGCGTCCGCCGACGTCCTGACGATATTGCACTCACCGGACTACCCTTATAAAAAACTTCCCTTACCACCCTTAGAAATTTTTCGAATTTTTTACAAAAACTCATCAAAATTTAGTGTTTTTCCAAATTTTCTTTCAAATTATAGTTGCAATAGTACTCACCCTTCATCCCTGTGTTCTGGTCCGCGTTCCGTGCGCCGGCGCCCAGGTTGGAGGTTGAAACCCTAAATTTTTTGGTTCAAAAACTAGTTTTTTGACCAAAACTCAAAAATTTTATTCGGCACCCACCCTGTTTTATTTCGTAATTAGCTAGCCCGCGACGAGCCGCGTCTTTTGAGATATCGCTCGCCCGCCTAGCTCAAATAAAACTTGTACATTTTTAAAAAATAGTTTTTTCTCATAGTTTCTGTATAGTACCTAAATCCACCTAAGGGAGATAGTTTTTAGCAAAAACGTGAATATATTCGGTTCTAGACGTGCGATTTTGAAGCTGTTTTCAGCATTTTTAGACAAAACTAGGCGTCCGCCGACGTCCTGACGATATTGCACTCACCGGACTACCCTTATAAAAAACTTCCCTTACCACCCTTAGAAATTTTTCGAATTTTTTACAAAAACTCATCAAAATTTAGTGTTTTTCCAAATTTTCTTTCAAATTATAGTTGCAATAGTACTCACCCTTCATCCCTGTGTTCTGGTCCGCGTTCCGTGCGCCGGCGCCCAGGTTGGAGGTTGAAACCCTAAATTTTTTGGTTCAAAAACTAGTTTTTTGACCAAAACTCAAAAATTTTATTCGGCACCCACCCTGTTTTATTTCGTAATTAGCTAGCCCGCGACGAGCCGCGTCTTTTGAGATATCGCTCGCCCGCCTAGCTCAAATAAAACTTGTACATTTTTAAAAAATAGTTTTTTCTCATAGTTTCTGTATAGTACCTAAATCCACCTAAGGGAGATAGTTTTTAGCAAAAACGTGAATATATTCGGTTCTAGACGTGCGATTTTGAAGCTGTTTTCAGCATTTTTAGACAAAACTAGGCGTCCGCCGACGTCCTGACGATATTGCACTCACCGGACTACCCTTATAAAAAACTTCCCTTACCACCCTTAGAAATTTTTCGAATTTTTTACAAAAACTCATCAAAATTTAGTGTTTTTCCAAATTTTCTTTCAAATTATAGTTGCAATAGTACTCACCCTTCATCCCTGTGTTCTGGTCCGCGTTCCGTGCGCCGGCGCCCAGGTTGGAGGTTGAAACCCTAAATTTTTTGGTTCAAAAACTAGTTTTTTGACCAAAACTCAAAAATTTTATTCGGCACCCACCCTGTTTTATTTCGTAATTAGCTAGCCCGCGACGAGCCGCGTCTTTTGAGATATCGCTCGCCCGCCTAGCTCAAATAAAACTTGTACATTTTTAAAAAATAGTTTTTTCTCATAGTTTCTGTATAGTACCTAAATCCACCTAAGGGAGATAGTTTTTAGCAAAAACGTGAATATATTCGGTTCTAGACGTGCGATTTTGAAGCTGTTTTCAGCATTTTTAGACAAAACTAGGCGTCCGCCGACGTCCTGACGATATTGCACTCACCGGACTACCCTTATAAAAAACTTCCCTTACCACCCTTAGAAATTTTTCGAATTTTTTACAAAAACTCATCAAAATTTAGTGTTTTTCCAAATTTTCTTTCAAATTATAGTTGCAATAGTACTCACCCTTCATCCCTGTGTTCTGGTCCGCGTTCCGTGCGCCGGCGCCCAGGTTGGAGGTTGAAACCCTAAATTTTTTGGTTCAAAAACTAGTTTTTTGACCAAAACTCAAAAATTTTATTCGGCACCCACCCTGTTTTATTTCGTAATTAGCTAGCCCGCGACGAGCCGCGTCTTTTGAGATATCGCTCGCCCGCCTAGCTCAAATAAAACTTGTACATTTTTAAAAAATAGTTTTTTCTCATAGTTTCTGTATAGTACCTAAATCCACCTAAGGGAGATAGTTTTTAGCAAAAACGTGAATATATTCGGTTCTAGACGTGCGATTTTGAAGCTGTTTTCAGCATTTTTAGACAAAACTAGGCGTCCGCCGACGTCCTGACGATATTGCACTCACCGGACTACCCTTATAAAAAACTTCCCTTACCACCCTTAGAAATTTTTCGAATTTTTTACAAAAACTCATCAAAATTTAGTGTTTTTCCAAATTTTCTTTCAAATTATAGTTGCAATAGTACTCACCCTTCATCCCTGTGTTCTGGTCCGCGTTCCGTGCGCCGGCGCCCAGGTTGGAGGTTGAAACCCTAAATTTTTTGGTTCAAAAACTAGTTTTTTGACCAAAACTCAAAAATTTTATTCGGCACCCACCCTGTTTTATTTCGTAATTAGCTAGCCCGCGACGAGCCGCGTCTTTTGAGATATCGCTCGCCCGCCTAGCTCAAATAAAACTTGTACATTTTTAAAAAATAGTTTTTTCTCATAGTTTCTGTATAGTACCTAAATCCACCTAAGGGAGATAGTTTTTAGCAAAAACGTGAATATATTCGGTTCTAGACGTGCGATTTTGAAGCTGTTTTCAGCATTTTTAGACAAAACTAGGCGTCCGCCGACGTCCTGACGATATTGCACTCACCGGACTACCCTTATAAAAAACTTCCCTTACCACCCTTAGAAATTTTTCGAATTTTTTACAAAAACTCATCAAAATTTAGTGTTTTTCCAAATTTTCTTTCAAATTATAGTTGCAATAGTACTCACCCTTCATCCCTGTGTTCTGGTCCGCGTTCCGTGCGCCGGCGCCCAGGTTGGAGGTTGAAACCCTAAATTTTTTGGTTCAAAAACTAGTTTTTTGACCAAAACTCAAAAATTTTATTCGGCACCCACCCTGTTTTATTTCGTAATTAGCTAGCCCGCGACGAGCCGCGTCTTTTGAGATATCGCTCGCCCGCCTAGCTCAAATAAAACTTGTACATTTTTAAAAAATAGTTTTTTCTCATAGTTTCTGTATAGTACCTAAATCCACCTAAGGGAGATAGTGTCAGGAAGGGTCAGGGGTGCGTAGCAGCCCGGTTCGGGGAGATTGTCGTAGCGGGAGTCTACTTCTCTCCGAGCCGAACTCTCGCCGAGTTCCACAACTCCCTCATGGAGTTGAGTGTCGTCATCGGAGGCCATTCCCTCCCCGTGCTTGTGCTCGGGGACTTCAACGCCAAGAACTTGGCTTGGGGTTCTCGTTGCACGGACGTGCGGGGAAGGATGGTGGAGGACTGGGCTCTGGAGGCAGGCCTGGTCGTCCTAAATCGGGGTTCTGTCCCCACGTGTGTGCGGATGCGGGGCGAGTCGGTGGTGGACATATCGTTCGCTAGCCCCGCTCTGTCACCGCGTGTGCTTGACTGGCGCGTAATGGAGGAGGTGGAGACCTATTCCGACCACCGGTATATCCGGTTCGATGTCTCTGCCCCCTCAAGCGCGCCGGTCCAACAGGCCCCGAGTGGTCCGCGATGGGCGCTGAAGCAGCTGGACCGGGAGCTCCTCCTGGAAGCCTCGATCGTGCAGGCCTGGGTGACACCACCGGGCAGGCCTGCCGATGTCAACAGCGAGGCGGGGTGGTTCCAGGAGGCCATGTCCGAGATATGTGACGTGGCAATGCCCCGAGTTCGGCCAGGAAGCGCCCGGCGTCAGGTGCACTGGTGGTCGCCAGAGCTGACGTCTCTGCGCGAGGCGTGCGTCGCCGCGCGGCACCTGTACGCCAGGCATCGCAGGCTCCGCATCCGTCCTGCGGATGCGGCAGCCATTGAGGCGGAGCTGTACGAGGGGTACAGAGCAGCGAAGACCGCCCTCCAAGAGGCTGTCCAGCGGGCCAAGGATTTGGCCCGCGAGGAGATGCTGGAGACTCTCGACAGAGATCCGTGGGGGCGCCCTTACCAGATGGTGCGGAACAAACTCCGCACCTGGGCCCCCCCGCTGACGCAGAGTCTCCGGCCGCAGCTCGTGGAGGACGTGGTGAGCGCTCTGTTCCCTTCGCGAGGGGAACATCCTCCCCCGCCTATGGCTCCGCCGCTTGCGGTGCCGGAAGCGGACCACGATGACGATGACGACACTCCGGAGGTGACTGGGGTAGACCTGAGAGTGGCGGTAAACCGGCTTAAGGCCAGGAATACCGCCCCGGGACCCGATGGCTTACCTGGCAAAGCCTGGGTCCTGGCCTTGCAGGCTCTCGGGCCCCGACTGGAGGGGCTCCTAAGCGCATGCTTGGAGAGAGGCCAGTTCCCGCTTCGTTGGAAGACAGGGAAGCTGGTCCTCATCCGGAAGCCGGGGCGCCCTGCGGACTCTCCGTCCGCATACCGGCCCATTGTGTTGCTCGACGAGGTGGGCAAGCTCTTCGAAAGAGTAATTGCAAACCGCCTCGCCGGGCACCTGGTGGGGATTGGGCCGGATCTTGCGGACAACCAGTTTGGTTTCCGCAAGGGGCGCTCGACGGTGGACGCCATCATGCGCGTGAGAGCCCTCACGACGGGGGCTGCGGTGTCCAGGGGTGGGGTGGTCTTGGCGGTGTCTCTCGACATCGCCAACGCCTTCAACTCCATGCCCTGGAGCTGCATTAGGGAGGCACTCCGGTATCACCGGGTGCCGACCTACCTTCGTCGTGTGGTCGGGGACTACCTGACGGACAGGTATGTCATATATCCCGGTCACAACGGAGAATGGAACCGGCGAGAGATGTCGTGCGGTGTTCCACAGGGATCGGTTCTGGGGCCGCCCTTGTGGAACATCGGCTACGACTATGTGCTGCGTGCCGACCTCCCTAGCGGCGTCAGCGTAGTCTGCTACGCTGACGACACGCTGGTGCTGGCGCAGGGGAGGTCGCACGAGGCGGCGGCCGAATTGATGACACGCGGGGTTGCGATAGTCGTTGAGAGGATCCGGCAATTGGGTCTCGAGGTGGCATTGCACAAGTCCGAGGCCATGTGCTTTCATGGGCCTCGGAGCGCGCCACCGTCGGGATCCATACTCACGGTAGGAGGGGTTCCCGTCGGCGTCGAGTCGACGTTGAGGTACCTCGGACTCGTCCTCGACAGCCGATGGAACTTCGTTGAGCATTTCCGACGTTTGGCTCCCAGACTGGAAAAGGCCGGGGCTGCTTTCAAGCGGCTCCTGCCCAACCTGGGGGGGCCAAACGCCTCCTGCCGGAGGCTCTATGCGGGGATCTTGCGGTCCATGGCCCTTTACGGGGCCCCGGTGTGGGCGCGTTCGTTGAGGTTGCGTGCAAAGCACTACCTGAACGCGCCCCAAAAGGTGGTAGCCGTAAGGCTGATCCGTGGGTACCGCACGATCTCCCGCGAGGCGGCGAGCCTCCTTGCCGGATTGCCGCCATGGGATCTGGAGGCCATAGTCCTCGCGCGCCTGCACGAGTGGCGCGCGGAGGTACAGAGCCGGGGGGTAACTCCGCTGCCGCGGCATATTGTCGCGCGGCGGACAGACCTCCGCCGTGATCTCATGGCGACATGGAGAGAGCGACTATCGCAACCCCGTTCAGGGCACGCCACGATAGTGGCGGTAAGTCCCCTCTTTGAGGAGTGGCTTGAGAGGCGCCACGGCGCCCTCACCTTCCGCCTGACGCAGGTCCTCACCGGACATGGATGTTTCGGGAGGTACCTGTACCGAATCGGGCGGGAGGAAACGCCCGGATGCTACAATTGCGAGGATCGACCGGAGGACACGGTGGAGCACACCGTGGAGGTCTGCTCTGCTTGGGCGGAGCACCGCCGTGTCCTCGTAGCGGCGATTGGCGGCGGCGACCTCTCGCGTCCGGCCCTGGTTCAAGCCATGGTCCGGGGCGAGAGGGAATGGGAAGCCGTCGCCTCCTTCTGCGAAGCAGTCATGCTAGCGAAGGAGGCGGCGGAACGTGAGAGGGAGAGAACCTCCTCACGTCCCAGCCGCCGCGGGAGAAGCACCGGGCGTCGGGGGCCACGCCGTGATGGCTCTCGGCCACCGTAGGCGCGGGCCTGTGGACGGCGAGTAATGGGCTAGCTCGCCGTCCGTCCGTCGTATGACGACGGGCAGGCCGTGTCGACGGCGCGTTCGTGTTCCACGCGCGCCTCAAAGAGTTGTCAGCAAACGGGAGGGGCCCGCAAGGGCCGGTGCCTGCCAGGGCTGCGGGACTGTTCGAAAGAGATACCGCGGCCCTGGAACATAAAGGGCCAATGAAGGAACATGGGTGTTTTTTAGTCAGTAAGAGTCTGACACTCCCTTCCGCTCCGCCCAGAGCGGGAGGAGTCATTTGATGATTTCTCACCCTCCAAAAAAAAAAAAAAAAAAAAAAAAAAAAAGGGAGATAGTTTTTAGCAAAAACGTGAATATATTCGGTTCTAGACGTGCGATTTTGAAGCTGTTTTCAGCATTTTTAGACAAAACTAGGCGTCCGCCGACGTCCTGACGATATTGCACTCACCGGACTACCCTTATAAAAAACTTCCCTTACCACCCTTAGAAATTTTTCGAATTTTTTACAAAAACTCATCAAAATTTAGTGTTTTTCCAAATTTTCTTTCAAATTATAGTTGCAATAGTACTCACCCTTCATCCCTGTGTTCTGGTCCGCGTTCCGTGCGCCGGCGCCCAGGTTGGAGGTTGAAACCCTAAATTTTTTGGTTCAAAAACTAGTTTTTTGACCAAAACTCAAAAATTTTATTCGGCACCCACCCTGTTTTATTTCGTAATTAGCTAGCCCGCGACGAGCCGCGTCTTTTGAGATATCGCTCGCCCGCCTAGCTCAAATAAAACTTGTACATTTTTAAAAAATAGTTTTTTCTCATAGTTTCTGTATAGTACCTAAATCCACCTAAGGGAGATAGTTTTTAGCAAAAACGTGAATATATTCGGTTCTAGACGTGCGATTTTGAAGCTGTTTTCAGCATTTTTAGACAAAACTAGGCGTCCGCCGACGTCCTGACGATATTGCACTCACCGGACTACCCTTATAAAAAACTTCCCTTACCACCCTTAGAAATTTTTCGAATTTTTTACAAAAACTCATCAAAATTTAGTGTTTTTCCAAATTTTCTTTCAAATTATAGTTGCAATAGTACTCACCCTTCATCCCTGTGTTCTGGTCCGCGTTCCGTGCGCCGGCGCCCAGGTTGGAGGTTGAAACCCTAAATTTTTTGGTTCAAAAACTAGTTTTTTGACCAAAACTCAAAAATTTTATTCGGCACCCACCCTGTTTTATTTCGTAATTAGCTAGCCCGCGACGAGCCGCGTCTTTTGAGATATCGCTCGCCCGCCTAGCTCAAATAAAACTTGTACATTTTTAAAAAATAGTTTTTTCTCATAGTTTCTGTATAGTACCTAAATCCACCTAAGGGAGATAGTTTTTAGCAAAAACGTGAATATATTCGGTTCTAGACGTGCGATTTTGAAGCTGTTTTCAGCATTTTTAGACAAAACTAGGCGTCCGCCGACGTCCTGACGATATTGCACTCACCGGACTACCCTTATAAAAAACTTCCCTTACCACCCTTAGAAATTTTTCGAATTTTTTACAAAAACTCATCAAAATTTAGTGTTTTTCCAAATTTTCTTTCAAATTATAGTTGCAATAGTACTCACCCTTCATCCCTGTGTTCTGGTCCGCGTTCCGTGCGCCGGCGCCCAGGTTGGAGGTTGAAACCCTAAATTTTTTGGTTCAAAAACTAGTTTTTTGACCAAAACTCAAAAATTTTATTCGGCACCCACCCTGTTTTATTTCGTAATTAGCTAGCCCGCGACGAGCCGCGTCTTTTGAGATATCGCTCGCCCGCCTAGCTCTAATAAAACTTGTACATTTTTAAAAAATAGTTTTTTCTCATAGTTTCTGTATAGTACCTAAATCCACCTAAGGGAGATAGTTTTTAGCAAAAACGTGAATATATTCGGTTCTAGACGTGCGATTTTGAAGCTGTTTTCAGCATTTTTAGACAAAACTAGGCGTCCGCCGACGTCCTGACGATATTGCACTCACCGGACTACCCTTATAAAAAACTTCCCTTACCACCCTTAGAAATTTTTCGAATTTTTTACAAAAACTCATCAAAATTTAGTGTTTTTCCAAATTTTCTTTCAAATTATAGTTGCAATAGTACTCACCCTTCATCCCTGTGTTCTGGTCCGCGTTCCGTGCGCCGGCGCCCAGGTTGGAGGTTGAAACCCTAAATTTTTTGGTTCAAAAACTAGTTTTTTGACCAAAACTCAAAAATTTTATTCGGCACCCACCCTGTTTTATTTCGTAATTAGCTAGCCCGCGACGAGCCGCGTCTTTTGAGATATCGCTCGCCCGCCTAGCTCTAATAAAACTTGTACATTTTTAAAAAATAGTTTTTTCTCATAGTTTCTGTATAGTACCTAAATCCACCTAAGGGAGATAGTTTTTAGCAAAAACGTGAATATATTCGGTTCTAGACGTGCGATTTTGAAGCTGTTTTCAGCATTTTTAGACAAAACTAGGCGTCCGCCGACGTCCTGACGATATTGCACTCACCGGACTACCCTTATAAAAAACTTCCCTTACCACCCTTAGAAATTTTTCGAATTTTTTACAAAAACTCATCAAAATTTAGTGTTTTTCCAAATTTTCTTTCAAATTATAGTTGCAATAGTACTCACCCTTCATCCCTGTGTTCTGGTCCGCGTTCCGTGCGCCGGCGCCCAGGTTGGAGGTTGAAACCCTAAATTTTTTGGTTCAAAAACTAGTTTTTTGACCAAAACTCAAAAATTTTATTCGGCACCCACCCTGTTTTATTTCGTAATTAGCTAGCCCGCGACGAGCCGCGTCTTTTGAGATATCGCTCGCCCGCCTAGCTCAAATAAAACTTGTACATTTTTAAAAAATAGTTTTTTCTCATAGTTTCTGTATAGTACCTAAATCCACCTAAGGGAGATAGTTTTTAGCAAAAACGTGAATATATTCGGTTCTAGACGTGCGATTTTGAAGCTGTTTTCAGCATTTTTAGACAAAACTAGGCGTCCGCCGACGTCCTGACGATATTGCACTCACCGGACTACCCTTATAAAAAACTTCCCTTACCACCCTTAGAAATTTTTCGAATTTTTTACAAAAACTCATCAAAATTTAGTGTTTTTCCAAATTTTCTTTCAAATTATAGTTGCAATAGTACTCACCCTTCATCCCTGTGTTCTGGTCCGCGTTCCGTGCGCCGGCGCCCAGGTTGGAGGTTGAAACCCTAAATTTTTTGGTTCAAAAACTAGTTTTTTGACCAAAACTCAAAAATTTTATTCGGCACCCACCCTGTTTTATTTCGTAATTAGCTAGCCCGCGACGAGCCGCGTCTTTTGAGATATCGCTCGCCCGCCTAGCTCAAATAAAACTTGTACATTTTTAAAAAATAGTTTTTTCTCATAGTTTCTGTATAGTACCTAAATCCACCTAAGGGAGATAGTTTTTAGCAAAAACGTGAATATATTCGGTTCTAGACGTGCGATTTTGAAGCTGTTTTCAGCATTTTTAGACAAAACTAGGCGTCCGCCGACGTCCTGACGATATTGCACTCACCGGACTACCCTTATAAAAAACTTCCCTTACCACCCTTAGAAATTTTTCGAATTTTTTACAAAAACTCATCAAAATTTAGTGTTTTTCCAAATTTTCTTTCAAATTATAGTTGCAATAGTACTCACCCTTCATCCCTGTGTTCTGGTCCGCGTTCCGTGCGCCGGCGCCCAGGTTGGAGGTTGAAACCCTAAATTTTTTGGTTCAAAAACTAGTTTTTTGACCAAAACTCAAAAATTTTATTCGGCACCCACCCTGTTTTATTTCGTAATTAGCTAGCCCGCGACGAGCCGCGTCTTTTGAGATATCGCTCGCCCGCCTAGCTCTAATAAAACTTGTACATTTTTAAAAAATAGTTTTTTCTCATAGTTTCTGTATAGTACCTAAATCCACCTAAGGGAGATAGTTTTTAGCAAAAACGTGAATATATTCGGTTCTAGACGTGCGATTTTGAAGCTGTTTTCAGCATTTTTAGACAAAACTAGGCGTCCGCCGACGTCCTGACGATATTGCACTCACCGGACTACCCTTATAAAAAACTTCCCTTACCACCCTTAGAAATTTTTCGAATTTTTTACAAAAACTCATCAAAATTTAGTGTTTTTCCAAATTTTCTTTCAAATTATAGTTGCAATAGTACTCACCCTTCATCCCTGTGTTCTGGTCCGCGTTCCGTGCGCCGGCGCCCAGGTTGGAGGTTGAAACCCTAAATTTTTTGGTTCAAAAACTAGTTTTTTGACCAAAACTCAAAAATTTTATTCGGCACCCACCCTGTTTTATTTCGTAATTAGCTAGCCCGCGACGAGCCGCGTCTTTTGAGATATCGCTCGCCCGCCTAGCTCAAATAAAACTTGTACATTTTTAAAAAATAGTTTTTTCTCATAGTTTCTGTATAGTACCTAAATCCACCTAAGGGAGATAGTTTTTAGCAAAAACGTGAATATATTCGGTTCTAGACGTGCGATTTTGAAGCTGTTTTCAGCATTTTTAGACAAAACTAGGCGTCCGCCGACGTCCTGACGATATTGCACTCACCGGACTACCCTTATAAAAAACTTCCCTTACCACCCTTAGAAATTTTTCGAATTTTTTACAAAAACTCATCAAAATTTAGTGTTTTTCCAAATTTTCTTTCAAATTATAGTTGCAATAGTACTCACCCTTCATCCCTGTGTTCTGGTCCGCGTTCCGTGCGCCGGCGCCCAGGTTGGAGGTTGAAACCCTAAATTTTTTGGTTCAAAAACTAGTTTTTTGACCAAAACTCAAAAATTTTATTCGGCACCCACCCTGTTTTATTTCGTAATTAGCTAGCCCGCGACGAGCCGCGTCTTTTGAGATATCGCTCGCCCGCCTAGCTCAAATAAAACTTGTACATTTTTAAAAAATAGTTTTTTCTCATAGTTTCTGTATAGTACCTAAATCCACCTAAGGGAGATAGTTTTTAGCAAAAACGTGAATATATTCGGTTCTAGACGTGCGATTTTGAAGCTGTTTTCAGCATTTTTAGACAAAACTAGGCGTCCGCCGACGTCCTGACGATATTGCACTCACCGGACTACCCTTATAAAAAACTTCCCTTACCACCCTTAGAAATTTTTCGAATTTTTTACAAAAACTCATCAAAATTTAGTGTTTTTCCAAATTTTCTTTCAAATTATAGTTGCAATAGTACTCACCCTTCATCCCTGTGTTCTGGTCCGCGTTCCGTGCGCCGGCGCCCAGGTTGGAGGTTGAAACCCTAAATTTTTTGGTTCAAAAACTAGTTTTTTGACCAAAACTCAAAAATTTTATTCGGCACCCACCCTGTTTTATTTCGTAATTAGCTAGCCCGCGACGAGCCGCGTCTTTTGAGATATCGCTCGCCCGCCTAGCTCAAATAAAACTTGTACATTTTTAAAAAATAGTTTTTTCTCATAGTTTCTGTATAGTACCTAAATCCACCTAAGGGAGATAGTTTTTAGCAAAAACGTGAATATATTCGGTTCTAGACGTGCGATTTTGAAGCTGTTTTCAGCATTTTTAGACAAAACTAGGCGTCCGCCGACGTCCTGACGATATTGCACTCACCGGACTACCCTTATAAAAAACTTCCCTTACCACCCTTAGAAATTTTTCGAATTTTTTACAAAAACTCATCAAAATTTAGTGTTTTTCCAAATTTTCTTTCAAATTATAGTTGCAATAGTACTCACCCTTCATCCCTGTGTTCTGGTCCGCGTTCCGTGCGCCGTCGCCCAGGTTGGAGGTTGAAACCCTAAATTTTTTGGTTCAAAAACTAGTTTTTTGACCAAAACTCAAAAATTTTATTCGGCACCCACCCTGTTTTATTTCGTAATTAGCTAGCCCGCGACGAGCCGCGTCTTTTGAGATATCGCTCGCCCGCCTAGCTCAAATAAAACTTGTACATTTTTAAAAAATAGTTTTTTCTCATAGTTTCTGTATAGTACCTAAATCCACCTAAGGGAGATAGTTTTTAGCAAAAACGTGAATATATTCGGTTCTAGACGTGCGATTTTGAAGCTGTTTTCAGCATTTTTAGACAAAACTAGGCGTCCGCCGACGTCCTGACGATATTGCACTCACCGGACTACCCTTATAAAAAACTTCCCTTACCACCCTTAGAAATTTTTCGAATTTTTTACAAAAACTCATCAAAATTTAGTGTTTTTCCAAATTTTCTTTCAAATTATAGTTGCAATAGTACTCACCCTTCATCCCTGTGTTCTGGTCCGCGTTCCGTGCGCCGGCGCCCAGGTTGGAGGTTGAAACCCTAAATTTTTTGGTTCAAAAACTAGTTTTTTGACCAAAACTCAAAAATTTTATTCGGCACCCACCCTGTTTTATTTCGTAATTAGCTAGCCCGCGACGAGCCGCGTCTTTTGAGATATCGCTCGCCCGCCTAGCTCAAATAAAACTTGTACATTTTTAAAAAATAGTTTTTTCTCATAGTTTCTGTATAGTACCTAAATCCACCTAAGGGAGATAGTTTTTAGCAAAAACGTGAATATATTCGGTTCTAGACGTGCGATTTTGAAGCTGTTTTCAGCATTTTTAGACAAAACTAGGCGTCCGCCGACGTCCTGACGATATTGCACTCACCGGACTACCCTTATAAAAAACTTCCCTTACCACCCTTAGAAATTTTTCGAATTTTTTACAAAAACTCATCAAAATTTAGTGTTTTTCCAAATTTTCTTTCAAATTATAGTTGCAATAGTACTCACCCTTCATCCCTGTGTTCTGGTCCGCGTTCCGTGCGCCGGCGCCCAGGTTGGAGGTTGAAACCCTAAATTTTTTGGTTCAAAAACTAGTTTTTTGACCAAAACTCAAAAATTTTATTCGGCACCCACCCTGTTTTATTTCGTAATTAGCTAGCCCGCGACGAGCCGCGTCTTTTGAGATATCGCTCGCCCGCCTAGCTCAAATAAAACTTGTACATTTTTAAAAAATAGTTTTTTCTCATAGTTTCTGTATAGTACCTAAATCCACCTAAGGGAGATAGTTTTTAGCAAAAACGTGAATATATTCGGTTCTAGACGTGCGATTTTGAAGCTGTTTTCAGCATTTTTAGACAAAACTAGGCGTCCGCCGACGTCCTGACGATATTGCACTCACCGGACTACCCTTATAAAAAACTTCCCTTACCACCCTTAGAAATTTTTCGAATTTTTTACAAAAACTCATCAAAATTTAGTGTTTTTCCAAATTTTCTTTCAAATTATAGTTGCAATAGTACTCACCCTTCATCCCTGTGTTCTGGTCCGCGTTCCGTGCGCCGGCGCCCAGGTTGGAGGTTGAAACCCTAAATTTTTTGGTTCAAAAACTAGTTTTTTGACCAAAACTCAAAAATTTTATTCGGCACCCACCCTGTTTTATTTCGTAATTAGCTAGCCCGCGACGAGCCGCGTCTTTTGAGATATCGCTCGCCCGCCTAGCTCAAATAAAACTTGTACATTTTTAAAAAATAGTTTTTTCTCATAGTTTCTGTATAGTACCTAAATCCACCTAAGGGAGATAGTTTTTAGCAAAAACGTGAATATATTCGGTTCTAGACGTGCGATTTTGAAGCTGTTTTCAGCATTTTTAGACAAAACTAGGCGTCCGCCGACGTCCTGACGATATTGCACTCACCGGACTACCCTTATAAAAAACTTCCCTTACCACCCTTAGAAATTTTTCGAATTTTTTACAAAAACTCATCAAAATTTAGTGTTTTTCCAAATTTTCTTTCAAATTATAGTTGCAATAGTACTCACCCTTCATCCCTGTGTTCTGGTCCGCGTTCCGTGCGCCGGCGCCCAGGTTGGAGGTTGAAACCCTAAATTTTTTGGTTCAAAAACTAGTTTTTTGACCAAAACTCAAAAATTTTATTCGGCACCCACCCTGTTTTATTTCGTAATTAGCTAGCCCGCGACGAGCCGCGTCTTTTGAGATATCGCTCGCCCGCCTAGCTCAAATAAAACTTGTACATTTTTAAAAAATAGTTTTTTCTCATAGTTTCTGTATAGTACCTAAATCCACCTAAGGGAGATAGTTTTTAGCAAAAACGTGAATATATTCGGTTCTAGACGTGCGATTTTGAAGCTGTTTTCAGCATTTTTAGACAAAACTAGGCGTCCGCCGACGTCCTGACGATATTGCACTCACCGGACTACCCTTATAAAAAACTTCCCTTACCACCCTTAGAAATTTTTCGAATTTTTTACAAAAACTCATCAAAATTTAGTGTTTTTCCAAATTTTCTTTCAAATTATAGTTGCAATAGTACTCACCCTTCATCCCTGTGTTCTGGTCCGCGTTCCGTGCGCCGGCGCCCAGGTTGGAGGTTGAAACCCTAAATTTTTTGGTTCAAAAACTAGTTTTTTGACCAAAACTCAAAAATTTTATTCGGCACCCACCCTGTTTTATTTCGTAATTAGCTAGCCCGCGACGAGCCGCGTCTTTTGAGATATCGCTCGCCCGCCTAGCTCAAATAAAACTTGTACATTTTTAAAAAATAGTTTTTTCTCATAGTTTCTGTATAGTACCTAAATCCACCTAAGGGAGATAGTTTTATGCGGGGATCTTGCGGTCCATGGCCCTTTACGGGGCCCCGGTGTGGGCGCGTTCGCTGAGGTTGCGTGCCAAGCACTACCTGAACGCGCCCCAAAAGGTGGTAGCCGTAAGGCTCATCCGTGGATACCGCACGATCTCCCGCGAGGCGGCGAGCCTCCTTGCCGGATTGCCGCCATGGGATCTGGAGGCCATAGTCCTCGCGCGCCTGCACGAGTGGCGCGCGGAGGTACAGAGCCGGGGGGTAACTCCGCTGCCGCGGCATATTGTCGCGCGGCGGACAGACCTCCGCCGTGATCTCATGGCGACATGGAGGGAGCGACTATCGCAACCCCGTTCAGGGCACGCCACGATAGTGGCGATAAGTCCCCTCTTTGAGGAGTGGCTTGAGAGGCGCCACGGCGCCCTCACCTTCCGCCTGACGCAGGTCCTCACCGGACACGGTTGTTTCGGGAGGTACCTGTACCGAATCGGGCGGGAGGAAACGCCCGGGTGCTACTATTGCGAGGATCGACCGGAGGACACGGTGGAGCACACCGTCGAGGTCTGCTCCGCTTGGGAGGAGCACCGCCGTGTCCTCGTAGCGGCGATTGGCGGCGGCGACCTCTCGCGCCCGGCCCTGGTTCAAGCCATGGTCCGGGGCGAGAGGGAATGGGAAGCCGTCGCCTCCTTCTGCGAAGCAGTCATGCTAGCGAAGGAGGCGGCGGAACGTGAGAGGGAGAGAACCTCCTCACGTCCCAGCCGCCGCGGGAGAAGCACCGGGCGTCGGGGGCCACGCCGTGATGGCTCTCGGCCACCGTAGGCGCGGGCCTGTGGACGGCGAGTAATGGGCTAGCTCGCCGTCCGTCCGTCGTATGACGACGGGCAGGCCGTGTCGACGGCGCGTTCGTGTTCCACGCGCGCCTCAAAGAGATGTCAGCAAACGGGAGGGGCCCGCAAGGGCCGGTGCCTGCCAGGGCTGCGGGACTGTTCGAAAGAGATACCGCGGCCCTGGAACATAAAGGGCCAATGAAGGAACATGGGTGTTTTTTAGTCAGTAAGAGTCTGACACTCCCTTCCGCTCCGCCCAGAGCGGGAGGAGTCATTTGATGATTTCTCACCCCCCAAAAAAAAAAAAAAAAAAAGGGAGATAGTTTTTAGCAAAAACGTGAATATATTCGGTTCTAGACGTGCGATTTTGAAGCTGTTTTCAGCATTTTTAGACAAAACTAGGCGTCCGCCGACGTCCTGACGATATTGCACTCACCGGACTACCCTTATAAAAAACTTCCCTTACCACCCTTAGAAATTTTTCGAATTTTTTACAAAAACTCATCAAAATTTAGTGTTTTTCCAAATTTTCTTTCAAATTATAGTTGCAATAGTACTCACCCTTCATCCCTGTGTTCTGGTCCGCGTTCCGTGCGCCGGCGCCCAGGTTGGAGGTTGAAACCCTAAATTTTTTGGTTCAAAAACTAGTTTTTTGACCAAAACTCAAAAATTTTATTCGGCACCCACCCTGTTTTATTTCGTAATTAGCTAGCCCGCGACGAGCCGCGTCTTTTGAGATATCGCTCGCCCGCCTAGCTCAAATAAAACTTGTACATTTTTAAAAAATAGTTTTTTCTCATAGTTTCTGTATAGTACCTAAATCCACCTAAGGGAGATAGTTTTTAGCAAAAACGTGAATATATTCGGTTCTAGACGTGCGATTTTGAAGCTGTTTTCAGCATTTTTAGACAAAACTAGGCGTCCGCCGACGTCCTGACGATATTGCACTCACCGGACTACCCTTATAAAAAACTTCCCTTACCACCCTTAGAAATTTTTCGAATTTTTTACAAAAACTCATCAAAATTTAGTGTTTTTCCAAATTTTCTTTCAAATTATAGTTGCAATAGTACTCACCCTTCATCCCTGTGTTCTGGTCCGCGTTCCGTGCGCCGGCGCCCAGGTTGGAGGTTGAAACCCTAAATTTTTTGGTTCAAAAACTAGTTTTTTGACCAAAACTCAAAAATTTTATTCGGCACCCACCCTGTTTTATTTCGTAATTAGCTAGCCCGCGACGAGCCGCGTCTTTTGAGATATCGCTCGCCCGCCTAGCTCAAATAAAACTTGTACATTTTTAAAAAATAGTTTTTTCTCATAGTTTCTGTATAGTACCTAAATCCACCTAAGGGAGATAGTTTTTAGCAAAAACGTGAATATATTCGGTTCTAGACGTGCGATTTTGAAGCTGTTTTCAGCATTTTTAGACAAAACTAGGCGTCCGCCGACGTCCTGACGATATTGCACTCACCGGACTACCCTTATAAAAAACTTCCCTTACCACCCTTAGAAATTTTTCGAATTTTTTACAAAAACTCATCAAAATTTAGTGTTTTTCCAAATTTTCTTTCAAATTATAGTTGCAATAGTACTCACCCTTCATCCCTGTGTTCTGGTCCGCGTTCCGTGCGCCGGCGCCCAGGTTGGAGGTTGAAACCCTAAATTTTTTGGTTCAAAAACTAGTTTTTTGACCAAAACTCAAAAATTTTATTCGGCACCCACCCTGTTTTATTTCGTAATTAGCTAGCCCGCGACGAGCCGCGTCTTTTGAGATATCGCTCGCCCGCCTAGCTCAAATAAAACTTGTACATTTTTAAAAAATAGTTTTTTCTCATAGTTTCTGTATAGTACCTAAATCCACCTAAGGGAGATAGTTTTTAGCAAAAACGTGAATATATTCGGTTCTAGACGTGCGATTTTGAAGCTGTTTTCAGCATTTTTAGACAAAACTAGGCGTCCGCCGACGTCCTGACGATATTGCACTCACCGGACTACCCTTATAAAAAACTTCCCTTACCACCCTTAGAAATTTTTCGAATTTTTTACAAAAACTCATCAAAATTTAGTGTTTTTCCAAATTTTCTTTCAAATTATAGTTGCAATAGTACTCACCCTTCATCCCTGTGTTCTGGTCCGCGTTCCGTGCGCCGGCGCCCAGGTTGGAGGTTGAAACCCTAAATTTTTTGGTTCAAAAACTAGTTTTTTGACCAAAACTCAAAAATTTTATTCGGCACCCACCCTGTTTTATTTCGTAATTAGCTAGCCCGCGACGAGCCGCGTCTTTTGAGATATCGCTCGCCCGCCTAGCTCAAATAAAACTTGTACATTTTTAAAAAATAGTTTTTTCTCATAGTTTCTGTATAGTACCTAAATCCACCTAAGGGAGATAGTTTTTAGCAAAAACGTGAATATATTCGGTTCTAGACGTGCGATTTTGAAGCTGTTTTCAGCATTTTTAGACAAAACTAGGCGTCCGCCGACGTCCTGACGATATTGCACTCACCGGACTACCCTTATAAAAAACTTCCCTTACCACCCTTAGAAATTTTTCGAATTTTTTACAAAAACTCATCAAAATTTAGTGTTTTTCCAAATTTTCTTTCAAATTATAGTTGCAATAGTACTCACCCTTCATCCCTGTGTTCTGGTCCGCGTTCCGTGCGCCGGCGCCCAGGTTGGAGGTTGAAACCCTAAATTTTTTGGTTCAAAAACTAGTTTTTTGACCAAAACTCAAAAATTTTATTCGGCACCCACCCTGTTTTATTTCGTAATTAGCTAGCCCGCGACGAGCCGCGTCTTTTGAGATATCGCTCGCCCGCCTAGCTCAAATAAAACTTGTACATTTTTAAAAAATAGTTTTTTCTCATAGTTTCTGTATAGTACCTAAATCCACCTAAGGGAGATAGTTTTTAGCAAAAACGTGAATATATTCGGTTCTAGACGTGCGATTTTGAAGCTGTTTTCAGCATTTTTAGACAAAACTAGGCGTCCGCCGACGTCCTGACGATATTGCACTCACCGGACTACCCTTATAAAAAACTTCCCTTACCACCCTTAGAAATTTTTCGAATTTTTTACAAAAACTCATCAAAATTTAGTGTTTTTCCAAATTTTCTTTCAAATTATAGTTGCAATAGTACTCACCCTTCATCCCTGTGTTCTGGTCCGCGTTCCGTGCGCCGGCGCCCAGGTTGGAGGTTGAAACCCTAAATTTTTTGGTTCAAAAACTAGTTTTTTGACCAAAACTCAAAAATTTTATTCGGCACCCACCCTGTTTTATTTCGTAATTAGCTAGCCCGCGACGAGCCGCGTCTTTTGAGATATCGCTCGCCCGCCTAGCTCAAATAAAACTTGTACATTTTTAAAAAATAGTTTTTTCTCATAGTTTCTGTATAGTACCTAAATCCACCTAAGGGAGATAGTTTTTAGCAAAAACGTGAATATATTCGGTTCTAGACGTGCGATTTTGAAGCTGTTTTCAGCATTTTTAGACAAAACTAGGCGTCCGCCGACGTCCTGACGATATTGCACTCACCGGACTACCCTTATAAAAAACTTCCCTTACCACCCTTAGAAATTTTTCGAATTTTTTACAAAAACTCATCAAAATTTAGTGTTTTTCCAAATTTTCTTTCAAATTATAGTTGCAATAGTACTCACCCTTCATCCCTGTGTTCTGGTCCGCGTTCCGTGCGCCGGCGCCCAGGTTGGAGGTTGAAACCCTAAATTTTTTGGTTCAAAAACTAGTTTTTTGACCAAAACTCAAAAATTTTATTCGGCACCCACCCTGTTTTATTTCGTAATTAGCTAGCCCGCGACGAGCCGCGTCTTTTGAGATATCGCTCGCCCGCCTAGCTCAAATAAAACTTGTACATTTTTAAAAAATAGTTTTTTCTCATAGTTTCTGTATAGTACCTAAATCCACCTAAGGGAGATAGTTTTTAGCAAAAACGTGAATATATTCGGTTCTAGACGTGCGATTTTGAAGCTGTTTTCAGCATTTTTAGACAAAACTAGGCGTCCGCCGACGTCCTGACGATATTGCACTCACCGGACTACCCTTATAAAAAACTTCCCTTACCACCCTTAGAAATTTTTCGAATTTTTTACAAAAACTCATCAAAATTTAGTGTTTTTCCAAATTTTCTTTCAAATTATAGTTGCAATAGTACTCACCCTTCATCCCTGTGTTCTGGTCCGCGTTCCGTGCGCCGGCGCCCAGGTTGGAGGTTGAAACCCTAAATTTTTTGGTTCAAAAACTAGTTTTTTGACCAAAACTCAAAAATTTTATTCGGCACCCACCCTGTTTTATTTCGTAATTAGCTAGCCCGCGACGAGCCGCGTCTTTTGAGATATCGCTCGCCCGCCTAGCTCAAATAAAACTTGTACATTTTTAAAAAATAGTTTTTTCTCATAGTTTCTGTATAGTACCTAAATCCACCTAAGGGAGATAGTTTTTAGCAAAAACGTGAATATATTCGGTTCTAGACGTGCGATTTTGAAGCTGTTTTCAGCATTTTTAGACAAAACTAGGCGTCCGCCGACGTCCTGACGATATTGCACTCACCGGACTACCCTTATAAAAAACTTCCCTTACCACCCTTAGAAATTTTTCGAATTTTTTACAAAAACTCATCAAAATTTAGTGTTTTTCCAAATTTTCTTTCAAATTATAGTTGCAATAGTACTCACCCTTCATCCCTGTGTTCTGGTCCGCGTTCCGTGCGCCGGCGCCCAGGTTGGAGGTTGAAACCCTAAATTTTTTGGTTCAAAAACTAGTTTTTTGACCAAAACTCAAAAATTTTATTCGGCACCCACCCTGTTTTATTTCGTAATTAGCTAGCCCGCGACGAGCCGCGTCTTTTGAGATATCGCTCGCCCGCCTAGCTCAAATAAAACTTGTACATTTTTAAAAAATAGTTTTTTCTCATAGTTTCTGTATAGTACCTAAATCCACCTAAGGGAGATAGTTTTTAGCAAAAACGTGAATATATTCGGTTCTAGACGTGCGATTTTGAAGCTGTTTTCAGCATTTTTAGACAAAACTAGGCGTCCGCCGACGTCCTGACGATATTGCACTCACCGGACTACCCTTATAAAAAACTTCCCTTACCACCCTTAGAAATTTTTCGAATTTTTTACAAAAACTCATCAAAATTTAGTGTTTTTCCAAATTTTCTTTCAAATTATAGTTGCAATAGTACTCACCCTTCATCCCTGTGTTCTGGTCCGCGTTCCGTGCGCCGGCGCCCAGGTTGGAGGTTGAAACCCTAAATTTTTTGGTTCAAAAACTAGTTTTTTGACCAAAACTCAAAAATTTTATTCGGCACCCACCCTGTTTTATTTCGTAATTAGCTAGCCCGCGACGAGCCGCGTCTTTTGAGATATCGCTCGCCCGCCTAGCTCAAATAAAACTTGTACATTTTTAAAAAATAGTTTTTTCTCATAGTTTCTGTATAGTACCTAAATCCACCTAAGGGAGATAGTTTTTAGCAAAAACGTGAATATATTCGGTTCTAGACGTGCGATTTTGAAGCTGTTTTCAGCATTTTTAGACAAAACTAGGCGTCCGCCGACGTCCTGACGATATTGCACTCACCGGACTACCCTTATAAAAAACTTCCCTTACCACCCTTAGAAATTTTTCGAATTTTTTACAAAAACTCATCAAAATTTAGTGTTTTTCCAAATTTTCTTTCAAATTATAGTTGCAATAGTACTCACCCTTCATCCCTGTGTTCTGGTCCGCGTTCCGTGCGCCGGCGCCCAGGTTGGAGGTTGAAACCCTAAATTTTTTGGTTCAAAAACTAGTTTTTTGACCAAAACTCAAAAATTTTATTCGGCACCCACCCTGTTTTATTTCGTAATTAGCTAGCCCGCGACGAGCCGCGTCTTTTGAGATATCGCTCGCCCGCCTAGCTCAAATAAAACTTGTACATTTTTAAAAAATAGTTTTTTCTCATAGTTTCTGTATAGTACCTAAATCCACCTAAGGGAGATAGTTTTTAGCAAAAACGTGAATATATTCGGTTCTAGACGTGCGATTTTGAAGCTGTTTTCAGCATTTTTAGACAAAACTAGGCGTCCGCCGACGTCCTGACGATATTGCACTCACCGGACTACCCTTATAAAAAACTTCCCTTACCACCCTTAGAAATTTTTCGAATTTTTTACAAAAACTCATCAAAATTTAGTGTTTTTCCAAATTTTCTTTCAAATTATAGTTGCAATAGTACTCACCCTTCATCCCTGTGTTCTGGTCCGCGTTCCGTGCGCCGGCGCCCAGGTTGGAGGTTGAAACCCTAAATTTTTTGGTTCAAAAACTAGTTTTTTGACCAAAACTCAAAAATTTTATTCGGCACCCACCCTGTTTTATTTCGTAATTAGCTAGCCCGCGACGAGCCGCGTCTTTTGAGATATCGCTCGCCCGCCTAGCTCAAATAAAACTTGTACATTTTTAAAAAATAGTTTTTTCTCATAGTTTCTGTATAGTACCTAAATCCACCTAAGGGAGATAGTTTTTAGCAAAAACGTGAATATATTCGGTTCTAGACGTGCGATTTTGAAGCTGTTTTCAGCATTTTTAGACAAAACTAGGCGTCCGCCGACGTCCTGACGATATTGCACTCACCGGACTACCCTTATAAAAAACTTCCCTTACCACCCTTAGAAATTTTTCGAATTTTTTACAAAAACTCATCAAAATTTAGTGTTTTTCCAAATTTTCTTTCAAATTATAGTTGCAATAGTACTCACCCTTCATCCCTGTGTTCTGGTCCGCGTTCCGTGCGCCGGCGCCCAGGTTGGAGGTTGAAACCCTAAATTTTTTGGTTCAAAAACTAGTTTTTTGACCAAAACTCAAAAATTTTATTCGGCACCCACCCTGTTTTATTTCGTAATTAGCTAGCCCGCGACGAGCCGCGTCTTTTGAGATATCGCTCGCCCGCCTAGCTCAAATAAAACTTGTACATTTTTAAAAAATAGTTTTTTCTCATAGTTTCTGTATAGTACCTAAATCCACCTAAGGGAGATAGTTTTTAGCAAAAACGTGAATATATTCGGTTCTAGACGTGCGATTTTGAAGCTGTTTTCAGCATTTTTAGACAAAACTAGGCGTCCGCCGACGTCCTGACGATATTGCACTCACCGGACTACCCTTATAAAAAACTTCCCTTACCACCCTTAGAAATTTTTCGAATTTTTTACAAAAACTCATCAAAATTTAGTGTTTTTCCAAATTTTCTTTCAAATTATAGTTGCAATAGTACTCACCCTTCATCCCTGTGTTCTGGTCCGCGTTCCGTGCGCCGGCGCCCAGGTTGGAGGTTGAAACCCTAAATTTTTTGGTTCAAAAACTAGTTTTTTGACCAAAACTCAAAAATTTTATTCGGCACCCACCCTGTTTTATTTCGTAATTAGCTAGCCCGCGACGAGCCGCGTCTTTTGAGATATCGCTCGCCCGCCTAGCTCAAATAAAACTTGTACATTTTTAAAAAATAGTTTTTTCTCATAGTTTCTGTATAGTACCTAAATCCACCTAAGGGAGATAGTTTTTAGCAAAAACGTGAATATATTCGGTTCTAGACGTGCGATTTTGAAGCTGTTTTCAGCATTTTTAGACAAAACTAGGCGTCCGCCGACGTCCTGACGATATTGCACTCACCGGACTACCCTTATAAAAAACTTCCCTTACCACCCTTAGAAATTTTTCGAATTTTTTACAAAAACTCATCAAAATTTAGTGTTTTTCCAAATTTTCTTTCAAATTATAGTTGCAATAGTACTCACCCTTCATCCCTGTGTTCTGGTCCGCGTTCCGTGCGCCGGCGCCCAGGTTGGAGGTTGAAACCCTAAATTTTTTGGTTCAAAAACTAGTTTTTTGACCAAAACTCAAAAATTTTATTCGGCACCCACCCTGTTTTATTTCGTAATTAGCTAGCCCGCGACGAGCCGCGTCTTTTGAGATATCGCTCGCCCGCCTAGCTCAAATAAAACTTGTACATTTTTAAAAAATAGTTTTTTCTCATAGTTTCTGTATAGTACCTAAATCCACCTAAGGGAGATAGTTTTTAGCAAAAACGTGAATATATTCGGTTCTAGACGTGCGATTTTGAAGCTGTTTTCAGCATTTTTAGACAAAACTAGGCGTCCGCCGACGTCCTGACGATATTGCACTCACCGGACTACCCTTATAAAAAACTTCCCTTACCACCCTTAGAAATTTTTCGAATTTTTTACAAAAACTCATCAAAATTTAGTGTTTTTCCAAATTTTCTTTCAAATTATAGTTGCAATAGTACTCACCCTTCATCCCTGTGTTCTGGTCCGCGTTCCGTGCGCCGGCGCCCAGGTTGGAGGTTGAAACCCTAAATTTTTTGGTTCAAAAACTAGTTTTTTGACCAAAACTCAAAAATTTTATTCGGCACCCACCCTGTTTTATTTCGTAATTAGCTAGCCCGCGACGAGCCGCGTCTTTTGAGATATCGCTCGCCCGCCTAGCTCAAATAAAACTTGTACATTTTTAAAAAATAGTTTTTTCTCATAGTTTCTGTATAGTACCTAAATCCACCTAAGGGAGATAGTTTTTAGCAAAAACGTGAATATATTCGGTTCTAGACGTGCGATTTTGAAGCTGTTTTCAGCATTTTTAGACAAAACTAGGCGTCCGCCGACGTCCTGACGATATTGCACTCACCGGACTACCCTTATAAAAAACTTCCCTTACCACCCTTAGAAATTTTTCGAATTTTTTACAAAAACTCATCAAAATTTAGTGTTTTTCCAAATTTTCTTTCAAATTATAGTTGCAATAGTACTCACCCTTCATCCCTGTGTTCTGGTCCGCGTTCCGTGCGCCGGCGCCCAGGTTGGAGGTTGAAACCCTAAATTTTTTGGTTCAAAAACTAGTTTTTTGACCAAAACTCAAAAATTTTATTCGGCACCCACCCTGTTTTATTTCGTAATTAGCTAGCCCGCGACGAGCCGCGTCTTTTGAGATATCGCTCGCCCGCCTAGCTCAAATAAAACTTGTACATTTTTAAAAAATAGTTTTTTCTCATAGTTTCTGTATAGTACCTAAATCCACCTAAGGGAGATAGTTTTTAGCAAAAACGTGAATATATTCGGTTCTAGACGTGCGATTTTGAAGCTGTTTTCAGCATTTTTAGACAAAACTAGGCGTCCGCCGACGTCCTGACGATATTGCACTCACCGGACTACCCTTATAAAAAACTTCCCTTACCACCCTTAGAAATTTTTCGAATTTTTTACAAAAACTCATCAAAATTTAGTGTTTTTCCAAATTTTCTTTCAAATTATAGTTGCAATAGTACTCACCCTTCATCCCTGTGTTCTGGTCCGCGTTCCGTGCGCCGGCGCCCAGGTTGGAGGTTGAAACCCTAAATTTTTTGGTTCAAAAACTAGTTTTTTGACCAAAACTCAAAAATTTTATTCGGCACCCACCCTGTTTTATTTCGTAATTAGCTAGCCCGCGACGAGCCGCGTCTTTTGAGATATCGCTCGCCCGCCTAGCTCAAATAAAACTTGTACATTTTTAAAAAATAGTTTTTTCTCATAGTTTCTGTATAGTACCTAAATCCACCTAAGGGAGATAGTTTTTAGCAAAAACGTGAATATATTCGGTTCTAGACGTGCGATTTTGAAGCTGTTTTCAGCATTTTTAGACAAAACTAGGCGTCCGCCGACGTCCTGACGATATTGCACTCACCGGACTACCCTTATAAAAAACTTCCCTTACCACCCTTAGAAATTTTTCGAATTTTTTACAAAAACTCATCAAAATTTAGTGTTTTTCCAAATTTTCTTTCAAATTATAGTTGCAATAGTACTCACCCTTCATCCCTGTGTTCTGGTCCGCGTTCCGTGCGCCGGCGCCCAGGTTGGAGGTTGAAACCCTAAATTTTTTGGTTCAAAAACTAGTTTTTTGACCAAAACTCAAAAATTTTATTCGGCACCCACCCTGTTTTATTTCGTAATTAGCTAGCCCGCGACGAGCCGCGTCTTTTGAGATATCGCTCGCCCGCCTAGCTCAAATAAAACTTGTACATTTTTAAAAAATAGTTTTTTCTCATAGTTTCTGTATAGTACCTAAATCCACCTAAGGGAGATAGTTTTTAGCAAAAACGTGAATATATTCGGTTCTAGACGTGCGATTTTGAAGCTGTTTTCAGCATTTTTAGACAAAACTAGGCGTCCGCCGACGTCCTGACGATATTGCACTCACCGGACTACCCTTATAAAAAACTTCCCTTACCACCCTTAGAAATTTTTCGAATTTTTTACAAAAACTCATCAAAATTTAGTGTTTTTCCAAATTTTCTTTCAAATTATAGTTGCAATAGTACTCACCCTTCATCCCTGTGTTCTGGTCCGCGTTCCGTGCGCCGGCGCCCAGGTTGGAGGTTGAAACCCTAAATTTTTTGGTTCAAAAACTAGTTTTTTGACCAAAACTCAAAAATTTTATTCGGCACCCACCCTGTTTTATTTCGTAATTAGCTAGCCCGCGACGAGCCGCGTCTTTTGAGATATCGCTCGCCCGCCTAGCTCAAATAAAACTTGTACATTTTTAAAAAATAGTTTTTTCTCATAGTTTCTGTATAGTACCTAAATCCACCTAAGGGAGATAGTTTTTAGCAAAAACGTGAATATATTCGGTTCTAGACGTGCGATTTTGAAGCTGTTTTCAGCATTTTTAGACAAAACTAGGCGTCCGCCGACGTCCTGACGATATTGCACTCACCGGACTACCCTTATAAAAAACTTCCCTTACCACCCTTAGAAATTTTTCGAATTTTTTACAAAAACTCATCAAAATTTAGTGTTTTTCCAAATTTTCTTTCAAATTATAGTTGCAATAGTACTCACCCTTCATCCCTGTGTTCTGGTCCGCGTTCCGTGCGCCGGCGCCCAGGTTGGAGGTTGAAACCCTAAATTTTTTGGTTCAAAAACTAGTTTTTTGACCAAAACTCAAAAATTTTATTCGGCACCCACCCTGTTTTATTTCGTAATTAGCTAGCCCGCGACGAGCCGCGTCTTTTGAGATATCGCTCGCCCGCCTAGCTCAAATAAAACTTGTACATTTTTAAAAAATAGTTTTTTCTCATAGTTTCTGTATAGTACCTAAATCCACCTAAGGGAGATAGTTTTTAGCAAAAACGTGAATATATTCGGTTCTAGACGTGCGATTTTGAAGCTGTTTTCAGCATTTTTAGACAAAACTAGGCGTCCGCCGACGTCCTGACGATATTGCACTCACCGGACTACCCTTATAAAAAACTTCCCTTACCACCCTTAGAAATTTTTCGAATTTTTTACAAAAACTCATCAAAATTTAGTGTTTTTCCAAATTTTCTTTCAAATTATAGTTGCAATAGTACTCACCCTTCATCCCTGTGTTCTGGTCCGCGTTCCGTGCGCCGGCGCCCAGGTTGGAGGTTGAAACCCTAAATTTTTTGGTTCAAAAACTAGTTTTTTGACCAAAACTCAAAAATTTTATTCGGCACCCACCCTGTTTTATTTCGTAATTAGCTAGCCCGCGACGAGCCGCGTCTTTTGAGATATCGCTCGCCCGCCTAGCTCAAATAAAACTTGTACATTTTTAAAAAATAGTTTTTTCTCATAGTTTCTGTATAGTACCTAAATCCACCTAAGGGAGATAGTTTTTAGCAAAAACGTGAATATATTCGGTTCTAGACGTGCGATTTTGAAGCTGTTTTCAGCATTTTTAGACAAAACTAGGCGTCCGCCGACGTCCTGACGATATTGCACTCACCGGACTACCCTTATAAAAAACTTCCCTTACCACCCTTAGAAATTTTTCGAATTTTTTACAAAAACTCATCAAAATTTAGTGTTTTTCCAAATTTTCTTTCAAATTATAGTTGCAATAGTACTCACCCTTCATCCCTGTGTTCTGGTCCGCGTTCCGTGCGCCGGCGCCCAGGTTGGAGGTTGAAACCCTAAATTTTTTGGTTCAAAAACTAGTTTTTTGACCAAAACTCAAAAATTTTATTCGGCACCCACCCTGTTTTATTTCGTAATTAGCTAGCCCGCGACGAGCCGCGTCTTTTGAGATATCGCTCGCCCGCCTAGCTCAAATAAAACTTGTACATTTTTAAAAAATAGTTTTTTCTCATAGTTTCTGTATAGTACCTAAATCCACCTAAGGGAGATAGTTTTTAGCAAAAACGTGAATATATTCGGTTCTAGACGTGCGATTTTGAAGCTGTTTTCAGCATTTTTAGACAAAACTAGGCGTCCGCCGACGTCCTGACGATATTGCACTCACCGGACTACCCTTATAAAAAACTTCCCTTACCACCCTTAGAAATTTTTCGAATTTTTTACAAAAACTCATCAAAATTTAGTGTTTTTCCAAATTTTCTTTCAAATTATAGTTGCAATAGTACTCACCCTTCATCCCTGTGTTCTGGTCCGCGTTCCGTGCGCCGGCGCCCAGGTTGGAGGTTGAAACCCTAAATTTTTTGGTTCAAAAACTAGTTTTTTGACCAAAACTCAAAAATTTTATTCGGCACCCACCCTGTTTTATTTCGTAATTAGCTAGCCCGCGACGAGCCGCGTCTTTTGAGATATCGCTCGCCCGCCTAGCTCAAATAAAATTTTGCCCACCCACCCGCCCTTTGGTCTATAGGAAGGGGTAGACTGGGTTTTTCGACAAAAATTTTCTTATTTAATTTTATCTATTTTGAATTTTAACGAAGGGTTTTGTAGGGAAAGCTCAATTTTAGACTATTTTACCATATATATGACCTAGTAAAAATTTTAATTTTTACATAATTTATTTTAATTTGTGATTTTATTTGACCTTAACTTAGTAATAATTATTTGACATTTTTTATATAAATATTTTAATTGATTTTATTATATTTTAAGTATTAAATTATTTAGTCGATTACTTACTGTGTCCCCCCTTTACAGGGTCACAGTAATATTAGTGCGTGTCCCCCATAGTTTTTATTTGTTTTACCATGCTCGGCATCAGGTCTCCGGTGCTGAAGGCGAAGGCTGCGGAGGAGAGTTTGGACGTGGAGGGGGCATGCCCAGTACAGGCGGGCCCCTCAGTGCGGCGCAGTATTGGTGAGTGGGAGGCGGAGAGACTCAAATCGGGGCAACCCCGCAAAGCCCCTACACCCGCCACCACTCCTCCAAAAAAGACACTCGTGCCCACTCCCCCCAAGCAAAAATCCAAAGCCACGACCTCACAGCAGGCAAAGCAGGCTGAGAGGGCGCTGGAGAGCTCGCCTCGAGAAGTGCCACCCGTGAAGTATCTAAATAGAACCACGGAGGCAAGGGCGTGTCTCACCAGCGCTAAAATTCAGTTGGACAGCTCCCGGAACCTGAAGAAGGAGATAAAGGACGCTCTTACAAAGGCGGTGGACCGGCTCTTCCATCTCGTCAAGGAGGGGGAAATGGAGAGGGGCAAAATTCCCACAGAGGCAGCCGAACCCGAGAAGGCCCCCAGGGACCTGACACCGACCTCGGGCGCAACGACAGAGCTCATGAAGCAACTGACGGAGAACCTCCAGCAGCACAAAAAGGCGCTGGAGGAATGCCAGCTGCATACACGGGCTCTGTCGGAGCACCTACAACAGGCACCTCGCTTCGTCGCGGGCCAGGGACCCTCGTTCGCTGAGATGGCCGCCGTCCCGAAACAGCACATCCAAAAGCCCCTTCACTCGGTGGTCGTGTCATCTGTCGATGACACGGACACCGGGGAAGAGGTAATTGAGAAGTTAAGGACGGCGGTAGATGCCAGGAACGAGGGAACCAGGGTGGAAAGGCTGCGAAAAGCGAGGGACCAGAAGGTGGTGGTCGGTTTTGGGACCAGGGAGGAGCTGACTCGGGTGACGGAGAGAATTAAGAAAGCCGGAAACCTCAAGGTTGAGGAGGTAAAAAATAAGGATCCGCTCATCATCCTAAAGGACGTCCTCTCCTGCCACACTGATGTGGAGGTCACCGAGGCGCTCAAGCGTCAAAACACCCACCTGATTGGGGACTTGCCTGCGGATGGTGTGAGGATGGGGGTGAAGTACCGTCGCAGGACGAGGAACCCCCACATGTCTCACATCATCATGCAGGTGTCCCCTGTCGTGTGGCAGAGGCTGACGCACGCGGGTCGAGTGCACATCGACTTGCAGCGGGTGCGCTTGCTGGACCAGTCGCCACTGGTACAGTGCACCCGCTGTTTGCGATACGGCCACAGCCGTAAGCTGTGCACGGAGCCCGCGGACCTCTGCACGCACTGCGGAGACCCCCACATGAGGGTGGACTGCCCCTCACGGCTAGCTGCGGAGCCACCCAAGTGCCGAAACTGCGCTTTAGCAAAATTGGTTGGGACCGAGCACAACGCCTTCGACAGCGAGTGTCCAACTCGCGTAAAGTGGGACGCATTGGCGCGGCTGTCGGTGGCGTATTGCTAAGGTCCAACCAGCAGAAACAGGAAGTGACTCATCCAGGGATTCCCGAACAAGCCCGAGTGCACGAAAGGATTACCAGGTAATCCAAGCGAATCTGCAGAGGAAGAACCTAGCAACCCAAGAGCTCATGATTGTGGCTAGTGAGCGGAGGGTTGCGTTCGCATTGCTCCAGGAGCCGTATGTGGGTGGGGTTAAGAGGATGCGAGACTACCGGGGAGCGAGAGTCTACCAGTGCGCTGAACAAGGAGGTGGAACTGTGAAGGCGGCAATAGTCGTCTTCGATCACGACCTAGACGTGACACAGTGTCCGAAACTCACCACCAACAACATCGTGGTGGTGAGGATCCGTACCAGCGCCTGGGAAATCGCAGTAGTCTCCTTCTACTTTGAACCAGACCAGCCCATACAGCCATACCTGGAGCAACTCCTGCAGATTCGCGAGGAATTAGGCCCCACGAGGATCGTAATTGGCGGCGACGCCAACGCCAAGAGCACCTGGTGGGGTAGCCTGGTGACCGATACCAAAGGGGAGGACATGTCGGGAACCCTGGAAGAAATGTGCCTGCAGGTACTCAACGTCGGCAACACTCCGACCTTCGACACCGTCAGGGGTAACACCTTGTACAGCAGCTTCGTTGATGTAACAGCCTGCTCAACGGACCTGCTGGACTTGGTGGAGGACTGGCGGGTCGAGGAAGGCCTCACGGGCTCGGACCACAATGGTATAGTTTTCAAAATTAACCTCAAAAAAGCAAAAGGAACAAACGTCAACAGGACTACAAGACTCTTTAACACAAAAAAGGCTAATTGGAGCCAATTTCATGAGAAATTGGCCCAATTAAAAGCCGAGGCAAAATTAAATCCCATAGAAATTAGCAAAATTAATAATAAAGTAGATTTGGAAAATAGTGTTAATAAATTTATAGTAAGCATCACCAAAACCTGTGACGAAACATTCGAAAAGTTTAGAAATAACGAGCAATTAACTATACCATGGTGGTCCAAGGAGCTCGCTGAGCTAATGTCGGAGGTCAATACCCGGAGACGCCGCATTCGGTGCGCTGCACCAGTCCGGAGACAAAAAGTCATCGATGAGTACCTGCATGCAAAAATCAGATATGAGTCCCTGGCCAAAAAAGCGCAGACGGAAGGCTGGAAAGGTTTCTGCGAGAAGCAGGACCGAGAAGGAATGTGGGAGGGAATATATAGGGTCATAGGACGGACCGCCAAGAGACAAGAGGACTTGCCGTTGGTCAAGGACGGAGTGCCACTGAGTGCGCAGGAATCGGCTCTGCTGCTGGCCGAGACCTTCTACCCCGAAGACCTAGAGGAGGGAGAAACCGCTGACCACCGTCGGACACGTGAAGCGGCCAGTCGTGCAAACGGGTGGACGCATGATGAAAAACATGACCCACCGTTTGCACCTCTGGAGCTGAAAACCGCGGTGGAAAGTTTCAACCCAAAGAAGGCACCCGGGGCAGACGGTCTCACAGCCGATATCTGCGCGCAGGCTATTTCCCGGGACCCAGGGACGTTCCTTGCACTGGCCAACAAGTGCCTGGAGCACGGACACTTCCCTGGGGCCTGGAAAGTGGCCACGGTGGTGGTACTCCGCAAGCCCGGCAAGGATTCCTACACCACCCCTAAATCGTACAGGCCGATCGGCCTCCTGCCAGTCTTAGGCAAAGTCTTGGAAAAAATGCTAGTAGCCAGGCTCAAATGGCACCTGATCCCGCGGCTCAGTACTCGCCAGTTTGGTTTTATGCCCCAGAGAAGCACTGAGGACTCCCTCTACACCATGATACAACACATCAAAGGGAAGCTAAGGGAAAAGAAGCTGATCACTGTTGTATCACTGGATATAGAGGGAGCCTTCGATAGCGCATGGTGGCCGGCTATCAGGACCAGACTGGCTGAGGAAAAGTGCCCGGTGAACATCAGGCGCATGCTAGACAGCTACTTGACTGGCAGGAGCGTCCGAGTCAGGTACGCGGGTGCGGAGTGCCTAAGGTACACAAATAAGGGGTGTGTGCAGGGGTCTGTTGGCGGTCCGATTCTATGGAACCTAGTTCTCGACCCCTTGCTGAAAGGTTTGGAGGATCGGGGAGACTACTGTCAGGCTTTCGCCGATGACGTGGTTTTGATCTTCGACGGTGACACAGCATTAGAAGTTCAGGGACAGGCCAATGCCGCCCTCGAGTATGTTCGGGAGTGGGGCATCCGAAACAAGCTTAAGTTTGCACCGCATAAAACTTGTGCAATGGTTATAACCAAAAAGCTGAAGTACGATGTCCCGCTCCTGAGCATGGGCGGGGTAGACATTGGCATGTCCAAGGAAATCAAAATACTGGGGCTCACCGTCGACCACCAGCTCACTTTCAACACCCACGTCGCCAACGTTTGCAGGAAAGCTGTCAATATCTATAAACAGCTGGCACGGGCGGCTAAAGTGAGCTGGGGCCTTCACCCGGAGATCATCCGCGTCATCTACACGGCAGTGGTCGAACCGATCATCCTCTACGCCGCAAGCGCCTGGGCACCTGCCGCTAAAAAAGTGGGGGTGGCCAAACAGCTCAACGTGGTCCAGAGGGGGTTTGCGCAGAAACTGTGCGGGGCCTACCGCACGGTCTCCCTACATTCGGCACTGGTGCTGGCTGGGATACTCCCACTTGACCTTCGTATACGGGAGGTGGCTGCGCTATACGAGGCCAGGAGGGGGGTGCCCCAGCCCGTGCTAGGGGGCGGGGAGGTTGAGCGGATGGCTCCGGCAGCAGAAGCTCCACACCCCGCGGACCAATTGAGCCTAGAATTCGGAAGCCTGGTAGACGAGGAACAATACAGGAACCACAGCGATTTCGCTGTGCGAATATTCACGGACGGCAGCAAGATTGAGGGCAAAGTCGGAGCGGCACTATCCTTGTGGAATGGTGCCACCGAAACTAAGGCCCTCAAACTTGCTTTGCCGTCTTACTGCACCGTCTACCAGGCTGAGCTTCTGGCCCTACACAGAGCGGCGGGAGAGGTGCTCAGGCGTGGAGAGACCACTTTCGGCATCTTCAGCGACTCCAGGGCGGCCCTTCAGTCGGTTGCAAATGCAAGTTCCCCCCATCCTTTGGCCGTGGAAACAAGGGACACCATCCGACGCTGTAAGCTCCAGAACAAGAGTGTCTCCTTGTTCTGGATAAAAGCCCACGCGGGATTGGAGGGAAACGAGCGAGCCGACCAACTCGCGAAGGAAGCTGCCCTGAGGTCGAAGAAGAGGCCGGACTACGACCTATGCCCTGTTTCGTTCGTCAAGCGACAAATCCGCATGGAGTCGCTTGACGAATGGAACCGCAGATACCGGCAAGGTGAAACAGCAGGGGTCACCAAGATGTTTCTCCCAGATGCGATTGACGCCTATCGAATTGTGAAAAAGCTGAAACCGGCTGGAGTTTTGACACAGATCTTGACGGGGCACGGTGGGTTCTCCGAATACTTGCACCGTTTCAAGTGTAAGGGAAACCCATCGTGCATCTGTGAACCGGATGCAGAGGAGTCGATCGCACACATTTTAACGGAATGCCCCGTATATGAGGAAGAGCGCTACAATGCCGAGCAACAGTTGGAGACTAGGATTACTAGAAACAGCATTCGAAACTTCATGACCGAAAATAAATCCAGGGATAAGTTCATAGAATATTGCATAAAAGTTTCAACAAAAGTAATCATTAGGAATAAAGACCCATAAACTACTCTGCTTCTCCAAATATGGACATTTCTGAAAAGAAAAGATATTAGGTATAAGCATAGAATAACGTAGTAAATAAATTAGAATTAATTAAAAGCGTAAAATCATTAAATAACTAGTAAAATCTTTCTAAATTAAATGTTATAAATTAAATTAATTGTATTAAAATATTAAAAGTATAGAAAAGGTCTCTGACTACGTCAGGGGGACACGAGCAGGGCAGGAGTGGGTTTTAGTCGGTTCGAGTCCGACACTACCTCCACTGTCTCACACCCTGTGAGATAGTGGAGGTGTCCGTGGGGATTTCCCACTCCTGCCAAAAAAAAAAAAAAAAAAAAAAAAAAAAAAAAAAAAAAAAAAAACCTAACCTAACCTAACCTTTTTTTTTTTTTTTTTTTTTTTTTTTTTTTGTTGACGCTGGGAAAAAATGCATTACGCATACCCTCCCGTCGGGGGACAGGAGGGGTATGTGGGACTCCCCGGGCGAACCAGACCCGGTATACCCACTAAAACGACCCAGCGCATTCCCGCTTCGTCAGAGTGGCGGGGGACTGGGAAACCGGCATAGCCTTAACGACCAGTCCTCCGCCGACGATTGCCCCGCAAGGCGACCCCTCACACCCTCGCGGGTGTGGGGGGCCGGAATGACCGCAAAGGTGACGTGTGCAATGCGGGCGAAGGCACCCCCGTGCCTGCCGCCCGCCGTCACCATGAGGAGGGAGGGCACAACGCCCTCTCCCCCCTCCGCTGCGGAGCGGCGCAGCGAGAGGGTCGCCCCCCCCCGCGCGCGCTCCGCCTCCTCCCTTTGCGAGCGAACTCGCAAAAGGAGGCGACCGCCGACCAGGCCTCCCCGCCCCCCAGCACGGTGCCGACCACGCCGGGAAGCGAGGGCCCGGTCCAACCACCGGCGGGCTCGGTGCGCCACCGGAAGCCGGACGCGCCCGGCCCGGCCCCGCAAGACCGGACCGAGCGCGCCCAACGCCCGGCGGCACACCGAGCCCACCCTGGCTCCTCCGCTGCGGAGCGGCGCAACGAGAGGGTCGCCCCCCCCGCGCGCGCTCCGCCTCCTCCCTTTGCGAGACGAACTCGCAAAAGGAGGCGACCGCTGACCAGGCCTGCCCGCCCCCCAGCACGGCGTTGACCACGCCGGGAAGCGAGGGCCCGGTCCACCCACCGGCGGGTTCGGTGCGCCGCCGGAAGCCGGATGCGCCCGGCCCAGCCCTCCGCAAGACCGGACCGAGCGCGCCCAACGCCCGGCGGCACACCGAGCCCGCCCTGGCTCCTCCACTGCGCCCTCTGCGTCCCAGAGGGCCGCGTGGAGTCGCCCCACCGTGTCAGAATATCGGCCACGACAGTAACGTTCCCCAAGGAATAAGAATCTCTTCCCATTCATCGGGGACGGATACTGCCGCGCCCAGGGTGCACCGTCCACAGCAGCTGCTGTTCCCTCCAGACGTATCGAGAAGGACCGGCAGCCACTGGGCCCCCTAGGAGGTTTTCTGACCTAGCACCCCAACCTAACCTTTTTTTTTTTTTTTTTTTTTTTTTTTTTTTTGTTGACGCTGGGAAAAAATGCATTACGCATACCCTCCCGTCGGGGGACAGGAGGGGTATGTGGGACTCCCCGGGCGGACCCGGTATACCCACTAAAACGACCCAGCGCATTCCCGCTTCGTCACAGTGGCGGGGGACTGGGAAACCGGCACAGCCTTTACTTCCAGTCCTCCGCCGACGATTGAAAGGCACAAACCTAACCTAACCTAACCTAACCTTTTTTTTTTTTTTTTTTTTTTTTTTTTGTTCTCGATGTGGAAATCCTCAATGGATGTCCTCCGCCCTGGGGAGGGCGAAGGGGTCTGTCAGACTCCTACTGACTAAAACCACACCGGTGTTCCCTCGCACACTTGCGTCGGGGGGCAACGGGATCTGATGCGACTTCCGCTGCCCCGGACTAGTGCCGGCCCGCTCGACCTGCGGGCCTCGTCTCGGGGGGGAGTGAGGTGTGAAACTCCCCCCGTTACGTCTAAGAGAGGCGCGCGTGGAACACTACGCGCCGCCGTCTCGGGTCCATTGCGATGGGGGGCGACGGATGTCCCCAAATCCGTCGCCCCTGGACCTATTTAGGGGGGCCGGAAGAGGGCGTTATCCGCCCTCTGCCGACGCCCGGTGCGTCTGCTGCGGGATGGGCGGGAGCTAGTCATCTCCCTATCCCTCTCCGCAGCTTCCTTCTGCGACATGACGGCTTCGCAGAAGGAAATCACTGCGTCCCAGGACTCTGCGCTGCCAACCATAGAGCGAACGACGGTCGGCAGCGACAGGTCTCCTCCTACCTCTGCGACGAGGGCACGGCGCGGCTCATCCCACGCGGCGCACTCGGCCAGCGTATGCCGCGCCGTGTCCTCCGGACAGTGGACGCAGTGATGGCACCGGGCGTCCGGCTCCCTGCTCAGGCGACACAAGTACTTCCCGAAGCAGCCGTGCCCCGAGAGCACCTGCGTCGCCCGAAACGTCAGGGAGCCGTGCTTCCTCCCGAGCCAGTCGTCGAGTACTGGCCGGATCGCCTCGATTGTGTCGAGGCCGGCGGTAGGGAGCTCTAACCTCCCCCGCCATTCCGCCACCATGACCTGTCGGAGCTGAGACCGGTACTGCGTTATCTGTCGCTCTACCAGCCTCTCGCCCCGACGCTTGGCCCCCTCGCGCCACTGGTACAGCGTCGCGAGGGTCTTCGCCTCCAGGTCCCACGGTGGGGATCCGGCCAGTACGCAAGCCGCCTCGTAGGAGATCGTGCGATATCCCCGTACGACCCTGACGGCCATCGCTCTCTGCGGTCTGCGCAGAACGGCGATAGTGCGGGCCGTCAGGTCCGTCGCCCATATCGGGGCCCCATAAAGGGCCATCGATCGCACGATCCCTACGTACAACCGCCTGCAGGCGGTGCTCGGGCCCCCCAGATTGGGAAGCAGCGTTGACAGCGCGCCCGCCGCGCCCATCAACTTGGGCACCAGCCGCTGAAAGTGGGGGCCGAAGTCCCAACGGCTGTCGAGCACCAATCCCAGGTATTTCATGGTTGACTCGACAGCGATCCGGACCCCCCCGACTACAATGTGTGATCCCAACGGCGGTGCCCGTCGGGGGCCATGAAAGGCAATGGCCTCCGACCTGTTGAGGGCCACCTCCAGGCCCAGGCGTCGTATGCGGCTCACCACCTGCGAGACCGCAGCCGTAGCCAGCAACGCTGCTTCCCTGTACGAACTCCCCCGAGCCGTGACCAGCGTGTCGTCCGCATAACACGTCAGGTTCACTCCCGGCGGGAGCTCGCACCGCAAAACCCAGTCGTATCCGATGTTCCACAGGGGTGGGCCCAGAACCGACCCCTGCGGAACACCGCACGACATCTCGCGACGGCCCGCGCCATCGCGTCCCATGTAGGTGAAACCTAACCTAACCTAACCTAACCTAACCTTTTTTTTTTTTTTTTTTTTGTTGACGCTGGGAAAAAATGCATTACGCATACCCTCCCGTCGGGGGACAGGAGGGGTATGTGGGACTCCCCGGGCGGACCCGGTATACCCACTAAAACGACCCAGCGCATTCCCGCTTCGTCACAGTGGCGGGGGACTGGGAAACCGGCACAGCCTTTACTTCCAGTCCTCCGCCGACGATTGAAAGGCACAGACCCCTCACACCCTCACGGGTGTGGGGGGTCGGGAATGACCGACGAAGGTGACGGGTGCAATGCGGGCGAAGGCACCCCCGTGCCTGCCGCCCGCCCGTCACCATTAGGAGGGAGGGCACGACGCCTTCTCCCCCGTCTTCGTCTGCGGAGCGCCGCAGCGAGAGGATCGTCCTCCCGCGCGCGCTCCGCTGCCTCCTTTTGCGAGATTACGTCCTCGCAGAAGGAGGCCACCGCTGACCAGGCCTCCTCGCTCCCCAGCATGGCGTCCACCACGCCAGGAAGCGAGAGGTCCGGTCCGACCACCGCGGTCAGACCGCGGCGCAGCTCGGACCACGCCGGGCACACCTCGAGGGTGTGCTGCGCCGTGTCCTCCGCCGCGCCGCAGTCGTGGCACGCCGGGGTTTCCTCCCTCCCGATCCGGTGCAGGTACGATCCGAAGCAACCATGCCCGGATAACACCTGCACCAGACGGAAAGAGAGGAAACCGTGGGACCGCTCGAGCCAGCCCCGCAGGACCGGACCGAGCGCGTCCAACGTCCGGCGGCCAAAGGCGGCGCTGGCGAGGTCCTCCGACCAATGGAGGACGATGGCGTCTCTCGCCTCTCGCCGCACCGCCTCCCGCTCTTCGCCCATGGGGCGCTCCCCGAGCGCCTTTCGGCGCGCCGTCCACTCGTACACTCTGGCGAGCACCCATGCCTCCAACTCCCAAGGCGGGGTGCCGGCCAGAGCGCACGCCGCCGAAACCTAACCTAACCTAACCTAACCTTTTTTTTTTTTTTTTTTTTTTTTTTTTGTTGACGCTGGGAAAAAATGCATTACGCATACCCTCCCATCGGGGGACAGGAGGGGTATGTGGGACTCCCCGGGCGGACCCGGTATACCCACTAAAACGACCCAGCGCATTCCCGCTTCGTCATAGTGGCGGGGGACTGGGAAACCGGCAAAGCCTTTACGTCCAGTCCTCCGCCGACGATTGCCCCGCAAGACAACCCCTCACACCCTTACGAGTGTGGGGGGCCGGAATGACCGCAAAGGTGACGAGTGCAATGCGGGCGAAGGCACCCCCGTGCCTGCCGCCCGCTGTCACCGTGAGGAGGGAGGGCACAACGCCCTCTCCCCCTTCCGCTGCGGAGCGGCGCAGCGAGGGGATCGCCCCCCGGCGCGCGCCCCGCCTCCTCCCTTTGCGAGACGAACTCACAAAAGGAGGCGACCGCTGACCAGGCCGACCCGCCCCCCAGCGTGGCGCTCAACCACGCCGTGAAGCGAGAGGTCCGGTCCTACCACCGGCGGGCCCAGTGCGCCGCCGGACGCCGGGCGCGCCCGAGCCAGCCCTCCACAAGACTGGACCGAGCGCGCCCAACGCCCGGCGGCACACCGAGCCCGCCCCGGCTCCTCCGCTGCGGAGCGTCGCAACGAGAGGATCGCCCCCCCGCGCGCGCTCCGCCTCCTCCCTTTGCGAGCGAACTCGCAAAAGGAGGCGACCGCTGACCAGGCCTCCCCGCCCCCCAGCATGGCATCGACCACGCCGGGAAGCGAGGGCCCGGTCCGACCACCGGCGGGCTTGGTGCGCCGCCGGACGCCGGACGCGTCCAACGCCCGGCGGCACACCGAGCCCGCCCTGGCTCCTCCACTGCGCCCTCTGCAACCCAGAGGGCCGCGTGGAGTCGCCCCACCGTGTCAGAATATCGGCCACGACAGTAACGTTCCCCGAGGAATAAGAATGTCTTCCCATTCATCGGGGACGGATACTGCCGCGCCCAGGGTGCACCGTCCTCAGCAGCTGCTGTTCCCTCCAGACGTATCGAGAAGGACCGGCAGCCACTGGGCCCCCTAGGAGGTTTTCTGACCTAGCACCCCAACCTAACCTAACCTAACCTAACCTTTTTTTTTTTTTTTTTTTTTTTTTTTTTTTTTTTTTTTTTTTTTTGACGCTGGGAAAAAATGCATTACGCATACCCTCCCGTCGGGGGACAGGAGGGGTATGTGGGACTCCCCGGGCGGACCCGGTATACCCACTAAAACGACCCAGCGCATTCCCGCTTCGTCAGAGTGGCGGGGGACTGGGAAACCGGCATAGCCTTTACTTCCAGTCCTCCGCCGACGATTGAAAGGCAGACCCCTCACACCCTCACGGGTGCGGGGGGTCGGGAATGACCGACGAAGGTGACGGGTGCAATGCGGGCGAAGGCACCCCCGCGCCTGTCGCCCGCCCGTCACCATGAGGAGGGAGGGCACGACGCCTTCTCCCCCTTCTTCGTCTGCGGAGCGGCGCAGCGAGAGGATCGTCCTCCCGCGCCCGCTCCGCCTCCTCCTTTTGCGAGATTACGTCCTCGCAAAAGGAGGCTACCGCTGACCAGGCCTCCTCGCTCCCCAGCATGGCGTCAACCACGCCGGGAAGCGAGAGGTCCGGTCCGACCACCGCGGTCAGACCGCGGCGCAGCTCGGACCACGCCGGGCACACCTCGAGGGTGTGCTGCGCCGTGTCCTCCGCCGCGCCGCAGTCGTGGCACGCCGGGGTTTCCTCCCTCCCGATCCGGTGCAGGTACGATCCGAAGCAGCCATGCCCGGATAACACCTGCACCAGATGGAAAGAGAGGAAACCGTGGGACCGCTCGAGCCAGCCCCGCAGGACCGGACCGAGCGCGTCCAACGTCCGGCGGCCAAAGGCGGCGCTGGCGAGGTCCTCCGACCAATGGAGGACGATGGCGTCCCTCGCCTCTCGCCGCACCGCCTCCCGCTCTTCGCCCATGGGGCGCTCCCCGAGCGCCTTTCGGCGCGCCGTCCACTCGTACACTCTGGCGAGCACCCACGCCTCCAACTCCCAAGGTGGGGTGCCGGCCAGAGCGCACGCCGCCGAAAAGCCCACTGAGCGGTAAGCCCTCGCCACCCGCTGTGCAATGGCCCGCTGGGGCCTGCGGATGGCGGTAGCATTCTCCCTCCTGTGGAGGGAGTCCGCCCAGATGGGAGCCCCGTAAAGGGCCATGCTCCGCAAAATGCCGGCATAGAGGCGCCGGCATTTCGCCTTGGGCCCCCCCAGGTTTGGGAGGAGCCACGAGAGGGCGTCCGCGGCCTTCAACAGGCGCGTCGACAGCCCGCTGAAATGCGGGCCGAAGCGCCACCTGTCGTCCAGCACCAGCCCCAGATATTTCATCTGAGGCTGGACCTCTATGCGGACGCCCTCCACGACGATGTGGGCGTCGGCAGGGCAGCGCTGCCGGGGACCGCGAAAGAACACGGCCTCCGTTTTGTGCAGCGCCACCCTCAATCCCAGGCGGCGGATCCTTTCTGCCACCAAGGATCCGCCAGCCGAGGCCAGAATGGCCGCGTCGGCAAAGTTCCTCCCCCGTGCAGTGAGCAGAGTGTCATCCGCGTAGCAGATGACACTCGTGCCCGGGAGGAGGACTCCCCGCAGGAGCCAGTCGAATCCGATGTTCCACAAGGGGGGCCCCAGGACCGATCCCTGTGGAACACCGGACTCTGCGCCGTACCGCCTCACGGTGGCCGACTTATCCACGAGGAGGACCTCGCGGTCCTCCAAGTAGTCGGCCAGGAGGCTCCGCAGATATTGGGGCACTCCGTGATACCGGAGCGCCTCCAATATCGTCGAGTGGGGGACGGAGTTGAAGGCGTTGGCAATGTCGAATGACACCGCCAGCACCCCGTCCCCCGCCTCCACCGCCTCCTTCACCTGGCCCTTCAGAAGGGCCAGCGCGTCGATCGTCGAACGCCCACGACGGAAACCGTACTGGGCGTCCGACAGATCCGGGCCGATCCCCCGCAAATGGCTATCCAGCCTCCCGGCGACAATCCCCTCGAACAATTTACCGACCTCATCGAGCAAAACGATGGGCCGGTATGCCGAGGGGGAGTCCACCGGGCGTCCCTCCTTCCGGAGGAGGCACAATTGCCCCTCCTTCCAGAGTTTCGGGAACCTCCCAGCCGTAAAACACGCGCTGAAGAGGTCCCGAAACCTGTCCTCCATTTGGGAGGCGGCAATCGCCACCACCCGTGCAGGGACGCCGTCCGGACCGGGGGCGGTCTTCTTCGCGCGGAGGCTCAATACCCCCGCGTAGAATTCCGCCGCCGTGACCGGGGGCACCTCCACCTCCGGTGGAGTCGCCCCTTGCGGGGGATCCATTGTTGGAGGGGCGAAGTCGGTCCTGCGCGGAAACAGGGACCGGACCACCCCATCCAACAATGCCGGCTCGAGGGTCTCCGACAGTGGGGGACCATAGGGGCGGAGCTGATTCCGCGCCGCCTTATATGGCCTCCCATAGGGGTCCCTGTCGAGACCCTCCAGCATCTCGGCCCTCGCCGAGTCCTGCGCAGCGCCCATTGCAGACTTGAGGGCCGCCGTAGCCTCTCGGTAAGAGGCGTACAGGCGGTCCTCCTCTGCCCGGACTCGGTTTTGGGCGCTGCGCCGTCGGCTACGCGCGTAGGCCCTTCTGGCCGCCACGCAGGTGGCCCGGAGCCCCGCCAGCTCCTCCGTCCACCAATAAACGGCACGACGGGGAGGCGGACGGCGAGACCGAGGCATGCTGGAGTTGCACACCTCGGTCAAAGACCGCCGTAGCCGGACCGCTGCGGCGTCAACGTCCGGGACCTCCTCGACAGGGGGAGGCGACAGCCAGTCCTGGAGGAAGGCGGCCTCCTTGGCTGCCTCCCGGTCCAGGCGGGTGAGTGCCCACCGCGGGAAGGGAGATTGCCCAGCGCGGGCCGTCCCCCCTCCCCGCTGTGTGGAGATGTCGAACCGCACATAACGGTGGTCCGACAAGGTCTCCACCAGCTCCACCCGCCAGTTCACGACGCGGGCGGCTAGCGCGGGGGTGGCAAACGACACGTCCACCACCGACCCGCCCTGTTGCCGCACACACGTGTGGACCGCCCCCCTGTTGAGGAGGGACACACCGCACGAGGCCGCCCAAAACTCGACGGCGCGTCCCCGGACGTTGCAGCCTGCGGCCGGGTTGCCCCAGGCCACCGACTTGGCGTTTAGGTCGCCGAGCACCACGACCTGGCGTGGCGCCGCCCTCCCTACGACAGCAGTGAGGATCTCGAGGAAATCCTCAAAGTCCGAGAGAGGGCGGTTTGGGGAGAAATACACCCCCACCATCGCTATCTCTCCCCACGCGGCGGCCACGTATCCCGGTCCCCTCTCTAAGAGCGAGAGGGGAGGGGAGTCCGTGGAAGACCGCGCCACCAACGCCACTAAGCCGTCCCGGTCGCCCAGCCAACGGCCAGGGACCGAGTAGGGTTCGGCGACCACCGCCAAGTCCACCAACCACTCAGCCATGGTCTGCATTAGCAGATCCTGGGCTGTCCTGCAGTGGTTGGCGTTCGCCTGAAGGATGCGATGCTCGACTCTGGCCATCAGTCGGACATCGCACCCTCCTCCGCAGCCGCCGCAGGAACGGCGGTGTTAGCGGCAGCAGCAGGCGCAGGCCCGGTCGGCGCCTGCGCTTTGCCACGCTTAGGGGGGGGATTGCACTTCCCCCCCTTCATGACGTGGCCTGCCCGGCGGCCACTGGCGGCACACACCGCGCAGTGCGGCGTGGCGGCCTGGCAGGAGGCGGCTTTGTGGCCCTCCTTGCCGCAGCGGTAGCATGTGTCCGTACTGTCCACTTTGGACGGACACAGGGGCCGGGTGTGTCCGATGCCGAAGCACCGGAAACACCGCAGAGGACCAGCCTCGAGTGCCCTGACAGCACCCGCGCTGAAGCCGACTTGAAGCCGTCCTTTCGCAAGGACGGCTTTGGCAGCTGCGATTGGGCATTCGAGGCGGATCGTGCCCATTCCGCCGCGGCCGGGCCTTATATCCCGGCCTTGGACCGCCGCGGCGCCACAGCCCCCTACCGCTGCGACCGCCGCCACCACCTCCTCCTTGGTGACGGAGTCATCCAGCTCCGTCACCTCGATGGCCGCCGTCTTGACCGGCCGGGCCACCTTGGCAGAGTCCGCGATGACCTCCTGCAGCTTGGCTGCAAAGAGGTCAGCGCGGGCGCTGCCCTCGGCCCCCGGGAACTCGAAAATTCGAGCCCCGGCCTGCGTCCGCCGGCACGACACACTGCCGATGCCCAGTTGGGCAGGATCGGCATTGGCACGCGCCCGCACCAAAATGGAGGCGTAAGTCTCCCCTCGCTCCGCAGCCTCCGCGGTGAGCGTCACCACGACGGCTGCGGTTTTAGGGGGGACCAACTGCCCCCTTCCCCCGCCCTTCCCTTTGCCGTTCCCCTTACCCCTTCCCTTGCCAGTCGGCTGCGACTGGCTGGGAGCGGGGGTGGCGGGGACGGCAGGGACGGCAGAGACGGCCGCTGCCGTCCTCTTGCCCTTCCCTTTGCCCTTCCCCCTACGCACCTCCGTCCACTCGTTGGACGGGGTGGTCGACGGGAGAAGGGCATCTTCCGCCTGGGCTGAGGACGGCCCCGGCTCAGACTGCCTGTCATCTGCCTGGCTTGAGGACGGCCCCGGCTCAGACCGCCTCTTATCCGCCGCAAGCGGCGGTCGGAGGCGTTTCTCCGGCAGGAGCCGGTCCTCAATTCCCGCTAAGCAGGCTCTTGTGAAGGCCCTCTCCTCCATTACTACCTTGCGGATAATATCCTCAAGGTTGGAGGAGGGGCCCTCTGCTGCAGGCCTCGCCTTGGCCTGTTGTGGCCGGGCCGAGGCAGCGCCCTCTGCCACAGGGCTCGCCTTGACCTGTTGTGGCCGGGCCGTGGCTTCAGCCAGCTTCAGATGAAGCTGGCTGACCTCCGACTGCAGGCGATCAATCTTCGCCTGCAGTTGCCGCGTCTCGTCGGTGGTCTTGCGCTGTATCAGCTCTGCGACGACACCTAGCATGCTCGAGGCCCTGCACTTGAGGGCCTTCTGCAAGGTTCCCTTCAGGTTGGAGGACTTAGAGGCGACCTCCACTATCTCCTCCTTGTCCTCCTCCGCCATTCTCTCAAGCTCCGCCAAGGAATAGTCCGCGTACAGGATGCGGGACGCACCGTACCCGGACTTGGCCCGGGCGAGATGCGCCCGTTCCTCCTTGGCGGCAACCCGCTCCTCCAGTTCCAGCTGGAGCTGCGCTCGCCGAGCTAGGTCCAACTGGCGTTGGGCGTCCGCCAGCCCAACGACATGGGTAGACGCGGCCGTCGTTGGCTCTTTTGCCTTCGACGGCCCCGAGGCCGAGGAGCCCTCGGACCCACCGTTCCGCGATCGTGGCCGCTTCCGCAGCTGCGACCGCTTCCGCGACCGAGGGTCGACGGCGTCCGACACTCGTGAGTCGTTATCGGACGACTCGTCCGCCCCTCCGGAGAAGCTAGCCGCAGACGGCGCGCGGCTGACCTCTGACGCCGAAGCGTCGGAGTGGCCCTGAGAAGGGCCTTTTGGGTGGCCCTGAGAAGGGCCTTTGGGTTGGCCCTGAGAAGGGCCTTTGGGTTGGCCCTGAGAAGGGCCTTTGGGTTGGCCCTGAGAAGGGCCTTTGGGTTGGCCCTGAGAAGGGCCTTTTGTTTTTAAAAACCGCCCGCAGGCGTCCCGCGAGGGCGTGTTCGGCATAGAAGACGAGACAAGGCAGTTAAAATGAGTTAAAATTCGCTTCGAGATCACAGAGCACTTTAGCCAGACCCAGTCTGCCACTCCGTTACGGTGGTCAGAACTGGGCTGTTTCCAGGGGACACGACGTGGACGTATGCTCTGTGGGGGGTCCCCCAACCTAACCTAACCTAACCTTTTTTTTTTTTTTTTTTTTTTTTTGTTGACGCTGGGAAAAAATGCATTACGCATACCCTCCCGTCGGGGGACGGAAGGGGTATGTGGGACTCCCCGGGCGAACCAGACCCGGTATACCCACTAAAACGACCCAGCGCATTCCCGCTTCGTCATAGTGGCGGGGGACTGGGAAACCGGCAAAGCCTTTACTTCCAGTCCTCCGCCGACGATTGAAAGGCAGACCCCTCACACCCTCACGGGTGCGGGGGGTCGGGAATGACCGACGAAGGTGACGGGTGCAATGCGGGCGAAGGCACCCCCGCGCCTATCGCCCGCCCGTCACCATGAGGAGGGAGGGCACGACGCCTTCTCCCCCTTCTTCGTCTGCGGAGCGGCGCAGCGAGAGGATCGTCCTCCCGCGCCCGCTCCGCCTCCTCCTTTTGCGAGATGACTTCCTCGCAAAAGGAGGCTACCGCTGACCAGGCCTCCTCGCTCCCCAGCATGGCGTCGACCACGCCGGGAAGCGAGAGGTCCGGTCCGACCACCGCGGTCAGACCGCGGCGCAGCTCGGACCACGCCGGGCACACCTCGAGGGTGTGCTGCGCCGTGTCCTCCGCCGCGCCGCAGTCGTGGCACGCCGGGGTTTCCTCCCTCCCGATCCGGTGCAGGTACGATCCGAAACAACCATGCCCGGATAACACCTGCACCAGACGGAAAGAGAGGAAACCGTGGGACCGCTCGAGCCAGCCCCGCAGGGCCGGACCGAGCGCGTCCAACGTCCGGCGGCCAAAGGCAGCGTTGGCGAGGTCATCCGTCCAATGGAGGACGATGGCGTCCCTCGCCTCCTGCCGCACGGCCTCCCGCTCCTCGGCGACGGGGCGCTCCCCGAGCGCCTTTCGGCGCGCCGTCCACTCGTACACTCTGGCGAGCACCCAAGCCTCCAGTTCCCATGGAGGGGTGCCCGCCAGAGCGCACGCCGCCGAGAAGCCCACCGAGCGGTAGGCCCTCGCCACCCGCTGTGCAATGGCCCGCTGGGGCCTGCGGATGGCGGTAGCATTCTCCCTCCTGTGGAGGGAGTCCGCCCAGATGGGAGCCCCGTAAAGGGCCATGCTCCGCAAAATGCCGGCATAGAGGCGCCGGCATTTTGCCTTGGGCCCCCCCAGGTTTGGGAGGAGCCATGAGAGGGCGTCCGCGGCCTTCAACAGGCGCGTCGACAGCCCGCTGAAGTGCGGGCCGAAACGCCACCTGTCGTCCAGCACCAGCCCCAGATATTTCATCTGAGGCTGGACCTCTATGCGGACGCCCTCCACGACGATGTGGGCGTCGGCAGGGCAGCGCTGCCGGGGACCGCGAAAGAACACGGCCTCCGTTTTGTGCAGCGCCACCCTCAATCCCAGGCGGCGGATCCTTTCTGCCACCAAGGATCCGCCAGCCGAGGCCAGAATGGCCGCGTCCGCAAAGTTCCTCCCCCGGGCAGTGAGCAGAGTGTCATCCGCGTAGCAGATGACGCTCGTGCCCGGGAGGAGGGCTCCCCGCAAGAGCCAGTCGAAGCCGATGTTCCACAAGGGAGGGCCTAACACCGACCCCTGTGGAACACCGGACTCTGCGCCGTACCGCCTCACCGTGGCCGACTTGTCCACGAGGAGGACCTCGCGGTCCTCCAAGTAGTCGGCCAGGAGACTCCGCAGATATTGGGGCACTCCGTGATACCGGAGCGCCTCCAATATCGTCGAGTGGGGGACGGAGTTGAACGCGTTGGCAATGTCGAACGACACCGCCAGCACTCCGTCCCCCGCCTCCACCGCCTGCTTCACCTGGCCCTTGAGAAGGGCCAGCGCGTCGATCGTCGAACGCCCACGACGAAAACCGAACTGGGCGTCCGACAGATCCGGGCCTATCCCCCGCAAGTGGCTATCCAGCCGGGAGGCGACAATCCCCTCGAACAATTTACCGACCTCATCGAGCAGAACGATGGGCCGATATGCCGAGGGGGAGTCCACCGGGCGTCCCTCCTTCCGGAGGAGGCACAACTGCCCCTCCTTCCAGAGTTTCGGGAACCTCCCAGCCGTAAAACACGCGCTGAAGAGGTCCCGAAACCTGTCCTCCATTTGGGTGGCGGCGATCGCCACCACCCGTGCAGGGACGCCGTCCGGACCGGGGGCGGTTTTCTTCGCGCGGAGGCTCAAAACCCCCGCGTAGAATTCCGCCGCCGTGACCGGGGGTACCTCCGCCTCCGGTGGAGTCGCCCCTTGCGGGGGATCCATTGTTGGAGGGGCGAAGTCGGTCCTGCGTGGAAACAGGGACCGGACCACCCCATCCAACAATGCCGGCTCGAGGATCTCCGACAGTGGGGGACCATAGGGGCGGAGCTGATTCCGCGCCGCCTTATATGGTCTCCCATAGGGGTCCCTGTCGAGACCCTCCAGCATCTCGGCCCTTGCCGAGTCCTGCGCAGCGCCCATTGCAGACTTGAGGGCCGCCGCAGCCTCTCGGTAAGAGGCGTACAGGCGGTCCTCCTCTGCCCGGACTCGGTTTTGGGCGCTGCGCCGTCGGCTACGCGCGTAGGCCCTTCTGGCCGCCACGCAGGCGGCCCGGAGCCCCGCCAGCTCCTCCGTCCACCAGTACACGGCACGACGGGGAGGCGGACGGCGAGACCGAGGCATGCTGGAGTTGCACACCTCGGTCAAGGACCCCCGTAGCCGGACCGCTGCGGCGTCCACGTCCGGGACCTCCTCGACAGGGGGAGGCGACAGCCAGTCCTGGAGGAAGGCGGCCTCCTTGGCTGCCTCCCGGTCCAGGCGGGTGAGTGCCCACCGCGGGAAGGGAGATTGCCCAGCGCGGGCCGTCCCCCCTCCCCGCTGTGTGGAGATGTCGAACCGCACATAACGGTGGTCCGACAAGGTCTCCACCAGCTCCACCCGCCAGTTCACGACGCGGGCGGCTAGCGCGGGGGTGGCAAACGACACGTCCACCACCGACCCGCCCTGTTGCCGCACACACGTGTGGACCGCCCCCCTGTTGAGGAGGGACACACCGCACGAGGCCGCCCAAAACTCGACGGCGCGTCCCCGGACGTTGCAGCCTGCGGCCGGGTTGCCCCAGGCCACCGACAACCTAACCTAACCTAACCTAACCTTTTTTTTTTTTTTTTTTTTTTGTTGACGCTGGGAAAAAATGCATTACGCATACCCTCCCGTCGGGGGACGGAAGGGGTATGTGGGACTCCCCGGGCGGACCCGGTATACCCACTAAAACGACCCAGCGCATTCCCGCTTCGTCATAGTGGCGGGGGACTGGGAAACCGGCATAGCCTTAACGACCAGTCCTCCGCCGACGATTGCCCCGCAAGGCGACCCCTCACACCCTCGCGGGTGTCGGGGGCCGGAATGACCCGCAAAGGTGACGAGTGCAATGCGGGCGAAGGCACCCCCGTGCCTGCCGCCCGCCGTCACCATGAGGAGGGAGGGCACAACGCCTTCTCCCCCTTCCGCTGCGGAGCGGCGCAGCGAGAGGGTCGCCCCCACCGCGCGCGCTCCGCCTCCTCCCTTTGCGAGCGAACTCGCAAAAGGAGGCGACCGCTGACCAGGCCTCCCCGCCCCCCAGCATGGCATCGACCACGCCGGGAAGCGAGAGGTCCGGTCCGACCACCGGCGGGCTCGGTGCGCCGCCGGACGCCGGACGCGTCCAACGCCCGGCGGCACACCGAGCCCGCCCCGGCTCCTCCGCTGCGGAGCGGCGCAACGAGAGGATCGCCCCCCCCGCGCGCGCTCCGCCTCCTCCCTTTGCGAGCGAACTCGCAAAAGGAGGCGACCGCTGACCAGGCCTCCCCACCCCCCAGCATGGCATCGACCACGCCGGGAAGCGAGGGCCCGGTCCACCCACCGGCGGGCTCGGTGCGCCGCCGGAAGCCGGACGCGCCCGATCCAGCCCTCCCAAGACCGGACCGAGCGCGCCCAACGCCCGGCGGCACACCGAGCCCGCCCTGGCTCCTCCACTGCGCCCTCTGCGTCCCAGAGGGCCGCGTGGAGTCGCCCCACCGTGTCAGAATATTGGCCACGACAGTAACGTTCCCCGAGGAATAAGAATGTCTTCCCATTCATCGGGGACGGATACTGCCGCGCCCAGGGTGCACCGTCCACAGCAGCTGCTGTTCCCTCCAGACGTATCGAGAAGGACCGGCAGCCACTGGGCCCCCTAGGAGGTTTTCTGACCTAGCACCCCAACCTAACCTAACCTTTTTTTTTTTTTTTTTTTTTTTGTTGACGCTGGGAAAAAATGCATTACGCATACCCTCCCGTCGGGGGACAGGAGGGGTATGTGGGATTCCCGGGCAGACCCGGTATACCCACTAAAACGACCCAGCGCATTCCCGCTTCGTCACAGTGGCGGGGGACTGGGAAACCGGCACAGCCTTTACTTCCAGTCCTCCGCCGACGATTGAAAGGCACAGACCCCTCACACCCTCACGGGTGTGGGGGGTCGGGAATGACCGACGAAGGTGACGGGTGCAATGCGGGCGAAGGCACCCCCGCGCCTGTCGCCCGCCCGTCACCATGAGGAGGGAGGGCACGACGCCTTCTCCCCCTTCTTCGTCTGCGGAGCGCCGCAGCGAGAGGATCGTCCTCCCGCGCGCGCTCCGCTGCCTCCTTTTGCGAGATTACGTCCTCGCAAACCTAACCTAACCTAACCTAACCTAACCTTTTTTTTTTTTTTTTTTTTTGTTCTCGATGTGGAAATCCTCGATGGATGTCCTCCGCCCTGGGGAGAGCGGAGGGGTCTGTCAGACTCCTACTGACTAAAACCACACCGGTGTTCCCTCGCACACTTGCGTCGGGGGGCAACGGGATCTGATGCGACTTCCGCTGCCCCGGACTAGTGCCGGCCCGCTCGACCTGCGGGCCTCGTCTCGGGGGGGAGTGAGGTGTGAGACTCCCCCCGTTACGTCTAAGAGAGGCGCGCGTGGAACACTACGCGCCGCCGTCTCGGGTCCATTGCGATGGGGGGCGACGGATGTCCCCGAATCCGTCGCCCCTGGACCAATTTAGGGGGGCCGGAAGAGGGCGTTATCCGCCCTCTGCCGACGCCCGGTGCGTCTGCTGCGGGATGGGCGGGAGCTAGTCATCTCCCTCTCCCTCTCCGCAGCTTCCTTCTGCGACATGACGGCTTCGCAGAAGGAAATCACTGCGTCCCAGGACTCTGCGCTGACAACCATAGAGCGAACGACGGTCGGCAGCGACAGGTCTCCTCCTACCTCTGCGACGAGGGCACGGCGCGGCTCATCCCACGCGGCGCACTCGGCCAGCGTATGCCGCGCCGTGTCCTCCGGACAGTGGACGCAGTGATGGCACCGGGCGTCCGGCTCCCTGCTCAGGCGACACAAGTACTTCCCGAAGCAGCCGTGCCCCGAGAGCACCTGCGTCGCCCGAAACGTCAGGGAGCCGTGCTTCCTCCCGAGCCAGTCGTCGAGTACTGGCCGGATCGCCTCGATTGTGTCGAGGCCGGCGGTAGGGAGCTCTAGCCTCCCCCGCCATTCCGCCACCATGACCTGTCGGAGCTGAGACCGGTACTGCGTTATCTGTCGCTCCACCAGCCTCTCGCCCCGACGATTGGCCCCCTCGCGCCACTGGTACAGCGTCGCGAGGGTCTTCGCCTCCAGGTCCCACGGTGGGGATCCGGCCAGTACGCAAGCCGCCTCGTAGGAGATCGTGCGATATCCCCGTACGACCCTGACGGCCATCGCTCTCTGCGGTCTTCGCAGAACGGCGATAGTGCGGGCCGTCAGGTCCGTCGCCCATATCGGGGCCCCATAAAGGGCCATTGATCGCACGATCCCTACGTACAACCGCCTACAGGCGGTGCTCGGGCCCCCCAGATTGGGAAGCAGCGTTGACAGCGCGCCCGCCGCGCCCATCAACTTGGGCACCAGCCGCTGAAAGTGGGGGCCGAAGTCCCAACGGCTGTCGAGCACCAATCCCAGGTATTTCATGGTTGACTCGACAGCGATCCGGACCCCCCCGACCACAATGTGTGATCCCAACGGCGGTGCCCGTCGGGGGCCATGAAAGGCAATGGCCTCCGACTTGTTGAGGGCCACCTCCAGGCCCAGGCGTCGTATGCGGCTCACCACCTGCGAGACCGCAGCCGTAGCCAGCAACGCTGCTTCCCTGTACGAGCTCCCCCGAGCCGTGACCAGCGTGTCGTCCGCATAACACGTCAGGTTCACTCCCGGCGGGAGCTCGCACCGCAAAACCCAGTCGTATCCGATGTTCCACAGGGGTGGGCCCAGAACCGACCCCTGCGGAACACCGCACGACATCTCGCGACGGCCCGCGCCGTCGCGTCCCATGTAGGTGACACACCTTCCGGACAGATAAGCCCCCACAATGTTGCGGAGGTAGGGAGGCACCCGATGGTATCGCAGGGCCTCCCGGATGCAACTCCAGGGCAGGGTGTTAAACGCGTTGGAGATGTCCAAGGACACCGCCAGCACCACCCCACCCCGGGACACCGCTTCCTCCGCCAGGACTCTAACTCTCATTATGGCGTCGATGGTAGAGCGCCCACGCCGGAAGCCAAACTGGCTGTCGTCCAGGTTCGGCCCCTCTGAACACAAGTGGCTGACGAGGCGATCTGCGATTACTCGCTCGAGCAACTTGCCCGCCTCGTCCAGCAGCACTATGGGCCGATAAGCGGACGACGAATCCGCCGGGCGCCCCGCCTTCTTGAGCAGGACCAGTCGACCAGCCTTCCACCTCGTAGGAAACTGACCCTGCTCAAGGCACGCCGAGAAGAGTCCCCTCAGTGGGGGCTCCAGCTCCTTCAGGGCGAGTACTAGAGCGCGGCCAGGCACTCCGTCGGGCCCCGGAGCAGTGTTTTTTGCCCGGAGCCGCATCACGACCGCGCTCATCTCCGCCTGTGTCACCTCTGGGACGGGTTCGCTCTCCTCGTCTTCTTCTTCCGGCTCTGCAGCTGTGGGCGGAGCCATCGGCGGTGGCTCGTGCTCGGCCCTATCAGGGAAGAGAGCCGAGACCACTCGCTCCAGAAACTGCGGCTCGAGACCTTCCGTTAGCGGGGGCGCCCACGGCCGAAGTTTCCCTCGGACCGTGCGGTACGGGCGCCCCCACGGATCCCCGTCTAGCGTCGCCAGCAGCTCCTCTCTGGAGCGCTTCTTCGACTCGCCGATGGCCAGCCACAGAGCCTCCTTCGCCGCGCTGTACACCTCATACAGCGCGGCTTCTTCGTCGGGATCCCGCAGACGTCTCCTCCGATACCGCGTGTACGGGCGCCTGGCGGCTGCGCACTCGACGCGCAACCGCTCGACCTCAACGCACCACCAGTACACGCGGCGCCTTGCGGACAGAGAGGAGACGCGTGGCATGGACGCGTCGCAGATTTGCGTCATCGCGTCGTTAAACCACTGCGCCTCCTGTTCGACGTCGACGGGACCGACGGTAGCCGACTCCCGGATCCAGGCTTGGACGATGGTGGCTTCCTCGAGAGCTTCCTTGTCGAGGCGTTTCAACGCCCAACGCGGGCCGTCTCTTCGGGGGGCCGATTGGCTACGACCTCCAGCGGTCTGGGTGGAGAGGTCGAAGCGTATGTATCGGTGGTCCGATAGCGTCTCCACCTCCTCTTCCACGTGCCAATCGTGAACGCGGTGCGCGACAGCGGGACTGGCGAACGAGACGTCCACTATGGACCCACCCCGCTGCCGCACACACGTGTATGCCGATCCCCGATTCAAGACGGCCAGGCCCGTCGTAACGGCCCACTCCTCTAGCACGTCGCCTCTCGGGTCTGTGACCGGGGATCCCCACGCCGCGGATTTGGCGTTCAGATCACCGAGAAGCAAAACGGGCCGAGGATGAGACCGGCCGACGACGGCTCCCAACTCGACGAGGAAACTCTCGAAGTCGGCGAGACTCCTGTTGGGCGAAAAGTATGCCCCGATCGTGACGATCCCGTTCACAAGGGCGGCAACCCAACCGTGACCCCGGGATACGTCGACAAGAGTCGCGCCGATGATGGCCACCAGGCCGTCCAGATCCCCCGCCCAGTTATCCCGGGGGGGGACGAAATACGGCTCAGCGACCACCGCCACATTTATCAACCACTCCGCCATGCTCAGGACCAAGAGATCCTGAGCTCTGGTGCAGTGGTTGATATTCGCCTGGAGGAAACGGACGGCCATCACTGGCACTCCATTTCCCCGGCGTTTCCAACCACAGGCCGGGAGTCGGCCAAAGAGGTGCTAGGGGGTGCGGCCCCCGCAGGTCTTGTCCACCGCTTGCTGCGCTTTCTGGGCGCGCCGCAAGCGTTGCCACCTATGCTGTGCCCCGCGGACTTTCCTGCAGCTGTACAGAGGCTGCAGTTTGGTTCCGCGGAGCACTGGGACGCCTTATGCCCAGGCTGACCGCAGCGATAGCACAAATCACTGCGGTCTGTTTCGGCAGTGCACAGTGCCCGGACGTGGCCTTTCTCCAGACACCGATAACACTGTAAGGCCCGGGGTGTCAGGAGTTTAACCCTCGCTGACACCCAGCCCACCAGCAAACGTCCCGCGTCGGCGACCTGCTTCGCTGCAGCCACCGGACACCGCACCCAGATGGTGCCAAGCCCGCCAGCATTGACGCGGATGTCGCCCGCCCGCACATTTTCTGGCGGGCATCCGCCGCTCTGGGCTATGGCCGCCACCACCTCCTCTGGGGTCACGGAGTCGTCCAGCCCATCGACCCGCACCTCAGCCGTTTTAATGGGCCTGGACACCCGGGCCTCCTCGGGGTTGAGGACGTCCCTCAGCTTTGCAGCTAGAGAGTCCGCCCTCTCGGCACTGCTGGCCCCCGCCAACTCAAACATTTTGGCCCCCGTGGCCGCCGTCCTGAAACGGAAGCCGTCTGGGGTGCCGAAATCGGCGAAGACCAGCTTGCCCCTCGCTTCCGCTAGCACCTTTTGGTACGTCACCCCCCGCTCTTTGGCTTCGGGCTGCAGCGTGACCACCACAGCCTCGGAGCGAGGGATGCGGATCCTTGGGGCCTGCCCCTTTGATCCCGGCACGTTTTTGGCCTTGCGGCTCTTCTTCCGCCTCTTCTTGCGGCCTTCGGCCGTCTTCCAGGCACCCTCGTTGGGAGCCAGGTCATGCCCCTGCATGTTTGAGTTTTGGGCCCCTTCTGTGGACTTTGTGGCCACTTGCGAGGGCTTCCCGGCCACCTGCGAGGGCCTCCTGGCTGCTTGCGAGTGCCTCTTGGCTGCCTGCGAGGGCCCCGCGGCCACCTGCAACGGTTTTTTGGCCGCCTGCGAGGGCGTTTTGGCCACCTGCGTGAGCTTTTTTGGCGCAGGTGGCGATTTTGCCACCTGTGCCCACGTCGGCCCAGCCGTTGCTGCAGCGGGCTCCGCCTCCTTCCTTCGCCTATCTGCTGTCAGCGGCGGGCGAAGGCTAATAGGGGGGTTGAGCCTGGGCTCTATGCTGTCCAGGCGGGCGGTCATTATGCTCAGCAGCCGGTTGAATTGGTCTTCCCCCAAAGACCCGTTCTGTGGCTGGGCACGACTGTCTGTAGTCGTCGCACCCTGCTGCCGGCTGAAGTCCGCCCTCAGGGCGCTCACCTCCCGTTGAAGCTCCTCCAGCCTCGTGTGGAGACGGTTATTTTCCTCTTGGAGTTTTACCGTCTCCTCCGAGGTTGTTCGGTCAAGGAGGACTTCAACCGCCTCCCTGATGCCGTCTGCCGCCTCCTTCAGAGCCCGCGTGAACGTGCCCTTCAGGTTGCCCGATTTCGTAGCCACCTTCAGGACAACGTCCACGCCGTCAAAAACTTGTCGGCTGAGCGCCTCTGCCGTCAGGCCTTCAGGGGCAACGGCGGCGGTCTGCAACCTCCTCTCCCTTGCTTGCCGGGCCATTTCAGCGACCTCATCGGTCGCTATAGCCTTCCGGCCCTCCCGCCTCGCGGCATTGAGCTCTGCCTTGGTGCTCACCAATGCGGTGGAGGTTTCAGCCTGCTCCACCTGCATTGCCCCGTCGGAGTCACTTGCTCCACTGGCTACCGGCATATCAGGCCGCTTCAGAAAGCGGCTCAGGGAGTCGCGGGACGCTGCCGGAGAGCTCGGTCCGGAAGGTATCCCGCGTCGTCCGCCCCTCCTGGCTGTCGGCACCTTGGGGGCCGGCAGGTCCTCCTCGCTAGACGACAAACCCGCCGAACCCGCTTCCGACTCACAGGCACGCGGCCGTTTCCCCCAAAACTTGGAGGGAGAGGCCGCAACTGCTTGCGGTGTGTTGTCGACCTCCGACAACACACTCACCCTCTCCAGAACCACACGTGGCTCCGCTGGGGAACATAAACTTCTCAGTGACGCAGCGCCAGAGTCCGACACTGCGTCCGTTCTAAAATTAAAGGAGATGAGGTCTTCAAAAGACCTCGATCTCGAGGAGCCTCCTCGGCTCTTGTTGCCATCGGCAAGTGGAAGACGGTTGCTGCCCTCCCCAGAATACGGTGGGCATGACGACCCGGAAGGGGTCGTGGCGGATTCTCCAGCTGCTGAGCAGCTGGTACCGCCCTGGGGTACTTTATTGCAATTCGTCTTTTTCATTATTTTTTTGTTTTCCTTTGAAGGGTGTGGTCCCTATCCTCCTACTTCATCATTCCCCCCCCCCATTTTTATACCCTATGGCTGTCCCATCACCCTCACAGTCACGTCTGATGGGCAGACGCGTACCAGAGGGCGATGAATGCCATGATCACGTACCGTCCGATGAGCCCACTCCGTGAGCCATCGCACGGTACACGACGATACATCCCAGCCCTTTTTTCTTCATTCACTCCCCGAGAACTTCGAGGAATGAACGAGGGTCGCACTAGCGACTGATTGATCCATGAGATCTCCCGTCAGCCATACATCCCTTCGCGGTGCGCCGCCGCTTGGGATTCGGGGTAACTTTTTATAGAGGTTTTCTACCTCGCGGTCCGGGCGGTTAAGCCAAGACCCTCGGTCCCTATCGAAGCCGCGAGACGTCGACGATGGGATTACGAGATCGGCGGAGACAGTGAAGGATGGAATCCTTCTCTGTCTGCTCGGAGGCAGGGTGAGTGCACACCGAGCCCGCCCTTGCTCCTCCGCTGTGCCCTCTGCTTTTCAGAGGGTCACGCGGAACAGCGCAGTCCAAATAGGACCCCCTCCCGTGTCAGAATATCGGCCACGACAGTAACATTCCCCGAGGAATAAGAATCTCTTCCCATTCATCGGGGAAGGATACTGCCGCGCCCAGGGTGCACCGTCCACAGCAGCTGCCGTTCCCTCCAGACGTATCGAGAAGGACCGGCAGCCACTGGGCCCCCTAGGAGGTTTTCTGACCTAGCACCCCAACCTAACCTAACCTAACCTAACCCCATCAGGACCAGACTGGCTGAGGAAAAGTGCCCGGTGAACTTGAGGAGGCTGCTAGACAGCTACCTGACTGGTAGGAGTGTTCGTGTTAGGTACGCTGGTGCCGAGTGTCAAAGAGACACGAACAAGGGGTGTGTGCAGGGGTCTATTGGCGGTCCGATCCTGTGGAACCTGATCCTCGACCCCCTGCTGAAGGGGCTGGAGGAGCGGGGCGTCCACTGCCAGGCGTTCGCCGATGATGTTGTGATGATCTTCGACGGTGACACAGCGTTGGAAATCCAGAGGCATGCCAATGCCGCCCTCGAGTATGTTCGGGTGTGGGGCATCGGAAACAAGCTGAAGTTTGCACCGCAAAAAACTTGTGCAATGGTGATAACCAAGAAGCTGAAGTACGATGTTCCACTCCTGAGCATGGGCGGGGTAGACATTGGCATGTCTAAGGAAATCAAAATACTGGGGCTCACCGTCGACCACCAGCTCACTTTTAACACCCACGTCGCTAACGTTTGCAGAAAAGCTGTTAACATCTATAAACAGCTGGCACGTGCGGCCAAAGTGAGCTGGGGCCTTAACCCGGAGATCATTCACACTATATATACGGCAGCAGTGGAGCCGATTATCCTTTACGCGGCGAGCGCCTGGGCGCCGGCAGCTAAAAAGATCGGAGTGCAGAAGAGCCTCAACACGGTCCAACGAGGATTCGCGCAGAAGCTCTGCAAATCCTACCGCACCGTTTCGCTGAACGCGTCCCTGGTGCTGGCTGGGATACTCCCACTCGACCTCCGAATACAGGAAGCAGCCGCTCTGTATGAGGCGAGAAGAGGGGTGCCACAGCCGGCACTTGCGGGCAGGGAGGTGGAGCGGGTGGTGGCATTTGCGGAGACTCCGCACCCGGCGGCGCATATGGCCATGGAGTTCGTCTGCCTGGAGGACCAGACGTGTGTGGACACCCACAACGTCCAAGCAGTGAGGGTGTTTACGGACGGCAGCAAGATTGCGGGCAAGGTCGGAGCAGCACTGTCTCTTTGGGACGGTGACGCCGAGATCAAGTCCGTCAAACTTAGCTTGCCGTCGTACTGCACGGTCTACCAGGCGGAACTTCTGGCCATATGCGTAGCCACGCGCGAAATCCTCAAGCGCAAAGAGGGAACCTTTGGTATCTATAGTGACTCAAAGGCCGCACTGCAAACAGTCACAAACCAAGGTTCCCTCCACGCGCTGGCCGTGGAGGCGAGAGCGAACGTGGCCGCGGCTTTATCCCAGAACAAAGATGTGTCTTTGTTCTGGATAAAGGCACACGCGGGGCTAGAGGGCAACGAGCGCGCGGACCACCTCGCGAAGGAGGCTGCACTCCGGTCCAGGAAGAGGCCGGACTATGACCGCTGCCCTGTTTCATTCGTCAAGCGGCAGATCCGTGTGGGGTCGCTTGACGAATGGAACAAGAGGTACCAAAACGGTGCAACAGCCTCAGTAACTAAACTCTTTTTCCCGGATGCGATCGACGCCCACAGGACCGTGCTAAAACTAAAACCAGTCGGTGTAATCACGCAGATCTTAACAGGCCACGATGGGTTCTCCGAATACCTGCATCGCTTCAGGTGTAAGGAGAACCCATGGTGCATCTGCGAGCCGGATCAGGTGGAGTCGATCGCACACATCCTGACGGAGTGCCCAGTGTTTGGAAATGAGAGGTATGATGCGGAGCAAAGGCTACAGACGAAAATAACAGCAAATAATATACGCCAAATAATGTCAGAGACAAAACCAAGGAAAATTTTTATAGAATATTGTGAAACAGTTGCCAGTAAAGTTATAAAGCGTAACAAAGTAACCTAAAACTATGCTTTTCCAAATATGTAAGTTTCCCTTCAAGAAAAGATATTTAGGCCATAAGCATAGAAAAGTAAGTTGATCAGGAATAATGAAATAAATAGGTACACTTGGCATATTAATATAATAAATTAAATAATAAATTAAATTGAAATTAAATACAATAAAGTAAAATCTTCAAAATCTTAATGATCAAGAAATCTAATAAATAGCAATGTAAAATTAAATAAGTCTCAAAAGGTCCCTGACTATGTCAGGGGGACACGAGCAGGGCAGGAGTGGGTTTTAGTCGGTTCGAGTCCGACACTACCTCCACTGTCTCACACCCTGTGAGATAGTGGAGGTGTCCGTGGGGATTTCCCACTCCTGCCAAAACAAAAAAAAAAAAAAAAAAAAAAAAACCTAACCTAACCTTTTTTTTTTTTTTTTTTTTTTTTTTTTTTTTTTTTTTTTTTTTGTTGACGCTGGGAAAAAATGCATTACGCATACCCTCCCGTCGGGGGACAGGAGGGGTATGTGGGACTCCCCGGGCGGACCCGGTATACCCACTAAAACGACCCAGCGCATTCCCGCTTCGTCACAGTGGCGGGGGACTGGGAAACCGGCACAGCCTTTACTTCCAGTCCTCCGCCGACGATTGAAAGGCACAGACCCCTCACACCCTCACGGGTGTGGGGGGTCGGGAATGACCGACGAAGGTGACGGGTGCAATGCGGGCGAAGGCACCCCCGTGCCTGCCGCCCGCCCGTCACCATTAGGAGGGAGGGCACGACGCCTTCTCCCCCGTCTTCGTCTGCGGAGCGCCGCAGCGAGAGGATCGTCCTCCCGCGCGCGCTCCGCTGCCTCCTTTTGCGAGATTACGTCCTCGCAAAAGGAGGCCACCGCTGACCAGGCCTCCTCGCTCCCCAGCATGGCGTCCACCACGCCAGGAAGCGAGAGGTCCGGTCCGACCACCGCGGTCAGACCGCGGCGCAGCTCGGACCACGCCGGGCACACCTCGAGGGTGTGCTGCGCCGTGTCCTCCGCCGCGCCGCAGTCGTGGCACGCCGGGGTTTCCTCCCTCCCGATCCGGTGCAGGTACGATCCGAAGCAACCATGCCCGGATAACACCTGCACCAGACGGAAGGAGAGGAAACCGTGGGACCGCTCGAGCCAGCCCCGCAGGACCGGACCGAGCGCGTCCAACGTCCGGCGGCCAAAGGCGGCGTTGGCGAGGTCCTCCGTCCAATGCAGGACGATGGCGTCCCTCGCCTCCTGCCGCACGGCCTCCCGCTCCTCGGCGACGGGGCGCTCCCCGAGCGCCTTCCGGTGCACCGTCCACTCGTACACTCTGGCGAGCACCCAAGCCTCCAGTTCCCATGGAGGGGTGCCCGCCAGAGCGCACGCCGCCGAGAAGCCCACCGAGCGGTAAGCCCTCGCCACCCGCTGTGCAATGGCCCGCTGGGGCCTGCGGATGGCGGTGGCATTCTCCCTCCTGTGGAGGGAGTCCGCCCAAATGGGGGCCCCATATAGGGCCATGCTCCGCAAAATGCCGGCATAGAGGCGCCGGCATTTCGCCTTGGGCCCCCCCAGGTTCGGGAGGAGCCATGAGAGGGCGTCCGCGGCCTTCAACAGGCGCGTCGACAGCCCGCTGAAATGCGGGCCGAAGCGCCACCTGTCGTCCAGCACCAGCCCCAGATATTTCATCTGAGGCTGGACCTCTATGCGGACGCCCTCCACGACGATGTGGGCGTCGGCAGGGCAGCGCTGCCGGGGACCGCGAAAGAACACGGCCTCCGTTTTATGCAGCGCCACCCTCAATCCCAGGCGGCGGATCCTTTCTGCCACCAAGGACCCGCCAGCCGAGGCCAGAATGGCCGCGTCGGCAAAGTTCCTCCCCCGGGCAGTGAGCAGAGTGTCATCCGCGTAGCAGATGACACTCGTGCCCGGGAGGAGGACTCCCCGCAGGAGCCAGTCGAATCCGATGTTCCACAAGGGGGGCCCCAGGACCGACCCCTGTGGAACACCAGACTCTGCGCCGTACCGCCTCACGGTTGCCGATTTGTCCACGAGGAGGACCTCGCGGTCCTCCAAGTAGTCGGCCAGGAGGCTCCGCAGATATTGGGGCACTCCGTGATACCGGAGCGCCTCCAATATCGTCGAGTGGGGGACGGAGTTGAAGGCGTTGGCAATGTCGAACGACACCGCCAGCACCCCGTCCCCCGCCTCCACCGCCTCCTTCACCTGGCCCTTGAGAAGGGCCAGCGCGTCGATCGTCGAACGCCCACGGCGGAAACCGTATTGGGCGTCCGACAGATCCGGGCCTATCCCCCGCAAGTGGCTATCCAGCCGGGAGGCGACAATCCCCTCGAACAATTTACCGACCTCATCGAGCAGAACGATGGGCCGGTATGCCGAGGGGGAGTCCACCGGGCGTCCCTCCTTCCGGAGGAGGCACAACTGCCCCTCCTTCCAGAGTTTCGGGAACCTCCCAGCCGTAAAACACGCGCTGAAGAGGTCCCGAAACCTGTCCTCCATTTGGGTGGCGGCGATCGCCACCACCCGTGCAGGGACGCCGTCCGGACCGGGGGCGGTTTTCTTCGCGCGGAGGCTCAAAACCCCCGCGTAGAATTCCGCCGCCGTGACCGGGGGTACCTCCGCCTCCGGTGGAGTCGCCCCTTGCGGGGGATCCATTGTTGGAGGGGCGAAGTCGGTCCTGCGCGGAAACAGGGACCGGACCACCCCATCCAACAATGCCGGCTCGAGGGTCTCCGACAGTGGGGGACCATAGGGGCGGAGCTGATTCCGCGCCGCCTTATATGGCCTCCCATAGGGGTCCCTGTCGAGACCCTCCAGCATCTCGGCCCTCGCCGAGTCCTGCGCAGCGCCCATTGCAGACTTGAGGGCCGCCGTAGCCTCTCTGTAAGAGGCGTACAGGCGGTCCTCCTCTGCCCGGACTCGGTTCTGGGCGCTGCGCCGTCGGCTACGCGCGTAGGCCCTTCTGGCCGCCACGCAGGTGGCCCGGAGCCCCGCCAGCTCCTCCGTCCACCAATAAACGGCACGACGGGGAGGCGGACGGCGAGACCGAGGCATGCTGGAGTTGCACACCTCGGTCAAAGACCGCCGTAGCCGGACCGCTGCGGCGTCAACGTCCGGGACCTCCTCGACAGGGGGAGGCGATAGCCAGTCCTGGAGGAAGGCGGCCTCCTTGGCTGCCTCCCGGTCCAGGCGGGTGAGCGCCCACCGCGGGAAGGGAGATTGCCCAGCGCGGGCCGTCCCCCCGCCCCGCTGTGTGGAGATGTCGAACCGCACATAACGGTGGTCCGACAAGGTCTCCACCAGCTCCACCCGCCAGTTCACGACGCGGGCGGCTAGCGCGGGGGTGGCAAACGACACGTCCACCACCGACCCGCCCTGTTGCCGCACACACGTGTGGACCGCCCCCCTGTTGAGGAGGGACACACCGCACGAGGCCGCCCAAAACTCGACGGCGCGTCCCCGGACGTTGCACCCGACGGCCGGGTTGCCCCAGGCCACCGACTTGGCGTTTAGGTCGCCGAGCACCACGACCTGGCGTGGTGCCGCCCTCCCTACGACAGCAGTGAGGATCTCGAGGAAATCCTCAAAGTCCGAGAGAGGGCGGTTTGGGGAGAAATACACCCCCACCATCGCTATCTCTCCCCACGCGGCGGCCACGTATCCCGGTCCCCTCTCTAAGAGCGAGAGGGGAGGGGAGTCCGTGGAAGACCGCGCCACCAACGCCACCAAGCCGTCCCGGTCGCCCAGCCAACGGCCAGGGACCGAGTAGGGTTCGGCGACCACCGCCAAGTCCACCAACCACTCAGCCATGGTCTGCATTAGCAGATCCTGGGCTGTCCTGCAGTGGTTGGCGTTCGCCTGAAGGATGCGATGTTCGACTCTGGCCATTAGTCGGACATCGCACCTTCCTCCGCAGCCGCCGCAGGAACGGCGGTATTAGCGGCAGCAGCAGGCGCAGGCCCGATCGGCACCTGCACTTTGCCACGCTTAGGGGGGGGATTGCACTTCCCCCCTTTCATCACGTGGCCTGCCCGGCGGCCACTGGCGGCACACACCGCGCAGTGCGGTGTGGCGGCCTGGCAGGAGGCGGCTTTGTGGCCCTCCTTGCCGCACCGGTAGCACGAGTCCGACCGGTCGACTTTGGACGGACACAGGGGCCGGGTGTGGCCGATGCCGAAGCACCGGAAACACCGCAGAGGCCGGTCCTCGAGTGCCCTAACTGCACCCGAGCTAAAGCCCACTTGAAGCCGTCCTTTCGCAAGGACGGCTTTGGCAGCTGCGATTGGGCACTCAAGGCGTATTGTGCCCATTCCGCCGCGGCCGGGCCTTATGTCCCGGCCTTGGACCGCCGCTGCGCCACAGCCCCCTACCGCTGCGACCGCTGCCACCACCTCCTCCTTGGTGACGGAGTCATCCAACTCCGTCACCTCGATGGCCGCCGTCTTGACCGGCCGGGCCACCTTGGCAGAGTCCGCGATGACCTCCTGCAGCTTGGCTGCAAAGAGGTCAGCGCGGGCGCTGCCCTCGGCCCCCGGGAACTCGAAGATTCGAGCCCCGGCCTGCGTCCGCCGGCACGACACACTGCCGATCCCCAGCGTGGTGGGATCGGCATTGCCGCGCGCCCGCACCAATATGGAGGCGTAGGTCTCCCCTCGCCCCGCAGCCTCCGCGGTGAGCGTCACCACGACGGCTGCGGTTTTCGGGGGGACCAACTGCCCCCTTCCCCCGCCCTTCCCTTTGCCGTTCCCCTTACCCCTTTCCTTGCCGGTCGGCTGCGACCGGCTGGAAGCGGGGGCAGCGGGGACGGCAGGGACGGCCGCTGCTGACCTCTTGCCCTTCCCTTTGCCCTTCCCCTTACGCACCTCCGTCCACTCGTTGGACGGGGTGGTTGAGGGAAGAAGGGCGTCTTCCACCTGGGAGGAGGACGGCCCCGGCTCAGACCGCCTCTCATTCGCCTGGGTTGAGGACGGCCCCGGCTCAGACCGCCTCTTATCCGCCGCAAGCGGTGGTCGGAGGCGCGTCTCCGGCAGGAGCCGGTCCTCAATCCCTGCAAAGCAGGCTCTCGTGAAGGCCCTCTCCTCCAGTACCACCTTGCGGATGATATCCTCAAGGTTGGAGGAGGGGCCCTCTGCTGCAGGCCTCGCATTGGCCTGTTGTGGCCGGGTTGAGGCAGCGCCCTCTGCCACAGGGCTCGCCTTGGCCTGTTGTGGCCGGGCCGAGGCAGCGCCCTCTGCCACAGGGCTCGCCTCGGCGCGTTGAGGCCGGGCCGTGGCTTCAGCCAGCTTCAGATGAAGCTGGCTGACCTCCGACTGCAGGCGATCCACCCTCGCCTGCAGTTGCCGCGTCTCGTCGGTGGCCGTCCGCTGAATCAATTCAGCGACGACACCGCGCATGCTCGCGGCCCGACACTTCAGGGCCTTCTGGAAAGTGCCCTTCAGGTTGGAGGACTTAGAGGCGACCTCAACGATCTCCTCCTCGTCCTCCTCCGCCATCCTCTCTAGCTCCGCCAAGGAGTGGTTCGCGTAGAGAACCCGGGACGCACCGTACCCGGACTTGGCCCGGGCGACGCACACACGCTTCTCCTTGGCGGCAACCCGCTCCTCCAGCTCTTGCTGGAGCTGCACTTTCCGGGCCAGGTCTACCTGGCGTTGGGCGTCCGCCAGCCCAACGACATGGGTCGACGCGGCCGTCGTTGGCTCTTTAGCCTTCGACGGCCCCGAGGCCGAGGAGCCCTCGGACCCACGGTTCTGCGATCGTGGCCGCTTCCGCAGCTGCGACCGCTTCCGCGACCGAGGGTCGACGGCGTCCGACACACATGAGTCGTTATCGGACGACTCGTCCGCCCCTCCAGAGAAGCTAGCCGCAGACGGCGCGCGGCTGGCCTCTGACGCCGAAGCGTCGGAGTGGCCCTGAGAAGGGCCTTTTGGATGGCCCTGAAAAGGGCCTTTGGGTTGGCCCTGAGAAGGGCCTTTGGGTTGGCCCTGAGAAGGGCCTTTGGGTTGGCCCTGAGAAGGGCCTTTGGGTTGGCCCTGAGAAGGGCCTTTTGTTTTTAAAAATCGCAACCTAACCTAAGCTAACCTTTTTTTTTTTTTTTTTTTTTTTTTTTTTTTTTTTTTTTTTTTTTTTTTTTTTTTTTTTTTTGTTGACGCTGGGAAAAAATGCATTACGCATACCCTCCCGTCGGGGGACAGGAGGGGTATGTGGGACTCCCCGGGCAGACCCGGTATACCCACTAAAACGACCCAGCGCATTCCCGCTTCGTCACAGTGGCGGGGGACTGGGAAACCGGCACAGCCTTTACTTCCAGTCCTCCGCCGACGATTGAAAGGCACAGACCCCTCACACCCTCACGGGTGTGGGGGGTCGGGAATGACCGACGAAGGTGACGGGTGCAATGCGGGCGAAGGCACCCCCGCGCCTGTCGCCCGCCCGTCACCATGAGGAGGGAGGGCACGACGCCTTCTCCCCCTTCTTCGTCTGCGGAGCGCCGCAGCGAGAGGATCGTCCTCCCGCGCGCGCTCCGCTGCCTCCTTTTGCGAGATTACGTCCTCGCAAAAGGAGGCCACCGCTGACCAGGCCTCCTCGCTCCCCAACATGGCGTCCACCACGCCGGGAAGCGAGAGGTCCGGTCCGACCACCGCGGTCAGACCGCGGCGCAGCTCGGACCACGCCGGGCACACCTCGAGGGTGTGCTGCGCCGTGTCCTCCGCCGCGCCGCAGTCGTGGCACGCCGGGGTTTCCTCCCTCCCGATCCGGTGCAGGTACGATCCGAAGCAGCCATGCCCGGATAACACCTGCACCAGACGGAAAGAGAGGAAACCGTGGGACCGCTCGAGCCAGCCCCGCAGGACCGGACCGAGCGCGTCCAACGTCCGGCGGCCAAAGGCGGCGCTGGCGAGGTCCTCCGACCAATGGAGGACGATGGCGTCCCTCGCCTCTCGCCGCACCGCCTCCCGCTCTTCGCCCATGGGGCGCTCCCCGAGCGCCCTTCGGCGCGCCGTCCACTCGTACACTCTGGCGAGCACCCATGCCTCCAACTCCCAAGGCGGGGTGCCCGCCAGAGCGCACGCCGCCGAGAAGCCCACCGAGCGGTAAGCCCTCGCCACCCGCTGTGCAATGGCCCGCTGGGGCCTGCGGATGGCGGTAGCATTCTCCCTCCTGTGGAGGGAGTCCGCCCAGATGGGGGCCCCGTAAAGGGCCATGCTCCGCAAAATGCCGGCATAGAGGCGCCGGCATTTTGCCTTGGGCCCCCCCAGGTTTGGGAGGAGCCATGAGAGGGCGTCCGCGGCCTTCAACAGGCGCGTCGACAGCCCGCTGAAATGCGGGCCGAAGCGCCACCTGTCGTCCAGCACCAGCCCCAGATATTTCATCTGAGGCTGGACCTCTATGCGGACGCCCTCCACGACGATGTGGGCGTCGGCAGGGCAGCGCTGCCGGGGACCGCGAAAGAACACGGCCTCCGTTTTGTGCAGCGCCACCCTCAATCCCAGGCGGCGGATCCTTTCTGCCACCAAGGATCCGCCAGCCGAGGCCAGAATGGCCGCGTCGGCAAAGTTCCTCCCCCGTGCAGTGAGCAGAGTGTCATCCGCATAGCAGATGACACTCGTGCCCGGGAGGAGGACTCCCCGCAGGAGCCAGTCGAATCCGATGTTCCACAAGGGGGGCCCCAGGACCGACCCCTGTGGAACACCAGACTCTGCGCCGTACCGCCTCACGGTGGCCGATTTGTCCACGAGGAGGACCTCGCGGTCCTCCAAGTAGTCGGCCAGGAGGCTCCGCAGATATTGGGGCACTCCGTGGTACCGGAGCGCCTCCAATATCGTCGAGTGGGGGACGGAGTTGAAGGCGTTGGCAATGTCGAACGACACCGCCAGCACTCCGTCCCCCGCCTCCACCGCCTCCTTCACCTGGCCCTTGAGAAAGGCCAGCGCGTCGATCGTCGAACGCCCACGACGGAAACCGAACTGGGCGTCCGACAGATCCGGGCCTATCCCCCGCAAATGGCTATCCAGCCGGGAGGCGACAATCCCCTCGAACAATTTACCGACCTCATCGAGCAGAACGATGGGCCGGTATGCCGAGGGGGAGTCCACCGGGCGTCCCTCCTTCCGGAGGAGGCACAACTGCCCCTCCTTCCAGAGTTTCGGGAACCTCCCAGCCGTAAAACACGCGCTGAAGAGGTCCCGAAACCTGTCCTCCATTTGGGTGGCGGCGATCGCCACCACCCGGGGCCGGGGGCGGTCTTCTTTGCGCGGGGGCTGAGTACCCCCGCGTAGAATTCCGCCGCCGTCACCGGGGGGACCTCCGCCTCCGGTGGAGCCGCCCCTTGCGGGGGATCCATTACTGGTGGGGCAAAGTCGGTCCTGCGCGGAAACAGAGACCGGACCACCCCATCCAGCAATGCCGGCTCGAGGGTCTCCGACAGTGGGGGACCATAGGGGCGGAGCTGATTCCGCGCCGCCTTATATGGTCTCCCATAGGGGTCCCTGTCGAGACCCTCCAGCATCTCGGCCCTCGCCGAGTCCTGCGCAGCGCCCATTGCAGACTTGAGGGCCGCCGTAGCCTCTCGGTAAGAGGCGTACAGGCGGTCCTCCTCTGCTCGGACTCGGTTTTGGGCGCTGCGCCGTCGGCTACGCGCGTAGCCCCTTCTGGCCGCCACGCAGGCGGCCCGGAGCCCCGCCAAACCTAACCTAACCTTTTTTTTTTTTTTTTTTTTTTTTTTTTTTTTTTTTTGTTGACGCTGGGAAAAAATGCATTACGCATACCCTCCCGTCGGGGGACAGGAGGGGTATGTGGGACTCCCCGGGCGAACCCGGTATACCCACTAAAACGACCCAGCGCATTCCCGCTTCGTCAGAGTGGCGGGGGACTGGGAAACCGGCACAGCCTTTACTTCCAGTCCTCCGCCGACGATTGAAAGGCACAGACCCCTCACACCCTCACGGGTGTGGGGGGTCGGGAATGACCGACGAAGGTGACGGGTGCAATGCGGGCGAAGGCGCCCCCGCGCCTGTCGCCCGCCCGTCACCATGAGGAGGGAGGGCACGACGCCTTCTCCCCCTTCTTCGTCTGCGGAGCGCCGCAGCGAGAGGATCGTCCTCCCGCGCGCGCTCCGCTGCCTCCTTTTGCGAGATTACGTCCTCGCAAAAGGAGGCCACCGCTGACCAGGCCTCCTCGCTCCCCAACATGGCGTCCACCACGCCGGGAAGCGAGAGGTCCGGTCCGACCACCGCGGTCAGACCGCGGCGCAGCTCGGACCACGCCGGGCACACCTCGAGGGTGTGCTGCGCCGTGTCCTCCGCCGCGCCGCAGTCGTGGCACGCCGGGGTTTCCTCCCTCCCGATCCGATGCAGGTACGATCCGAAGCAGCCATGCCCGGATAACACCTGCACCAGACGGAAAGAGAGGAAACCGTGGGACCGCTCGAGCCAGCCCCGCAGGACCGGACCGAGCGCGTCCAACGTCCGGCGGCCAAAGGCGGCGCTGGCGAGGTCCTCCGACCAATGGAGGACGATGGCGTCCCTCGCCTCTCGCCGCACCGCCTCCCGCTCTTCGCCCATGGGGCGCTCCCCGAGCGCCCTTCGGCGCGCCGTCCACTCGTACACTCTGGCGAGCACCCATGCCTCCAACTCCCAAGGCGGGGTGCCCGCCAGAGCGCACGCCGCCGAGAAGCCCACCGAGCGGTAAGCCCTCGCCACCCGCTGTGCAATGGCCCGCTGGGGCCTGCGGATGGCGGTAGCATTCTCCCTCCTGTGGAGGGAGTCCGCCCAGATGGGGGCCCCGTAAAGGGCCATGCTCCGCAAAATGCCGGCATAGAGGCGCCGGCATTTTGCCTTGGGCCCCCCCAGGTTTGGGAGGAGCCATGAGAGGGCGTCCGCGGCCTTCAACAGGCGCGTCGACAGCCCGCTGAAATGCGGGCCGAAGCGCCACCTGTCGTCCAGCACCAGCCCCAGATATTTCATCTGATGCTGGACCTCTATGCGGACGCCCTCCACGACGATGTGGGCGTCGGCAGGGCAGCGCTGCCGGGGACCGCGAAAGAACACGGCCTCCGTTTTGTGCAGCGCCACCCTCAATCCCAGGCGGCGGATCCTCTCTGCCACCAAGGATCCGCCAGCCGAGGCCAGAATGGCCGCGTCTGCAAAGTTCCTCCCCCGGGCAGTGAGCAGAGTGTCATCCGCGTAGCAGATTACACTCGTGCCCGGGAGGAGGACTCCACGCAGGAGCCAGTCGAATCCGATGTTCCACAAGGGGGGCCCCAGGACCGACCCCTGTGGAACACCAGACTCTGCGCCGTACCGCCTCACGGTGGCCGATTTGTCCACGAGGAGGACCTCGCGGTCCTCCAAGTAGTCGGCCAGGAGGCTCCGCAGATATTGGGGCACTCCGTGATACCGGAGCGCCTCCAATATCGTCGAGTGGGGGACGGAGTTGAAGGCGTTGGCAATGTCGAATGACACCGCCAGCACCCCGTCCCCCGCCTCCACCGCCTCCTTCACCTGGCCCTTCAGAAGGGCCAGCGCGTCGATCGTCGAACGCCCACGACGGAAACCGTACTGGGCGTCCGACAGATCCGGGCCTATCCCCCGCAAGTGACTATCCAGCCGGGAGGCGACAATCCCCTCGAACAATTTACCGACCTCATCGAGCAAAACGATGGGCCGGTATGCCGAGGGGGAGTCCACCGGGCGTCCCTCTTTCCGGAGGAGGCACAATTGCCCCTCCTTCCAGAGTTTCGGGAACCTCCCAGCCGTAAAACACGCGCTGAAGAGGTCCCGAAACCTGTCCTCCATTTGGGAGGCGGCGATCGCCACCACCCGTGCAGGGACGCCGTCCGGACCGGGGGCGGTCTTCTTCGCGCGGAGGCTCAATACCCCCGCGTAGAATTCCGCCGCCGTGACCGGGGGCACCTCCACCTCCGGTGGAGTCGCCCCTTGCGGGGGATCCATTGTTGGAGGGGCGAAGTCGGTCCTGCGTGGAAACAGGGACCGGACCACCCCATCCAACAATGCCGGCTCGAGGGTCTCCGACAGTGGGGGACCATAGGGGCGGAGCTGGTTTCGCGCCGCCTTATATGGTCTCCCATAGGGGTCCCTGTCGAGACCCTCCAGCATCTCGGCCCTCGCCGAGTCCTGCGCAGCGCCCATTGCAGACTTGAGGGCCGCCGTAGCCTCTCGGTAAGAGGCGTACAGGCGGTCCTCCTCTGCCCGGACTCGGTTTTGGGCGCTGCGCCGTCGGCTTCGCGCGTAGGCCCTTCTGGCCGCCACGCAGGTGGCCCGGAGCCCCGCCAGCTCCTCCGTCCACCAGTACACGGCACGACGGGGAGGCGGACGGCGAGACCGAGGCATGCTGGAGTTGCACACCTCGGTCAAGGACCTCCGTAGCCGGACCGCTGCGGCGTCAACGTCCGGGACCTCCTCGACAGGGGGAGGCGACAGCCAGTCCTGGAGGAAGGCGGCCTCCTTGGCTGCCTCCCGGTCCAGGCGGGTGAGTGCCCACCGCGGGAAGGGAGATTGCCCAGCGCGGGCCGTCCCCCCTCCCCGCTGTGTGGAGATGTCGAACCGCACATAACGGTGGTCCGACAAGGTCTCCACCAGCTCCACCCGCCAGTTCACGACGCGGGCGGCTAGCGCGGGGGTGGCAAACGACACGTCCACCACCGACCCGCCCTGTTGCCGCACACACGTGTGGACCGCCCCCCTGTTGAGGAGGGACACACCGCACGAGGCCGCCCAAAACTCGACGGCGCGTCCCCGGACGTTGCACCCGACGGCCGGGTTGCCCCAGGCCACCGACTTGGCGTTTAGGTCGCCGAGCACCACGACCTGGCGTGGTGCCGCCCTCCCTACGACAGCAGTGAGGATCTCGAGGAAATCCTCAAAGTCCGAGAGAGGGCGGTTTGGGGAGAAATACACCCCCACTATCCCTATCTCTCCCCACGCGGCGGCCACGTATCCCGGTCCCCTCTCTAAGAGCGAGAGGGGAGGGGAGTCCGTGGAAGACCGCGCCACCAACGCCACTAAGCCGTCCCGGTCGCCCAGCCAACGGCCAGGGACCGAGTAGGGTTCGGCGACCACCGCCAAGTCCACCAACCACTCAGCCATGGTCTGCATCAGCAGATCCTGGGCTGTCCTGCAGTGGTTGGCGTTCGCCTGAAGGATGCGATGTTCGACCCTGGCCATCAGTCGGACATCGCACCCTCCTCCGCAGCCGCCGCAGGAACGGCGGCGTTAGCGGCAGCAGCAGGTGCAGGCCCGGTCGGCGCCTGCGCTTTGCCACGCTTAGGGGGGGGATTGCACTTCCCCCCCTTCATGACGTGGCCTGCCCGGCGGCCACTGGCGGCACACACCGCGCAGTGCGGCGTGGCGGCCTGGCAGGAGGCGGCTTTGTGGCCCTCCTTGCCGCAGCGGTAGCACGCGTCCGACCGGTCGACTTTGGACGGACACAGGGGCCGGGTGTGTCCGATGCCGAAGCACCGGAAACACCGCAGAGGACCAGCCTCGAGTGCCCTGACTGTACCCGCGCTGAAGCCGACTTGAAGCCGTCCTTTCGCAAGGACGGCTTTGGCAGCTGCGATTGGGCATTCGAGGCGGATCATGCCCATTCCGCCGCGGCCGGGCCTTATATCCCGGCCTTGGACCGCCGCGGCGCCACAGCCCCCTACCGCTGCGACCGCCGCCACCACCTCCTCCTTGGTGACGGAGTCATCCAGCTCCGTCACCTCAATGGCCGCCGTCTTGACCGGCCGGGCCACCTTGGCAGAGTCCGCAATGACCTCCTGCAGCTTGGCTGCAAAGAGGTCAGCGCGGGCGCTGCCCTCGGCCCCCGGGAACTCGAAGATTCGAGCCCCGGCCTGCGTCCGCCGGCACGACACACTGCCGATCCCCAGCTGGGTGGGATCGGCATTGCCGCGCGCCCGCACCAAAATGGAGGCGTAGGTCTCCCCTCGCCCCGCAGCCTCCGCGGTGAGCGTCACCACGACGGCCGCGGTTTTCGGGGGGACCAACTGCCCCCTTCCCCCGCCCTTCCCTTTGCCGTTCCCCTTACCTCCCCCCTTGCCGGTCGGCTGCGACTGGCTGGGAGCGGGGGTAGCGGGGACGGCAGGGACAGCTGGGACGGCCGCTGCCGACCTCTTGCCCTTCCCTTTGCCCTTCCCCTTACGCACCTCCGTCCACTCGTTGGACGGGGTGGTTGAGGGAAGAAGGGCATCTTCCGCTTGGGAGGAGGACGGCCCCGGCTCAGACCGCCTCTCATGCGCCTGGGTTGAGGACGGCCCCGGCTCAGACCGCCTCTTATCCGCCGCAAGCGGCGGTCGGAGGCGTTTCTCCGGCAGGAGCCGGTCCTCAATCCCTGCGAAGCAGGCTCTTGTGAAGGCCCTCTCCTCCATTACTACCTTGCGGATGATATCCTCAAGGTTGGAGGAGGGGCCCTCTGCTGCAGGCCTCGCCTTGGTCTGTTGTGGCCGGGCCGAGGCAGCGCCCTCTGCCACAGGGCTCGCCTTGGCCTGTTGTGGCCGGGCCGAGGCAGCGCCCTCTGCCACAGGGCTCGCCTCGACCTGTTGTGGCCGGGCCGTGGCTTCAGCCAGCTTCAGATGAAGCTGGCTGACCTCCGACTGCAGGCGATCCACCCTCGCCTGCAGCTGCCGCGTCTCGTCGGAGGCCGTCCGCTGGACCAGCTCAGCGACGACCCCGCGCATGCTCGCGGCCCGGCACTTGAGGGCCTTCTGCAAGGTCCCCTTAATGTTGGAGGACTTAGAGGCGACCTGCACTATCTCCTCTTTGTCCTCCTCCGCCATTCTCTCCAGCTCGGCCAGGGAGTAGTCCGCGTACAGGATGCGGGACGCACCGTACCCGGACTTGGCCCGGGCGATGTGCGCCCGTTCCTCCTTGGCGGCAACCCGCTCCTCCAGCTCTTGCTGGAGCTGCACCCGCCGAGCCAGATCCAGCTGGCGTTGGGCGTCCGCAAGCCCAACGACGTGGGTGTCCGCGGCCGTCGTCGTCGGCTTTTTAGCCTTCGACAACGGTTTGGACCCCGAAGCCGAAGAACTCCCGGACCCCCTAACGCGCTTCCGCGACCGAGCGCCACTCGCGTCCGACACTCCAACAACCGAGTCGCTGTCAGACGACTCGGCCCCTCCGAAGTAGCTAGCCGCAGACGGCGCGCGGCTAGCTTCCGACGCTGAAGCGTCGTGGTGGCCCTGAGAAGGGCCTTTTGGTTGGCCCTGAGAAGGGCCTTTGGGTTGGCCCTGAGAAGGGCCTTTGGGTTGGCCCTGAGAAGGGCCTTTGGGTTGGCCCTGAGAAGGGCCTTTTGTTTTTAAAAACCGCCCGCAGGCGTCCCGCGAGGGTGTATTCGGCATAGAAGACGAGACAAGGCAGTTAAAATGAGTTAAAATTCGCTTCGAGATCACAGAGCACTTTAGCCAGACCCAGTCTGCCACTCCGTTACGGTGGTCAGAACTGGGCTGTTTCCAGGGGACACGACGTGGACGTATGCTCTGTGGGGGGTCCCCCACCTAACCTAACCTAACCTAACCTAACCTAACCTTTTTTTTTTTTTTTTTTTTTTTTTTTTTTTTTTTTTTTTTTTTTTTTTTTTTTTGTTAACGCTGGGAAAAAATGCAATTACGCATACCCTCCCATCGGGGGACAGGAGGGGTATGTGGGACTCCCCGGGCGAACCACACCCGGTATACCCACTAAAACGACCCAGCGCATTCCCGCTTCGTCATAGTGGCGGGGGACTGGGAAACCGGCATAGCCTTAACGACCAGTCCTCCGCCGACGATTGCCCCGCAAGGCGACCCCTCACACCCTCACGGGTGTGGGGGGCCGGAATGACCGCAAAGGTGACGAGTGCAATGCGGGCGAAGGCACCCCCGTGCCTGCCGCCCGCCGTCACCGTGAGGAGGGAGGGCACAACGCCCTCTCCCCCTTCCGCTGCGGAGCGGCGCAGCGAGGGGATCGCCCCCCCGCGCGCGCCCCGCCTCCTCCCTTTGCGAGACGAACTCACAAAAGGAGGCGACCGCTGACCAGGCCGACCCGCCCCCCAGCGTGGCGCTCAACCACGCCGTGAAGCGAGAGGTCCGGTCCTACCACCGGCGGGCCCAGTGCGCCGCCGGACGCCGGGCGCGCCCGAGCCAGCCCTCCACAAGACTGGACCGAGCGCGCCCAACGCCCGGCGGCACACCGAGCCCGCCCCGGCTCCTCCGCTGCGGAGCGTCGCAACGAGAGGATCGCCCCCCCGCGCGCGCTCCGCCTCCTCCCTTTGCGAGCGAACTCGCAAAAGGAGGCGACCGCTGACCAGGCCTCCCCACCCCCCAGCATGGCATCGACCACGCCGGGAAGCGAGGGCCCGGTCCGACCACCGGCGGGCTTGGTGCGCCGCCGGACGCCGGACGCGTCCAACGCCCGGCGGCACACCGAGCCCGCCCTGGCTCCTCCACTGCGCCCTCTGCGACCCAGAGGGCCGCGTGGAGTCGCCCCACCATGTCAGAATATCGGCCACGACAGTAACGTTCCCCGAGGAATAAGAATCTCTTCCCATTCATCGGGGACAGATACTGCCGCGCCCAGGGTGCACCGTCCACAGCAGCTGCTGTTCCCCCCCGACGTATCGAGAAGGACCGGCAGCCACTGGGCCCCCTAGGAGGTTTTCTGACCTAGCACCCCAACCTAACCTTTTTTTTTTTTTTTTTGTTAACGCTGGGAAAAAATGCATTACGCATACCCTCCCGTCGGGGGACAGGAGGGGTATGTGGGACTCCCCGGGCGGACCCGGTATACCCACTAAAACGACCCAGCGCATTCCCGCTTCGTCACAGTGGCGGGGGACTGGGAAACCGGCACAGCCTTTACTTCCAGTCCTCCGCCGACGATTGAAAGGCACAGACCCCTCACACCCTCACGGGTGTGGGGGGTCGGGAATGACCGACGAAGGTGACGGGTGCAATGCGGGCGAAGGCACCCCCGTGCCTGCCGCCCGCCCGTCACCATGAGGAGGGAGGGCACGACGCCTTCTCCCCCGTCTTCGTCTGCGGAGCGGCGCAGCGAGAGGATCGTCCTCCCGCGCCCGCTCCGCCTCCTCCTTTTGCGAGATTACGTCTTCGCAAAAGGAGGCTACCGCTGACCAGGCCTCCTCGCTCCCCAGCATGGCGTTGACCACGCCGGGAAGCGAGAGGTCTGGTCCGACCACCGCGGTCAGACCGCGGCGCAGCTCGGACCACGCCGGGCACACCTCGAGGGTGTGCTGCGCCGTGTCCTCCGCCGCGCCGCAGTCGTGGCACGCCGGGGTTTCCTCCCTCCCGATCCGGTGCAGGTACGATCCGAAACAACCATGCCCGGATAACACCTGCACCAGACGGAAAGAGAGGAAACCGTGGGACCGCTCGAGCCAGCCCCGCAGGACCGGACCGAGCGCGTCCAACGTCCGGCGGCCAAAGGCGGCGCTGGCGAGGTCCTCCGACCAATGGAGGACGATGGCGTCCCTCGCCTCTCGCCGCGCCGCCTCCCGCTACCCCAACCTAACCTTTTTTTTTTTTTTTTTTTGTTAACGCTGGGAAAAAATGCATTACGCATACCCACCCGCCGGGGGACGGGAGGGGTATGTGGGACTCCCCGGGCGAACCAAACCCGGTATACCCACTAAAACGACCCAGCGCATTCCCGCTTCGTCATAGTGGCGGGGGACTGGGAAACCGGCATAGCCTTAACGACCAGTCCTCCGCCGACGATTGCCCCGCAAGGCGACCCCTCACACCCTCGCGGGTGTGGGGGGCCGGAATGACCCGCTAAGGTGACGGGTGCAATGCGGGCGAAGGCACCCCCGTGCCTGCCGGCCGCCGTCACCATGAGGAGGGAGGGCACGAAGCCTTCTCCCCCTTCCGCTGCGGAGCGGCGCAGCGAGAGGGTCGCCCCCCCCGCGCGCGCTCCGCCTCCTCCCTTTGCGAGCGAACTCGCAAAAGGAGGCTACCGCTGACCAGGCCTCCCCGCCCCCCAGCATGGCGTCGACCACGCCGGGAAGCGAGGGCCCGGTCCAACCACCGGCGGGCTCGGTGCGCCACCGGAAGCCGGACGCGCCCGGCCCGGCCCCGTAAGACCGGACCGAGCGCGCCCAACACCCGGCGGCACACCGAGCCCGCCCCGGCTCCTCCGCTGCGGAGCGGCGCAACGAGAGGGTTGCCCCCCCCGCGCGCGCTCCGCCTCCTCCCTTTGCGAGCGAACTCGCAAAAGGAGGCTACCACTGACCAGGCCTCCCCGCCCCCCAGCGTGGCGCTCAACCACGCCGGGAAGCGAGGGCCCGGTCCACCCACCGGCGGGTTCGGTGCGCCGCCGGAAGCCGGACGCGCCCGGCCCAGCCCTCCACAAGACCGGACCGAGCGCGCCCAACGCCCGGCGGCACACCGAGCCCGCCCTGGCTCCTCCACTGCGCCCTCTGCGTCCCAGAGGGCCGCGTGGAGTCGCCCCACCGTGTCAGAATATCGGCCACGACAGTAACGTTCCCCGAGGAATAAGAATCTCTTCCCATTCATCGGGGACGGATACTGCCGCGCCCAGGGTGCACCGTCCTCAGCAGCTGCTGTTCCCTCCAGACGTATCGAGAAGGACCGGCAGCCACTGGGCCCCCTAGGAGGTTTTCTGACCTAGCACCCCACCCCAACCTAACCTAACCTAACCTAACCTAACCTAACCTTTTTTTTTTTTTTTTTTTTTTTTTTTTTTTTTTTTTTTTTTTTTTTTTTTTTTTTTTTTTGTTGACGCTGGGAAAAAATGCATTACGCATACCCTCCCGTCGGGGGACAGGAGGGGTATGTGGGACTCCCCGGGCGGACCCGGTATACCCACTAAAACGACCCAGCGCATTCCCGCTTCGTCACAGTGGCGGGGGACTGGGAAACCGGCACAGCCTTTACTTCCAGTCCTCCGCCGACGATTGAAAGGCACAGACCCCTCACACCCTCACGGGTGTGGGGGGTCGGGAATGACCGACGAAGGTGACGGGTGCAATGCGGGCGAAGGCACCCCCGTGCCTGCCGCCCGCCCGTCACCATTAGGAGGGAGGGCACGACGCCTTCTCCCCCGTCTTCGTCTGCGGAGCGCCGCAGCGAGAGGATCGTCCTCCCGCGCGCGCTCCGCTGCCTCCTTTTGCGAGATTACGTCCTCGCAAAAGGCCCCCCCAGGTTTGGGAGGAGCCATGAGAGGGCGTCCGCGGCCTTCAACAGGCGCGTCGACAGCCCGCTGAAATGCGGGCCGAAGCGCCACCTGTCGTCCAGCACCAGCCCCAGATATTTCATCTGAGGCTGGACCTCTATGCGGACGCCCTCCACGACGATGTGGGCGTCGGCAGGGCAGCGCTGCCGGGGACCGCGAAAGAACACGGCCTCCGTTTTGTGCAGCGCCACCCTCAATCCCAGGCGGCGGATCCTTTCTGCCACCAAGGATCCGCCAGCCGAGGCCAGAATGGCCGCGTCGGCAAAGTTCCTCCCCCGTGCAGTGAGCAGAGTGTCATCCGCGTAGCAGATGACACTCGTGCCCGGGAGGAGGACTCCCCGCAGGAGCCAGTCGAATCCGATGTTCCACAAGGGGGGCCCCAAAACCGACCCCTGTGGAACACCGGACTCTGCGCCGTACCGCCTCACGGTGGCCGACTTGTCCACGAGGAGGACCTCGCGGTCCTCCAAGTAGTCGGCCAGGAGGCTCCGCAGATATTGGGGCACTCCGTGATACCGGAGCGCCTCCAATATCGTCGAGTGGGGGACGGAGTTGAAGGCGTTGGCAATGTCGAATGACACCGCCAGCACCCCGTCCCCCGCCTCCACCGCCTCCTTCACCTGGCCCTTCAGAAGGGCCAGCGCGTCGATCGTCGAACGCCCACGACGGAAACCGTACTGGGCGTCCGACAGATCCGGGCCGATCCCCCGCAAATGGCTATCCAGCCTCCCGGCGACAATCCCCTCGAACAATTTACCGACCTCATCGAGCAAAACGATGGGCCGGTATGCCGAGGGGGAGTCCACCGGGCGTCCCTCCTTCCGGAGGAGGCACAATTGCCCCTCCTTCCAGAGTTTCGGGAACCTCCCAGCCGTAAAACACGCGCTGAAGAGGTCCCGAAACCTGTCCTCCATTTGGGAGGCAGCAATCGCCACCACCCGTGCAGGGACGCCGTCCGGACCGGGGGCGGTCTTCTTCGCGCGGAGGCTCAATACCCCCGCGTAGAATTCCGCCGCCGTGACCGGGGGCACCTCCACCTCCGGTGGAGCCGCCCCTTGCGGGGGATCCATTACTGGTGGGGCGAAGTCGGTCCTGCGCGGAAACAGGGACCGGACCACCCCATCCAGCAATGCCGGCTCGAGGGTCTCCGACAGTGGGGGACCATAGGGGCGGAGCTGATTTCGCGCCGCCTTATATGGCCTCCCATAGGGGTCCCTGTCGAGACCCTCCAGCATCTCGGCCCTCGCCGAGTCCTGCGCAGCGCCCATTGCAGACTTGAGGGCCGCCGTAGCCTCTCGGTAAGAGGCGTACAGGCGGTCCTCCTCTGCCCGGACTCGGTTCTGGGCGCTGCGCCGTCGGCTACGCGCGTAGGCCCTTCTGGCCGCCACGCAGGTGGCCCGGAGCCCCGCCAGCTCCTCCGTCCACCAGTACACGGCACGACGGGGAGGCGGACGGCGAGACCGAGGCATGCTGGAGTTGCACACCTCGGTCAAAGACCGCCGTAGCCGGACCGCTGCGGCGTCAACGTCCGGGACCTCCTCGACAGGGGGAGGCGACAGCCAGTCCTGGAGGAAGGCGGCCTCCTTGGCTGCCTCCCGGTCCAGGCGGGTGAGTGCCCACCGCGGGAAGGGAGATTGCCCAGCGCGGGCCGTCCCCCCTCCCCGCTGTGTGGAGATGTCGAACCGCACATAACGGTGGTCCGACAAGGTCTCCACCAGCTCCACCCGCCAGTTCACGACGCGGGCGGCTAGCGCGGGGGTGGCAAACGACACGTCCACCACCGACCCGCCCTGTTGCCGCACACACGTGTGGACCGCCCCCCTGTTGAGGAGGGACACACCGCACGAGGCCGCCCAAAACTCGACGGCGCGTCCCCGGACGTTGCACCCGACGGCCGGGTTGCCCCAGGCCACCGACTTGGCGTTTAGGTCGCCGAGCACCACGACCTGGCGTGGTGACGCCCTCCCTACGACAGCAGTGAGGATCTCTAAGAAATCCTCAAAGTCCGAGAGAGGGCGGTTTGGGGAGAAATACACCCCCACCATCGCTATCTCTCCCCACGCGGCGGCCACGTATCCCGGTCCCCTCTCTAAGAGCGAGAGGGGAGGGGAGTCCGTGGAAGACCGCGCCACCAACGCCACCAAGCCGTCCCGGTCGCCCAGCCAACGGCCAGGGACCGAGTAGGGTTCGGCGACCACCGCCAAGTCCACCAACCACTCAGCCATGGTCTGCATCAGCAGATCCTGGGCTGTCCTGCAGTGGTTGGCGTTCGCCTGAAGGATGCGATGTTCGACTCTGGCCATTAGTCGGACATCGCACCTTCCTCCGCAGCCGCCGCAGGAACGGCGGTATTAGCGGCAGCAGCAGGCGCAGGCCCGATCGGCACCTGCGCTTTGCCACGCTTAGGGGGGGGATTGCACTTCCCCCCCTTCATCACGTGGCCTGCCCGGCGGCCACTGGCGGCACACACCGCGCAGTGCGGTGTGGCGGCCTGGCAGGAGGCGGCTTTGTGGCCCTCCTTGCCGCACCGGTAGCACGAGTCCGACCGGTCGACTTTGGACGGACACAGGGGCCGGGTGTGGCCGATGCCGAAGCACCGGAAACACCGCAGAGGCCGGTCCTCGAGTGCCCTAACTGCACCCGAGCTAAAGCCCACTTGAAGCCGTCCTTTCGCAAGGACGGCTTTGGCAGCTGCAATTGGGCACTCAAGGCGTATTGTGCCCATTCCGCCGCGGCCGGGCCTTATGTCCCGGCCTTGGACCGCCGCTGCGCCACAGCCCCCTACCGCTGCGACCGCTGCCACCACCTCCTCCTTGGTGACGGAGTCATCCAACTCCGTCACCTCGATGGCCGCCGTCTTGACCGGCCGGGCCACCTTGGCAGAGTCCGCGATGACCTCCTGCAGCTTGGCTGCAAAGAGGTCAGCGCGGGCGCTGCCCTCGGCCCCCGGGAACTCAAAGATTCGAGCCCCGGCCTGCGTCCGCCGGCACGACACACTGCCGATCCCCAGCGTGGTGGGATCGGCATTGCCGCGCGCCCGCACCAATATGGAGGCGTAGGTCTCCCCTCGCCCCGCAGCCTCCGCGGTGAGCGTCACCACGACGGCTGCGGTTTTCGGGGGGACCAACTGCCCCCTTCCCCCGCAACCTAACCTAACCTTTTTTTTTTTTTTTTTTTTTTTTTGTTGACGCTGGGAAAAAATGCATTACGCATACCCTCCCGTCGGGGGACGGAAGGGGTATGTGGGACTCCCCGGGCGGACCCGGTATACCCACTAAAACGACCCAGCGCATTCCCGCTTCGTCATAGTGGCGGGGGACTGGGAAACCGGCAAAACCTTTACTTCCAGTCCTCCGCCGACGATTGAAAGGCAGACCCCTCACACCCTCACGGGTGTGGGGGGTCGGGAATGACCGACGAAGGTGACGGGTGCAATGCGGGCGAAGGCACCCCCGTGCCTGCCGCCCGCCCGTCACCATTAGGAGGGAGGGCACGACGCCTTCTCCCCCTTCTTCGTCTGCGGAGCGGCGCAGCGAGAGGATCGTCCTCCCGCGCCCGCTCCGCCTCCTCCTTTTGCGAGATTACGTCCTCGCAAAAGGAGGCGACCGCTGACCAGGCCTCCTCACTCCCCAGCATGGCGTCGACCACGCCGGGAAGCGAGAGGTCCGGTCCGACCACCGCGGTCAGACCGCGGCGCAGCTCGGACCACGCCGGGCACACCTCGAGGGTGTGCTGCGCCGTGTCCTCCGCCGCGCCGCAGTCGTGGCACGCCGGGGTTTCCTCCCTCCCGATCCGGTGCAGGTACGATCCGAAACAACCATGCCCGGATAACACCTGCACCAGACGGAAAGAGAGGAAACCGTGGGACCGCTCGAGCCAGCCCCGCAGGACCGGACCGAGCGCGTCCAACGTCCGGCGGCCAAAGGCGGCGTTGGCGAGGTCCTCCGTCCAATGGAGGACGATGGCATCCCTCGCCTCCTGCCGCACGGCCTCCCGCTCCTCGGCGACGGGGCGCTCCCCGAGCGCCTTCCGGTGCGCCGTCCACTCGTACACTCTGGCGAGCACCCACGCCTCCAACTCCCATGGCGGGGTGCCCGCCAGAGCGCACGCCGCCGAGAAGCCCACCGAGCGGTAAGCCCTCGCCACCCGCTGTGCAATGGCCCGCTGGGGCCTGCGGATGGCGGTGGCATTCTCCCTCCTGTGGAGGGAGTCCGCCCAAATGGGGGCCCCATATAGGGCCATGCTCCGCAAAATGCCGGCATAGAGGCGCCGGCATTTCGCCTTGGGCCCCCCCAGGTTTGGGAGGAGCCATGAGAGGGCGTCCGCGGCCTTCAACAGGCGCGTCGACAGCCCGCTGAAATGCGGGCCGAAGCGCCACCTGTCGTCCAGCACCAGCCCCAGATATTTCATCTGAGGCTGGACCTCTATGCGGACGCCCTCCACGACGATGTGGGCGTCGGCAGGGCAGCGCTGCCGGGGACCGCGAAAGAACACGGCCTCCGTTTTGTGCAGCGCCACCCTCAATCCCAGGCGGCGGATCCTTTCTGCCACCAAGGACCCGCCAGCCGAGGCCAGAATGGCCGCGTCCGCAAAGTTCCTCCCCCGGGCAGTGAGCAGAGTGTCATCCGCGTAGCAGATGACACTCGTGCCCGGGAGGAGGACTCCCCGCAGGAGCCAGTCGAATCCGATGTTCCACAAGGGGGGCCCCAGGACCGACCCCTGTGGAACACCAGACTCAGCGCCGTACCGCCTCACTGTGGCCGACTTGTCCACGAGGAGGACCTCGCGGTCCTCCAAGTAGTCGGCCAGGAGACTCCGCAGATATTGGGGCACCCCGTGATAACGGAGCGCCTCCAATATCGTCGAGTGGGGGACGGAGTTGAAGGCGTTGGCAATGTCGAACGACACCGCCAGCACTCCGTCCCCCGCCTCCACTGCCTCCTTCACCTGGCCCTTGAGAAGGGCCAGCGCGTCGATCGTCGAACGCCCACGACGGAAACCGAACTGGGCGTCCGACAGATCCGGGCCTATCCCCCGCAAATGGCTATCCAGCCGGGAGGCGACAATCCCCTCGAACAATTTACCGACCTCATCGAGCAGAACGATGGGCCGGTATGCCGAGGGGGAGTCCACCGGGCGTCCCTCCTTCCGGAGGAGGCACAATTGCCCCTCCTTCCAGAGTTTCGGGAACCTCCCAGCCGTAAAACACGCGCTGAAGAGGTCCCGAAACCTGTCCTCCATTTGGGAGGCGGCAATCGCCACCACCCGTGCAGGGACGCCGTCCGGACCGGGGGCGGTCTTCTTCGCGCGGAGGCTCAATACCCCCGCGTAGAATTCCGCCGCCGTGACCGGGGGCACCTCCGCCTCCGGTGGAGTCGCCCCTTGCGGGGGATCCATTGTTGGAGGGGCGAAGTCGGTCCTGCGTGGAAACAGGGACCGGACCACCCCATCCAACAATGCCGGCTCGAGGGTCTCCGACAGTGGGGGACCATAGGGGCGGAGCTGATTCCGCGCCGCCTTATATGGCCTCCCATAGGGGTCCCTGTCGAGACCTTCCAGCATCTCGGCCCTCGCCGAGTCCTGCGCAGCGCCCATTGCAGACTTGAGGGCCGCCGTAGCCTCTCGGTAAGAGGCGTACAGGCGGTCCTCCTCTGCCCGGACTCGGTTCTGGGCGCTGCGCCGTCGGCTACGCGCGTAGGCCCTTCTGGCCGCCACGCAGGTGGCCCGGAGCCCCGCCAGCTCCTCCGTCCACCAGTACACGGCACGACGGGGAGGCGGACGGCGAGACCGAGGCATGCTGGAGTTGCACACCTCGGTCAAAGACCGCCGTAGCCGGACCGCTGCGGCGTCAACGTCCGGGACCTCCTCGACAGGGGGAGGCGACAGCCAGTCCTGGAGGAAGGCGGCCTCCTTGGCTGCCTCCCGGTCCAGGCGGGTGAGTGCCCACCGCGGGAAGGGAGATTGCCCAGCGCGGGCCGTCCCCCCTCCCCGCTGTGTGGAGATGTCGAACCGCACATAACGGTGGTCCGACAAGGTCTCCACCAGCTCCACCCGCCAGTTCACGACGCGGGCGGCTAGCGCGGGGGTGGCAAACGATACGTCCACCACCGACCCGCCCTGTTGCCGCACACACGTGTGGACCGCCCCCCTGTTGAGGAGGGACACACCGCACGAGGCCGCCCAAAACTCGACGGCGCGTCCCCGGACGTTGCACCCGACGGCCGGGTTGCCCCAGGCCACCGACTTGGCGTTTAGGTCGCCGAGCACCACGACCTGGCGTGGTGCCGCCCTCCCTACGACAGCAGTGAGGATCTCGAGGAAATCCTCAAAGTCCGAGAGAGGGCGGTTTGGGGAGAAATACACCCCCACTATCCCTATCTCTCCCCACGCGGCGGCCACGTATCCCGGTCCCCTCTCTAAGAGCGAGAGGGGAGGGGAGTCCGTGGAAGAACGCGCCACCAACGCCACTAAGCCGTCCCGGTCGCCCAGCCAACGGCCAGGGACCGAGTAGGGTTCGGCGACCACCGCCAAGTCCACCAACCACTCAGCCATGGTCTGCATCAGCAGATCCTGGGCTGTCCTGCAGTGGTTGGCGTTCGCCTGAAGGATGCGATGTTCGACCCTGGCCATCAGTCGGACATCGCACCCTCCTCCGCAGCCGCCGCAGGAACGGCGGCGTTAGCGGCAGCAGCAGGTGCAGGCCCGGTCGGCGCCTGCGCTTTGCCACGCTTAGGGGGGGGATTGCACTTCCCCCCCTTCATGACGTGGCCTGCCCGGCGGCCACTGGCGGCACACACCGCGCAGTGCGGCGTGGCGGCCTGGCAGGAGGCGGCTTTGTGGCCCTCCTTGCCGCAGCGGTAGCACGTGTCCGACCGGTCGACTTTGGACGGACACAGGGGCCGGGTGTGGCCGATGCCAAAGCACCGGAAACACCGCAGAGGACCAGCCTCGAGTGCCCTGACTGTACCCGCGCTGAAGCCGACTTGAAGCCGTCCTTTCGCAAGGACGGCTTTGGCAGCTGCGATTGGGCATTCGAGGCGGATCATGCCCATTCCGCCGCGGCCGGGCCTTATATCCCGGCCTTGGACCGCCGCGGCGCCACAGCCCCCTACCGCTGCGACCGCCGCCACCACCTCCTCCTTGGTGACGGAGTCATCCAGCTCCGTCACCTCGATGGCCGCCGTCTTGACCGGCCGGGCCACCTTGGCAGAGTCCGCGATGACCTCCTGCAGCTTGGCTGCAAAGAGGTCAGCGCGGGCGCTGCCCTCGGCCCCCGGGAACTCGAAGATTCGAGCCCCGGCCTGCGTCCGCCGGCACGACACACTGCCGATCCCCAGCTGGGTGGGATCGGCATTGCCGCGCGCCCGCAACAAAATGGAGGCGTAGGTCTCCCCTCGCCCCGCAGCCTCCGCGGTGAGCGTCACCACGACGGCCGCGGTTTTCGGGGGGACCAACTGCCCCCTTCCCCCGCCCTTCCCTTTGCCGTTCCCCTTACCTCCCCCCTTGCCGGTCGGCTGCGACTGGCTGGGAGCGGGGGTAGCGGGGACGGCAGGGACAGCTGGGACGGCCGCTGCCGACCTCTTGCCCTTCCCTTTGCCCTTCCCCTTACGCACCTCCGTCCACTCATTGGACGGGGTGGTTGAGGGAAGAAGGGCATCTTCCGCTTGGGAGGAGGACGGCCCCGGCTCAGACCGCCTCTCATGCGCCTGGGTTGAGGACGGCCCCGGCTCAGACCGCCTCTTATCCGCCGCAAGCGGCGGTCGGAGGCGTTTCTCCGGCAGGAGCCGGTCCTCAATCCCTGCGAAGCAGGCTCTTGTGAAGGCCCTCTCCTCCATTACTACCTTGCGGATGATATCCTCAAGGTTGGAGGAGGGGCCCTCTGCTGCAGGCCTCGCCTTGGCCTGTTGGGGCCGGGCCGAGGCAACGCCCTCTGCCACAGGGCTCGCCCTGGCCTGTTGTGGCCGGGCCGAGGCAGCGCCCTCTGCCACCGGGCTCGCCTCGACCTGTTGTGGCCGGGCCGTGGCTTCAGCCAGCTTCAGATGAAGCTGGCTGACCTCCGACTGCAGGCGATCCACCCTCGCCTGCAGCTGCCGCGTCTCGTCGGAGGCCGTCCGCTGGACCAGCTCAAACCTAACCTAACCTAACCTAACCTAACCTAACCTAACCGTGAATATATTCGGTTCTAGACGTGCGATTTTGAAGCTGTTTTCAGCATTTTTAGACTAAACTAGGCGTCCGCCGACGTCCTGACGATATTGCACTCACCGAACAACCCCTAGAAAAAACTTCCCTAACCACCCTTAGAAATTTTTCGAATTTTTTACAAAAACTCATCAAAATTTAGTGTTTTTCCAAATTTTATTTCAAATTGTAGTTGCAATAGTACTCACCCTTCATCCCTGTGTTCTGGTCCGCGTTCCGTGCGCCAGCGCCCAGGTTGGAGGTTGAAACCCTAAATTTTTTGGTTCAAAAACTGGTTTTTTGACCAAAACTCAAAAATTTTATTCGGCACCCACCCTGTTTTATTTCGTAATTAGCCAGCCCGCGACGAGCCGCTTCTTTTGAGACCTCGCTCGCCCGTCTAGCTCAAATAAAATTTTGCCCACCCACCCGCCCTCTGGTCTATAGGAAGGTGGACGGGAATTGATCGGTGGGAAAATATTTTTAATTTTATATTCGGAAATAGTGTGGATAGGGAAATAAGCATTTTTTACTTAGTTTTAACGTATTGACTGAGTCTGAAGGCCCACATTTTAATTATTAAATATTAATTGAGTTTTAATTTTAATTTGTAATTTTTATTATTATTGTCTATTTTAATCTAATTATTTTCATTCCTTCTGTGTACCCCCCTTTACAGGGACACAGGAGAATCCTCTCTTTTAAACATCTTGACTTAGTAAGTAAGAAATCTTAACTAAATTTTAAATTTTTAATTAATTTTGTTATTTTATTGCGACAGTCGCTTGTGTCGACTATAATTATATAATATACTGTATTTGTGTTTTGACTGATTTTATTATTTTTATTACTTTTTGTGTTCCCCCCTTTACAGGGCAACACAATCACCAGTGTCCAAAACCTCTCCTCGAGCAGATATTGTAGTCCTGACCTCCTCTTTACAGGGGTCCGTTCTTGCATTATCTGCTCTTAGGCTGACATGTTCCGCACACCAGAAAGCGCCAAGAACTATCAAAGCCCCATGAGCCCGAGGACCAAGGCCCTCTGGCACCCGCCGGGCTCGGCGGGGACCCCTCCCTTTCCCGACTGCTCGGAGCCCCCCGACGCGGTGAGGAAAATCGTTTTCAGAGACGATACTCCCGCGGCCCGGGAGGGTCCGGTGACTCCGGCGACGCGCCCTGCTCCTGTTAAAGCTCCGAGGTCGCTCATGAAGACTGAGGCTAGGCACCGCAGCCGCATTGCGGAGGCGAGAGCTTGCCTGAACAAGGCAAAGCACAATTTAGGCAGCTCTCGCAACCTCAAGGCGGAGATAAAGGCTGCGGTGCTCGAAGCCGTTAACAGACTTTATGAGCTGATCAAGGAGTCGGAGCAGGACAGGGCCCCTGCCGCGCCCGTGCCCGCACCCATCGCCGTACCGGAACCCGCGCCCACCGCCGACCGTAGTCTCGGACCCGTATCCGTCGAGGTTCTTGCTGGCCAGACTGAGCTCCTTAAAAGTCTGAAGGAGCACATCTCGGAGTTGAGAGACAACTCCGAGAAGCTGGACAGACTGCGAGACAGTCTGGCTAGCGGGGAGAGTGTGGGGGAGAGAACCTACGCGAGTGTAGCGGCCGTCAGTAAACGCCACACCGGGGCACAGGCCCCGGAGCGTACGACGCTGCACTCCGTGGTTGTCTCCTCAACACAGGAGATGGATACGGGTGCCGAGATACTCGAAAGAGTGCGGAAAGCGGTGGACGCGAAGGAGGGCTGGGTGCGCGTAGAGCGAGTTAGAAAGGCAAAAGACCAGAGGGTTATTATGGGGTGCGAATCAAAAGAGGAGAGGCGTAAATTAAAGGCACGACTCGAGGCGGCCGGAGAGAACCTCGTCGTCGAGGAAGTCAAAAACCGAAACCCGCTTCTGATTCTCAGGGACGTGTTGCTGATCCACAGCGACGAGGACGTGTTGCGAGCCCTGAAGAATCAGAACCGGGAGTTATTTGACGGCCTCGGCGACGAGGAACAAAAAGTTCTAATTAAATTCAGGAAGAAGACACGGAACCCTCATGTGAACAGCATTGTGTTGAGTGTTTCCCCTGCAATCTGGAGACGCGCACTCGAAGGAGGCAAGCTTCGCATTGACCTCCAGAGAGTGCGCGTCGAAGACCAGACGCCTCTGGTGCAGTGCACCCGCTGCCTAGCATACGGTCATGGCAAGCGTCTCTGCACGGAGCCCGCTGACCTATGCAGCCACTGCGGCGGTCCACACCTTAGGTTGGACTGCCCAGTCAGTGGTGAGGCAGCGGTGTGCGTTAACTGCACCAGAGCCAAGCTCGGGGAACACTCGCACAATGCGTTCAGTAAGGAATGCCCGGTACACAAGAAGTGGGACGCATTCGCGCGAGCGACCATAGCATATTGCTAAAGTGGTCGATGCGCCCACTTCTGTGTACACGGAGATGACCAGTTTGGCACAACCAGATTGCAGCCGCATTAAGCGAACCGCTAGGGTTGGCTTAATGGAGGATGGGAATGGGAGTCACTTTCCTTGGAAAGTGGCTCAAATTACACTGGACCGTAAGCCAACTCTAGTGGAATCGTCAAGTTGTGTCAAACTGGTGGAAAATTCTGCGTATGATGATATCGACTTATATAATAAGTATATACTGCGAATATCAATCAAGGCAAAATTGGAAAACAATTCGTAAGGGCAAATACAAGGGTTTACCTGATGTAAAAATAAGAGTAAAATGTTATGTTGGATGTTAATTAGTTATAATTTATGTCAATTTTATTTATTTTGTTTTAAATTTAGTTTAGAAATAATGATAATAGGTACTTAGTATTAGTTAATTTTAGACAAGTGGAAAATAGAAAAATTTAATTGTGAAACAGGTTTTAATATTAAAAAAAAAAAAAAAAAAAAAAAAAAAAAAAAAGCACAAACAATTGTGTAAAAACTAAATTTGGCATTTCTCTTCGGCCTCCAAAAGACAAGTCGCTGCAAAATCAATAAAAAACATGAATAATAAGGTCTCTGATCATGTCAGAGGGACACTGGCGCGGCAGGAGTGGGTTTTAGTCGGTTCGAGTCCGACACTACCTCCACTGTCTCACACCCTGTGAGATAGTGGAGGTGTCCGTGGGGATTTCCCACTCCTGCCAAAACAAAAAAAAAAAAAAAAAAAAAAAAAAAAAAAAAAAAAAAAAACCTAACCTAACCTAACCTAACCTAACCTAACCTTTTTTTTTTTTTTTTTTTTTTTTTTTTTTTTTTTGTTCTCGATGTGGAAATCCTCGATGGATGTCCTCCGCCCTGGGGAGAGCGGAGGGGTCTGTCAGACTCCTACTGACTAAAACCACACCGGTGTTCCCTCGCACACTTGCGTCGGGGGGCAACGGGATCTGATGCGACTTCCGCTGCCCCGGACTAGTGCCGGCCCGCTCGACCTGCGGGCCTCGTCTCGGGGGGGAGTGAGGTGTGAGACTCCCCCCGTTACGTCTAAGAGAGGCGCGCGTGGAACACTACGCGCCGCCGTCTCGGGTCCATTGCGATGGGGGGCGACGGATGTCCCCAAATCCGTCGCCCCTGGACCTATTTAGGGGGGCCGGAAGAGGGCGTTATCCGCCCTCTGCCGACGCCCGGTGCGTCTGCTGCGGGATGGGCGGGAGCTAGTCATCTCCCTCTCCCTCTCCGCAGCTTCCTTCTGCGACATGACGGCTTCGCAGAAGGAAATCACTGCGTCCCAGGACTCTGCGCTGCCAACCATAGAGCGAACGACGGTCGGCAGCGACAGGTCTCCTCCTACCTCTGCGACGAGGGCACGGCGCGGCTCATCCCACGCGGCGCACTCGGCCAGCGTATGCCGCGCCGTGTCCTCCGGACAGTGGACGCAGTGATGGCACCGGGCGTCCGGCTCCCTGCTCAGGCGACACAAGTACTTCCCGAAGCAGCCGTGCCCCGAGAGCACCTGGGTCGCCCGAAACGTCAGGGAGCCGTGCTTCCTCCCGAGCCAGTCGTCGAGTACTGGCCGGATCGCCTCGATTGTGTCGAGGCCGGCGGTAGGGAGCTCTAGCCTCCCCCGCCATTCCGCCACCATGACCTGTCGGAGCTGAGACCGGTACTGCGTTATCTGTCGCTCTACCAGCCTCTCGCCCCGACGCTTGGCCCCCTCGCGCCACTGGTACAGCGTCGCGAGGGTCTTCGCCTCCAGGTCCCACGGTGGGGATCCGGCCAGTACGCAAGCCGCCTCGTAGGAGATCGTGCGCCTGGGATGAGGACGGCCCCGGCTCAGACCGCCTCTTATCCGCCGCAAGCGGCGGTCGGAGTCGCCTCTCCGGCAGGAGCCGGTCCTCTATCCCTGCAAAGCAGGCTCTCGTAAAGGCCCTCTCCTCCATTACTACCTTGCGGATTATATCCTCAAGGTTGGAGGAGGGGCCCTCTGCTGCAGGCCGCGCCTTGGCCTGTTGTGGCCGGGCCGAGGCAGCGCCCTCTGCCACAGGGCTCACATCGGCCTGTTGTGGCCGGGCCGAGGCAGCGCCCCCTGCCACAGGGCTCGCCTGGGCCTGTTGTGGCCGGGCCGTGGCTTCAGCCAGCTTCAGATGAAGCTGGCTGACCTCCGACTGCAGGCGATCCACCCTCGCCTGCAGTTGCCGCGTCTCGTCGGTGGCCGTCCGCTGAATCAATTCAGCGACGACACCGCGCATGCTCGCGGCCCGACATTTCAGGGCCTTCTGGAAAGTGCCCTTCAGGTTGGAGGACTTAGAGGCGACCTCAACGATCTCCTCCTCGTCCTCCTCTGCCATCCTCTCTAGCTCCGCCAAGGAGTGGTTCGCGTAGAGAACCCGGGACGCACCGTACCCGGACTTGGCCCGGGCGACGCACGCACGCTTCTCCTTGGCGGCAACCCGCTCCTCCAGCTCTTGCTGGAGCTGCACTTTCCGGGCCAGGTCTACCTGGCGCTGGGCGTCCGCGAGCCCAACGACGTGGGTATCCGCGGCCGTCGTCGTCGGCTTTCCAGCCTTCGACAACGGCTTGGACCCCGAAGCCGAGGAACTCTCGGACCCGCAACTTTGGAAGACCCGCTTCCGCGACCGCGAGCCACTCGCGTTCGATCCTCCAACGACCGAGTCGCTGTCAGACGACTCGGCCCCTCCAAAATAGCTAGCCGCAGACGGCGCGCGGCTGGCTTCTGACGCCGAGGCGTCGGGGTGGCCCTGAGAAGGGCCTTTGGGTTGGCCCTGAGAAGGGCCTTTGGGTTGGCCCTGAGAAGGGCCTTTGGGTTGGCCCTGAGAAGGGCCTTTGGGTTGGCCCTGAGAAGGGCAACCTAACCTTTTTTTTTTTTTTTTTTTTTTTTTTGTTGACGCTGGGAAAAAATGCATTACGCATACCCTCCCGTCGGGGGACGGAAGGGGTATGTGGGACTCCCCGGGCGAACCAAACCCGGTATACCCACTAAAACGACCCAGCGCATTCCCGCTTCGTCACAGTGGCGGGGGACTGGGAAACCGGCACAGCCTTTACTTCCAGTCCTCCGCCGACGATTGAAAGGCACAGACCCCTCACACCCTCACGGGTGTGGGGGGTCGGGAATGACCGACGAAGGTGACGGGTGCAATGCGGGCGAAGGCACCCCCATGCCTGCCGCCCGCCCGTCACCATTAGGAGGGAGGGCACGACGCCTTCTCCCCCGTCTTCGTCTGCAGAGCGCCGCAGCGAGAGGATCGTCCTCCCGCGCGCGCTCCGCTGCCTCCTTTTGCGAGATTACGTCCTCGCAAAAGGAGGCCACCGCTGACCAGGCCTCCTCGCTCCCCAGCATGGCGTCCACCACGCCAGGAAGCGAGAGGTCCGGTCCGACCACCGCGGTCAGGCCGCGGCGCAGCTCGGACCACGCCGGGCACACCTCGAGGGTGTGCTGCGCCGTGTCCTCCGCTGCGCCGCAGTCGTGGCACGCCGGGGTTTCCTCCCTCCCGATCCGGTGCAGGTACGATCCGAAGCAACCATGCCCGGATAACACCTGCACCAGACGGAAAGAGAGGAAACCGTGGGACCGCTCGAGCCAGCCCCGCAGGACCGGACCGAGCGCGTCCAACGTCCGGCGGCCAAAGGCGGCGCTGGCGAGGTCCTCCGACCAATGGAAAACGATGGCGTCCCTCGCCTCTCGCCGCACCGCCTCCCGCTCTTCGCCCATGGGGCGCTCCCCGAGCGCCTTTCGGCGCGCCGTCCACTCGTACACTCTGGCGAGCACCCAAGCCTCCAACTCCCATGGCGGGGTGCCCGCCAGAGCGCACGCCGCCGAGAAGCCCACCGAGCGGTAGGCCCTCGCCACCCGCTGTGCAATGGCCCGCTGGGGCCTGCGGATGGCGGTAGCATTCTCCCTCCTGTGGAGGGAGTCCGCCCAGATGGGGGCCCCGTAAAGGGCCATGCTCCGCAAAATGCCGGCATAGAGGCGCCGGCATTTTGCCTTGGGCCCCCCCAGGTTTGGGAGGAGCCATGAGAGGGCGTCCGCGGCCTTCAACAGGCGCGTCGACAGCCCGCTGAAATGCGGGCCGAAGCGCCACCTGTCGTCCAGCACCAGCCCCAGATATTTCATCTGAGGCTGGACCTCTATGCGGACGCCCTCCACGACGATGTGGGCGTCGGCAGGGCAGCGCTGCCGGGGACCGCGAAAGAACACGGCCTCCGTTTTATGCAGCGCCACCCTCAATCCCAGGCGGCGGATCCTTTCTGCCACCAAGGACCCGCCAGCCGAGGCCAGAATGGCCGCGTCGGCAAAGTTCCTCCCCCGGGCAGTGAGCAGAGTGTCATCCGCGTAGCAGATTACACTCGTGCCCGGGAGGAGGACTCCCCGCAGGAGCCAGTCGAATCCGATGTTCCACAAGGGGGGCCCCAGGACCGACCCCTGTGGAACACCAGACTCTGCGCCGTACCGCCTCACGGTTGCCGATTTGTCCACGAGGAGGACCTCGCGGTCCTCCAAGTAGTCGGCCAGGAGGCTCCGCAGATATTGGGGCACTCCGTGATACCGGAGCGCCTCCAACATCGTCGAGTGGGGGACGGAGTTGAAGGCGTTGGCAATGTCGAACGACACCGCCAGCACCCCGTCCCCCGCCTCCACCGCCTCCTTCACCTGGCCCTTGAGAAGGGCCAGCGCGTCGATGGTCGAACGCCCACGGCGGAAACCGTATTGGGCGTCCGACAGATCCGGGCCTATCCCCCGCAAGTGGCTATCCAGCCGGGAGGCGACAATCCCCTCGAACAATTTACCGACCTCATCGAGCAGAACGATGGGCCGGTATGCCGAGGGGGAGTCCACCGGGCGTCCCTCCTTCCGGAGGAGGCACAACTGCCCCTCCTTCCAGAGTTTCGGGAACCTCCCAGCCGTAAAACACGCGCTGAAGAGGTCCCGAAACCTGTCCTCCATTTGGGAGGCGGCAATCGCCACCACCCGTGCAGGGACGCCGTCCGGGCCGGGGGCGGTCTTCTTCGCGCGGAGGCTCAATACCCCCGCGTAGAATTCCGCCGCCGTGACCGGGGGCACCTCCACCTCCGGTGGAGTCAACCCTTGCGGGGGATCCATTGTTGGAGGGGCGAAGTCGGTCCTGCGTGGAAACAGGGACCGGACCACCCCATCCAACAATGCCGGCTCGAGGGTCTCCGACAGTGGGGGACCATAGGGGCGGAGCTGATTCCGCGCCGCCTTATATGGCCTCCCATAGGGGTCCCTGTCGAGACCCTCCAGCATCTCGGCCCTCGCCGAGTCCTGCGCAGCGCCCATTGCAGACTTGAGGGCCGCCGTAGCCTCTCGGTAAGAGGCGTACAGGCGGTCCTCCTCTGCCCGGACTCGGTTCTGGGCGCTGCGCCGTCGGCTACGCGCGTAGGCCCTTCTGGCCGCCACGCAGGTGGCCCGGAGCCCCGCCAGCTCCTCCGTCCACCAGTACACGGCACGACGGGGAGGCGGACGGCGAGACCGAGGCATGCTGGAGTTGCACACCTCGGTCAAAGACCGCCGTAGCCGGACCGCTGCGGCGTCAACGTCCGGGACCTCCTCGACAGGGGGAGGCGACAGCCAGTCCTGGAGGAAGGCGGCCTCCTTGGCTGCCTCCCGGTCCAGGCGGGTGAGTGCCCACCGCGGGAAGGGAGATTGCCCAGCGCGGGCCGTCCCCCCTCCCCGCTGTGTGGAGATGTCGAACCGCACATAACGGTGGTCCGACAAGGTCTCCACCAGCTCCACCCGCCAGTTCACGACGCGGGCGGCTAGCGCGGGGGTGGCAAACGATACGTCCACCACCGACCCGCCCTGTTGCCGCACACACGTGTGGACCGCCCCCCTGTTGAGGAGGGACACACCGCACGAGGCCGCCCAAAACTCGACGGCGCGTCCCCGGACGTTGCACCCGACGGGCGGGTTGCCCCAGGCCACCGACTTGGCGTTTAGGTCACCGAGCAGCACGACCTGGCGTGGTGCCGCCCTCCCTACGACAGCAGTGAGGATCTCGAGGAAATCCTCAAAGTCCGAGAGAGGGCGGTTTGGGGAGAAATACACCCCCACTATCCCTATCTCTCCCCACGCGGCGGCCACGTATCCCGGTCCCCTCTCTAAGAGCGAGAGGGGAGGGGAGTCCGTGGAAGACCGCGCCACCAACGCCACTAAGCCGTCCCGGTCGCCCAGCCAACGGCCAGGGACCGAGTAGGGTTCGGCGACCACCGCCAAGTCCACCAACCACTCAGCCATGGTCTGCATTAGCAGATCCTGGGCTGTCCTGCAGTGGTTGGCATTCGCCTGAAGGATGCGATGCTCGACTCTGGCCATCAGTCGGACATCGCACCCTCCTCCACAGCCGCCGCAGGAACGGCGGCGTTAGCGGCAGCAGCAGGTGCAGGCCCGGTCGGCGCCTGCGGTTTGCCACGCTTAGGGGGGGGATTGCACTTCCCCCCCTTCATCACGTGGCCTGCCCGGCGGCCACTGGCGGCACACACCGCGCAGTGCGGCGTGGCGGCCTGGCAGGAGGCGGCTTTGTGGCCCTCCTTGCCGCAGCGGTAGCATGTGTCCGTCCTGTCAACCTTGGACGGACACAGGGGCCGGGTGTGTCCGATGCCGAAGCACCGGAAACACCGCAGAGGACCAGCCTCGAGTGCCCTGACTGCACCCGAACTAAAGCCCACTTGAAGCCGTCCTTTCGCAAGGACGGCTTTGGCAACTGCGATTGGGCATTCGAGGCGGATCGTGCCCATTCCGCCGCGGCCGGGCCTTATGTCCCGGCCTTGGACCGCCGCTGCGCCACAACCCCCTACCGCTGCGACCGCCGCCACCACCTCCTCCTTGGTGACGGAGTCATCCAACTCCGTCACCTCGATGGCCGCCGACTTGACCGGCCGGGCCACCTTGGCAGAGTCCGCGATGACCTCCTGCAGCTTGGCTGCAAAGAGGTCAGCGCGGGCGCCGCCCTCGGCCCCCGGGAACTCGAATATTCGAGCCCCGGCCAGGGCAACCTAACCTTTTTTTTTTTTTTTTTTTTGTTGACGCTGGGAAAAAATGCAATTACGCATACCCTCCCATCGGGGGACAGGAGGGGTATGTGGGACTCCCCGGGCGGACCCGGTATACCCACTAAAACGACCCAGCGCATTCCCGCTTCGTCAGAGTGGCGGGGGACTGGGAAACCGGCAAAGCCTTTACTTCCAGTCCTCCGCCGACGATTGAAAGGCAGACCCCTCACACCCTCACGGGTGTGGGGGGTCGGGAATGACCGACGAAGGTGACGGGTGCAATGCGGGCGAAGGCACCCCCGCGCCTGTCGCCCGCCCGTCACCATGAGGAGGGAGGGCACGACGCCTTCTCCCCCTTCTTCGTCTGCGGAGCGGCGCAGCGAGAGGATCGTCCTCCCGCGCCCGCTCCGCCTCCTCCTTTTGCGAGATTACGTCCTCGCAAAAGGAGGCTACCGCTGACCAGGCCTCCTCGCTCCCCAGCATGGCGTCGACCACGCCGGGAAGCGAGAGGTCCGGTCCGACCGCCGTGGTCAGACCGCGGCGCAGCTCGGACCACGCCGGGCACACCTCGAGGGTGTGCTGCGCCGTGTCCTCCGCCGCGCCGCAGTCGTGGCACGCCGGGGTTTCCTCCCTCCCGATCCGGTGCAGGTACGATCCGAAGCAACCATGCCCGGATAACACCTGCACCAGACGGAAGGAGAGGAAACCGTGGGACCGCTCGAGCCAGCCCCGCAGGACCGGACCGAGCGCGTCCAACGTCCGGCGGCCAAAGGCGGCGCTGGCGAGGTCCTCCGACCAATGGAGGACGATGGCGTCCCTCGCCTCTCGCCGCACCGCCTCCCGCTCTTCGCCCATGGGGCGCTCCCCGAGCACCTTTCGGCGCGCCGTCCATTCGTACACTCTGGCGAGCACCCATGCCTCCAACTCCCAAGGCGGGGTGCCGGCCAGAGCGCACGCCGCCGAAAAGCCCACTGAGCGGTAAGCCCTCGCCACCCGCTGTGCAATGGCCCGTTGGGGCCTGCGGATGGTGGTAGCATTCTCCCTCCTATGGAGGGAGTCCGCCCAGATGGGAGCCCCGTAAAGGGCCATGCTCCTTAAAATGCCGGCATAGAGGCGCCGGCATTTCGCCTTGGGCCCCCCCAGGTTTGGGAGGAGCCACGAGAGGGCGTCCGCGGCCTTCAACAGGCGCGTCGACAGCCCGCTGAAATGCGGGCCGAAGCGCCACCTGTCGTCCAGCACCAGCCCCAGATATTTCATCTGAGGCTGGACCTCTATGCGGACGCCCTCCACGACGATGTGGGCGTCGGCAGGGCAGCGCTGCCGGGGACCGCGAAAGAACACGGCCTCCGTTTTGTGCAGCGCCACCCTCAATCCCAGGCGGCGGATCCTTTCTGCCACCAAGGATCCGCCAGCCGAGGCCAGAATGGCCGCGTCGGCAAAGTTCCTCCCCCGGGCAGTGAGCAGAGTGTCATCCGCGTAGCAGATGACGCTCGTGCCCGGGAGAAGAGCTCCCCGCAAGAGCCAGTCGAAGCCGATGTTCCACAAGGGAGGGCCTAGCACCGACCCCTGTGGAACACCGGACTCTGCGGCGTACCGCCTCACGGTGGCCGACTTGTCCACGAGGAGGACCTCGCGGTCCTCCAAGTAGTCGGCCAAGAGACTCCGCAGATATTGGGGCACTCCGTGATACCGGAGCGCCTCCAATATCGTCGAGTGGGGGACGGAGTTGAAGGCGTTGGCAATGTCGAACGACACCGCCATCACTCCGTCCCCAGGGGCAACCTAACCTAACCTAACCTAACCTAACCTAACCTAACCTTTTTTTTTTTTTTTTTTTTTTGTTCTCGATGTGGAAATCCTCATGGATGTCCTCCGCCCTGGGGAGAGCGGAGGGGTCTGTCAGACTCCTACTGACTAAAACCACACCGGTGTTCCCTCGCACACTTGCGTCGGGGGGCAACGGGATCTGATGCGACTTCCGCTGCCCCGGACTAGTGCCGGCCCGCTCGACCTGCGGGCCTCGTCTCGGGGGGGGAGTGAGGTGTGAGACTCCCCCCGTTACGTCTAAGAGAGGCGCGCGTGGAACACTACGCGCCGCCGTCTCGGGTCCATTGCGATGGGGGGCGACGGATGTCCCCGAATCCGTCGCCCCTGGACCAATTTAGGGGGGCCGGAAGAGGGCGTTATCCGCCCTCTGCCGACGCCCGGTGCGTCTGCTGCGGGATGGGCGGGAGCTAGTCATCTCCCTCTCCCTCTCCGCAGCTTCCTTCTGCGACATGACGGCTTCGCAGAAGGAAATCACTGCGTCCCAGGACTCTGCGCTGCCAACCATAGAGCGAACGACGGTCGGCAGCGACAGGTCTCCTCCTACCTCTGCGACGAGGGCACGGCGCGGCTCATCCCACGCGGCGCACTCGGCCAGCGTATGCCGCGCCGTGTCCTCCGGACAGTGGATGCAGTGATGGCACCGGGCGTCCGGCTCCCTGCTCAGGCGACACAAGTACTTCCCGAAGCAGCCGTGCCCCGAGAGCACCTGCGTCGCCCGAAACGTCAGGGAGCCGTGCTTCCTCCCGAGCCAGTCGTCGAGTACTGGCCGGATCGCCTCGATTGTGTCGAGGCCGGCGGTAGGGAGCTCTAGCCTCCCCCGCCATTCCGCCACCATGACCTGTCGGAGCTGAGACCGGTACTGCGTTATCTGTCGCTCTACCAGCCTCTCGCCCCGACGCTTGGCCCCCTCGCGCCACTGGTACAGCGTCGCGAGGGTCTTCGCCTCCAGGTCCCACGGTGGGGATCCGGCCAGTACGCAAGCCGCCTCGTAGGAGATCGTGCGATATCCCCGTACGACCCTGACGGCCATCGCTCTCTGCGGTCTGCGCAGAACGGCGATAGTGCGGGCCGTCAGGTCCGTCGCCCATATCGGGGCCCCATAGAGGGCCATCGATCGCACGATCCCTACGTACAACCGCCTACAGGCGGTGCTCGGGCCCCCCAGATTGGGAAGCAGAGTTGACAGCGCGCCCGCCGCGCCCATCAACTTGGGCACCAGCCGCTGAAAGTGGGGGCCGAAGTCCCAACGGCTGTCGAGCACCAATCCCAGGTATTTCATGGTTGACTCGACAGCGATCCGGACCCCCCCGACCACAATGTGTGATCCCAGCGGCGGTGCCCGTCGGGGGCCATGAAAGGCAATGGCCTCCGACTTGTTGAGGGCCACCTCCAGGCCCAGGCGTCGTATGCGGCTCACCACCTGCGAGACCGCAGCCGTAGCCAGCAACGCTGCTTCCCTGTACGAGCTCCCCCGAGCCGTGACCAGCGTGTCGTCCGCATAACACGTCAGGTTCACTCCCGGCGGGAGCTCGCACCGCAAAACCCAGTCGTATCCGATGTTCCACAGGGGTGGGCCCAGAACCGACCCCTGCGGAACACCGCACGACATCTCGCGACGGCCCGCGCCGTCGCGTCCCATGTAGGTGACACACCTTCCGGACAGATAAGCCTCCACTATGTTGCGGAGGTAGGGAGGCACCCGATGGTATCGCAGGGCCTCCCTGATGCAACTCCAGGGCAGGGTGTTGAACGCGTTGGAGATGTCCAAGGACACCGCCAGCACCACCCCGCCCCGGGACACCGCTTCCTCCGCCAGGACTCTAACTCGCATGATTGCGTCGATGGTAGAGCGCCCACGCCGGAAACCAAACTGGCTGTCGTCCAAGTTCGGCCCCTCTGTACACAAGTGGCTGACGAGGCGATCTGCGATTACTCGCTCGAGCAACTTGCCCGCCTCGTCCAGCAGCACTATGGGCCGATAAGCGGACGACGAATCCGCCGGGCGCCCCGCCTTCTTGAGCAGGACCAGTCGACCAGCCTTCCACCTCGTAGGGAACTGACCCTGCTCAAGGCACGCCGAGAAGAGTCCCCTCAGTGGGGGCTCCAGCTCCTTCAGGGCGAGTACTAGAGCGCGGCCAGGCACTCCGTCGGGCCCCGGAGCAGTGTTTTTTGCCCGGAGCCGCATCACGACCGCGCTCATCTCCGCCTGTGTCACCTCTGGGACGGTTTCGCTCTCCTCTTCTTCTTCTTCCGGCTCTGCAGCTGTGGGCAGAGCCATCGGCGGTGGCTCGTGCTCGGCCCTGTCAGGGAAGAGAGCCGAGACCACTCGCTCCAGAAACTCTGGCTCGAGCCCTTCCGTTAGCGGGGGCGCCCATGGCCGAAGTTTCCCTCGGACCGTGCGGTAAGGGCGCCCCCACGGATCCCCGTCTAGGGTCGCCAGCAGCTCCTCTCTGGAGCGCTTCTTCGACTCGCCGATGGCCAGCCACAGAGCCTCCTTCGCCGCGCTGTACACCTCATACAGCGCGGCTTCTTCGTCGGGATCCCGCAGACGTCTTCTCCGACACCGCGTGTACGGGCGTCTGGCGGCTGCGCACTCGACGCGCAACCGCTCGACCTCGACGCACCACCAGTACACGCGGCGCCTTGCGGACAGAGAGGAGACGCGTGGCATGGACGCGTCGCAGATTTGCGTCATCGCGTCGTTAAACCACTGCGCCTCCTGTTCGACGTCGACGGGACCGACGGTAGCCGACTCCCGGATCCAGGCTTGGACGATGGTGGCTTCCTCGAGAGCTTCCTTGTCGAGGCGTTTCAACGCCCAACGCGGGCCGTCTCTTCGGGGGGCCGATTGGCTACGACCTCCAGCGGTCTGGGTGGAGACGTCGAACCGTATGTATCGGTGATCCGATAGCGTCTCCACCTCCTCTTCCACGTGCCAATCGTGAACGCGGTGCGCGACAGCGGGACTGGCGAACGAGACGTCCACTATGGACCCACCCCGCTGCCGCACACACGTGTATGCCGATCCCCGATTCAAGACGGCCAGGCCCGTCGTAACGGCCCACTCCTCTAGCACGTCGCCTCTCGGGTCTGTGACCGGGGATCCCCACGCCGCGGATTTGGCGTTCAGATCACCGAGAAGCAAAACGGGCCGAGGATGAGACCGGCCGACGACGGCTCCCAACTCGACGAGGAAACTCTCGAAGTCGGCGAGACTCCTGTTGGGCGAAAAGTATGCCCCGATCGTGACGATCCCGTTCACAAGGGCGGCAACCCAACCGTGACCCCGGGATACGTCGACAAGAGTCGCGCCGATGATGGCCACCAGGCCGTCCAGATCCCCCGCCCAGTTATCCTGGGGGGGGACGAAATACGGCTCAGCGACCACCGCCACATTTATCAACCACTCCGCCATGCTCAGGACCAAGAGATCCTGAGCTCTGGTGCAGTGGTTGATATTCGCCTGGAGGAAACGGAGGGCCATCACTGGCACTCCATTTCCTCGGCGTTTCCAGCCACAGGCCGGGAGTCGGCCAAAGAGGTGCTAGGGGGTGCGGCCCCCGCAGGTCTCGTCCACCGCTTGCTGCGCTTTCTGGGCGCGCCGCAAGCGTTGCCACCTATGCTGTGCCCCGCGGACTTTCCTGCAGCTGTACAGAGGCTGCAGTTTGGTTCCGCGGAGCACTGGGACGCCTTATGCCCGGGCTGACCGCAGCGATAGCACAAATCACTGCGGTCTGTTTCGGCAGTGCACAGTGCCCGGACGTGGCCTTTCTCCAGGCACCGATAGCACTGCAAGGCCCTAGGTGTCAGGAGTTTAACCCTCGCTGACACCCAGCCCACCAGCAGACGTCCCGCGTCGGCGACCTGCTTCGCCGCAGCCACCGGACACCGCACCCAGATGGTGCCAAGCCCGCCAGCATTGACGCGAATGCCGCCCGCCCGCACATTTTCTGGCGGGCATCCGCCGCTCCGGGCTATGGCCGCCACCACCTCCTCTGGGGTCACGGAGTCGTCCAGTCCATCGACCCGCACCTCAGCCGTTTTAATGGGTCTGGACACCCGGGCCTCCTCGGGGTTGAGGACGTCCCTCAGCTTTGCAGCTAGAGAGTCCGCCCTCTCGGCACTGCTGGCCCCCGCCAACTCAAACATTTTGGCCCCCGTGGCCGCCGTCCTGAAACGGAAGCCGTCTGGGGTGCCGAAATCGGCGAAGACCAGCTTGCCTCTCGCCTCCGCTAGCACCTTTTGGTACGTCACCCCCCGCTCTTTGGCTTCGGGCTGCAGCGTGACCACCACAGCCTCGGAGCGAGGGATGCGGATCCTTGGGGCCTGCCCCTTTGTTCCCGGCACGTTTTTGGCCTTGCGGCCCTTCTTCCGCCTCTTCTTGCGGCCTTCGGCCGTCTTCCAGGCACCCTCGTTGGGAGCCAGGTCATGCCCCTGCATGTTTGAGTTTTGGGCCCCTTCTGTGGACTTTGTAGCCACTTGCGAGGGCTTCCCGGCCGCCTGCGAGGGCCTCCTGGCTGCTTGCGAGGGCCTCTTGGCTGCCTGCGAAGGCCCCGCGGCCACCTGCAACGGTTTTTTGGCCGCCTGCGAGGGCGTTTTGGCCGCCTGCGTGAGCTTTTTTGGCGCAGGTGGCGCTTTAGCCACCTGTGCCCACGTCGGCCCAGCCGTTGCTGCAGCGGGCTCCGCCTCCTTCCTTCGCCTATCTGCTGCCAGCGGCGGGCGAAGGTTAATAGGGGGGTTGAGCCTGGGCTCTATGCTGTCCAGGCGGGCGGTCATTATTCTCAGCAGCCGGTTGAATTGGTCTTCCCCCAAAGACCCGTTCTGTGGCTGGGCACGACTGTCTGTAGTCGTCGCACCCTGCTGCCGGCTGAAGTCCGCCCTCAGGGCGCTCACCTCCCGTTGAAGCTCCTCCAGCCTCGTGTGGAGACGGTTATTTTCCTCTTGGAGTTTTACCGTCTCCTCCGAGGTTGTTCGGTCAAGGAGGACTTCAACCGCCTCCCTGATGCCGTCTGCCGCCTCCTTCAGAGCCCGCGTGAACGTGCCCTTCAGGTTGCCCGATTTCGTAGCCACCTTCAGGACAACGTCCACGCCGTCCAAAACTTGTCGGCTGAGCGCCTCTGCCGTCAGGCCTTCAGGGGCAACGGCGGCGGTCTGCAACCTCCTCTCCCTTGCTTGCCGGGCCAGTTCAGCGACCTCATCGGTCGCTATAGCCTTCCGGCCCTCCCGCCTCGCGGCATTGAGCTCCGCTTTGGTGCTCACCAATGCAGTGGAGGTTTCAGCCTGCTCCACCTGCATTGCCCCGTCGGAGTCGCTTGCTCCACTGGCTACCGGCATATCGGGCCGCTTCAGAAAGCGGCTCAGGGAGTCACGGGACGCTGCCGGAGAGCTCGGTCCGGAAGGTATCCCGCGTCGTCCGCCCCTCCTGGCCGTCGGCACCTTGGGGGCCGGCAGGTCCTCCTCGCTAGACGACAAACCCGCCGAACCCGCTTCCGACTCACAGGCACGCGGCCGCTTCCCCCAAAACTTGGAGGGAGAGGCCGCAACTGCTTGCGGTGTGTTGTCGACCTCCGACAACACACTCACCCTCTCCAGAACCACACGTGGCTCCGCTGGGGAACATAAACTTCTCAGTGACGCAGCGCCAGAGTCCGACACTGCGTCCGTTCTAAAATTAAAGGAGATGAGGTCTTCAAAAGACCTCGATCTCGAGGAGCCTCCTCGGCTCTTGTTGCCATCGGCAAGTGGAAGACGGTTGCTGCCCTCCCCAGAATACGGTGGGCATGACGACCCGGAAGGGGTCGTGGCGGATTCTCCAGCTGCTGAGCAGCTGGTACCGCCCTGGGGTACTTTATTGCAATTCGTCTTGTTCATTTTGGTTTGTTTTCCTTTGAAGGGTGTGGTCCCTGTCTCCTACTCCATCATTCCCCCCCCCCCTTTTTACCCTATGGCTGTCCCATCACCCTCACAGTCACGTCTGATGGGCAGACGCGTACCAGAGGGCGATGAATGCCATGATCACGTACCGTCCGATGAGCCCACTCCGTGAGCCATCGCACGGTACACGACGATACATCCCAGCCCTTTTTTCTTCATTCACTCCCCGAGAACTTCGAGGAATGAACGAGGGTCGCACTAACGACTGATTGATCCATAAGATCTCCCGTCAGCCATACATCCCTTCGCGGTGCGCCGCCGCTTGGGATTCGGGGTAACTTTTTATAGAGGTTTTCTACCTCGCGGTCCGGGCGGTTAAGCCAAGACCCTCGGTCCCTATCGAAGCCGCGAGACGTCGACGATGGGATTACGAGATCGGCGGAGACAGTGAAGGATGAAATCCTTCTCTGTCTGCTCGGAGGCAGGGTGAGTGCACACCGAGCCCGCCCTTGCTCCTCCGCTGTGCCCTCTGCTTTTCAGAGGGTCACGCGGAACAGCGCAGTCCAAATAGGACCCCCTCCCGTGTCAGAATATCGGCCACGACAGTAACATTCCCCGAGGAATAAGAATCTCTTCCCATTCATCGGGGACGGATACTGCCGCGCCCAGGGTGCACCGTCCCAAGCAGCTGCTGTTCCCTCCAGACGTATCGAGAAGGACCGGCAGCCACTGGGCCCCCTAGGAGGTTTTCTGACCTAGCACCCCAACCTAACCTTTTTTTTTTTTTTTTTTTTTTTGTTGACGCTGGGAAAAAATGCATTACGCATACCCACCCGCCGGGGGACGGGAGGGGTATGTGGGACTCCCCGGGCGGACCCGGTATACCCACTAAAACGACCCAGCGCATTCCCGCTTCGTCATAGTGGCGGGGGACTGGGAAACCGGCAAAGCCTTTACTTCCAGTCCTCCGCCGACGATTGAAAGGCAGACCCCTCACACCCTCACGGGTGCGGGGGGTCGGGAATGACCGACGAAGGTGACGGGTGCAATGCGGGCGAAGGCACCCCCGCGCCTGTCGCCCGCCCGTCACCATGAGGAGGGAGGGCACGACGCCTTCTCCCCCTTCTTCGTCTGCGGAGCGGCGCAGCGAGAGGATCGTCCTCCCGCGCCCGCTCCGCCTCCTCCTTTTGCGAGATGACCTCCTCGCAAAAGGAGGCTACCGCTGACCAGGCCTCCTCGCTCCCCAGCATGGCGTCGACCACGCCGGGAAGCGAGAGGTCCGGTCCGACCACCGCGGTCAGACCGCGGCGCAGCTCGGACCACGCCGGGCACACCTCGAGGGTGTGCTGCGCCGTGTCCTCCGCTGCGCCGCAGTCGTGGCACGCCGGGGTTTCCTCCCTCCCGATCCGGTGCAGGTACGATCCGAAACAACCATGGCCGGATAACACCTGCACCAGACGGAAAGAGAGGAAACCGTGGGACCGCTCGAGCCAGCCCCGCAGGGCTGGACCGAGCGCGTCCAACGTCCGGCGGCCAAAGGCAGCGTTGGCGAGGTCGTCCGTCCAATGGAGGACGATAGCGTCCCTCGCCTCCTGCCGCACGGCCTCCCGCTCCTCGGCGACGGGGCGCTCCCCGAGCGCCTTCCGGTGCGCCGTCCACTCGTACACTCTGGCGAGCACCCAAGCCTCCAACTCCCATGCCGGGGTGCCCGCCAGAGCGCACGCCGCCGAGAAGCCCACCGAGCGGTAGGCCCTCGCCACCCGCTGTGCAATGGCCCGCTGGGGCCTGCGGATGGCGGTGGCATTCTCCCTCCTGTGGAGGGAGTCCGCCCAAATGGGGGCCCCATATAGGGCCATGCTCCGCAAAATGCCGGCATAGAGGCGCCGGCATTTCGCCTTGGGCCCCCCCAGATTCGGGAGGAGCCACGAGAGGGCGTCCGCGGCCTTCAACAGGCGCGTCGACAGCCCGCTGAAATGCGGGCCGAAGCGCCACCTGTCGTCCAGCACCAGCCCCAGATATTTCATCTGAGGCTGGACCTCTATGCGGACGCCCTCCACGACGATGTGGGCGTCGGCAGGGCAGCGCTGCCGGGGACCGCGAAAGAACACGGCCTCCGTTTTGTGCAGCGCCACCCTCAATCCCAGGCGGCGGATCCTTTCTGCCACCAAGGATCCGCCAGCCGAGGCCAGAATGGCCGCGTCGGCAAAGTTCCTCCCCCGTGCAGTGAGCAGAGTGTCATCCGCGTAGCAGATGACACTCGTGCCCGGGAGGAGGACTCCCCGCAGGAGCCAGTCGAAGCCGATGTTCCACAAGGGGGGCCCCAGGACCGACCCCTGTGGAACACCGGACTCTGCGCCGTACCGCCTCACGGTGGCCGACTTGTCCACGAGAAGGACCTCGCGGTCCTCCAAGTAGTCGGCCAGGAGGCTCCGCAGATATTGGGGCACTCCGTGATACCGGAGCGCCTCCAATATCGTCGAGTGGGGGACGGAGTTGAAGGCGTTGGCAATGTCGAATGACACCGCCAGCACCCCGTCCCCCGCCTCCACCGCCTCCTTCACCTGGCCCTTCAGAAGGGCCAGCGCGTCGATCGTCGAACGCCCACGACGGAAACCGTACTGGGCGTCCGACAGATCCGGGCCGATCCCCCGCAAATGGCTATCCAGCCTCCCGGCGACAATCCCCTCGAACAATTTACCGACCTCATCGAGCAAAACGATGGGCCGGTATGCCGAGGGGGAGTCCACCGGGCGTCCCTCCTTCCGGAGGAGGCACAATTGCCCCTCCTTCCAGAGTTTCGGGAACCTCCCAGCCGTAAAACACGCGCTGAAGAGGTCCCGAAACCTGTCCTCCATTTGGGAGGCAGCAATCGCCACCACCCGTGCAGGGACGCCGTCCGGACCGGGAGCGGTCTTCTTCGCGCGGAGGCTCAATACCCCCGCGTAGAATTCCGCCGCCGTGACCGGGGGCACCTCCACCTCCGGTGGAGTCGCCCCTTGCGGGGGATCCATTGTTGGAGGGGCGAAGTCGGTCCTGCGTGGAAACAGGGACCGGACCACCCCATCCAACAATGCCGGCTCGAGGGTCTCCGACAGTGGGGGACCATAGGGGCGGAGCTGATTCCGCGCCGCCTTATATGGTCTCCCATAGGGGTCCCTGTCGAGACCCTCCAGCATCTCGGCCCTCGCCGAGTCCTGCGCAGCGCCCATTGCAGACTTGAGGGCCGCCGTAGCCTCTCGGTAAGAGGCGTACAGGCGGTCCTCCTCTGCCCGGACTCGGTTCTGGGCGCTGCGCCGTCGGCTACGCGCGTAGGCCCTTCTGGCCGCCACGCAGGTGGCCCGGAGCCCCGCCAGCTCCTCCGTCCACCAATAAACGGCACGACGGGGAGGCGGACGGCGAGACCGAGGCATGCTGGAGTTGCACACCTCGGTCAAAGACCGCCGTAGCCGGACCGCTGCGGCGTCAACGTCCGGGACCTCCTCGACAGGGGGAGGCGACAGCCAGTCCTGGAGGAAGGCGGCCTCCTTGGCTGCCTCCCGGTCCAGGCGGGTGAGTGCCCACCGCGGGAAGGGAGATTGCCCAGCGCGGGCCGTCCCCCCTCCCCGCTGTGTGGAGATGTCGAACCGCACATAACGGTGGTCCGACAAGGTCTCCACCAGCTCCACCCGCCAGTTCACGACGCGGGCGGCTAGCGCGGGGGTGGCAAACGACACGTCCACCACCGACCCGCCCTGTTGCCGCACACACGTGTGGACCGCCCCCCTGTTGAGGAGGGACACACCGCACGAGGCCGCCCAAAACTCGACGGCGCGTCCCCGGACGTTGCAGCCTGCGGCCGGGTTGCCCCAGGCCACCGACTTGGCGTTTAGGTCGCCGAGCACCACGACCTGGCGTGGCGCCGCCCTCCCTACGACAGCAGTGAGGATCTCGAGGAAATCCTCAAAGTCCGAGAGAGGGCGGTTTGGGGAGAAATACACCCCCACCATCGCTATCTCTCCCCACGCGGCGGCCACGTATCCCGGTCCCCTCTCTAAGAGCGAGAGAGGAGGGGAGTCCGTGGAAGACCGCGCCACCAACGCCACCAAGCCGTCCCGGTCGCCCAGCCAACGGCCAGGGACCGAGTAGGGTTCGGCGACCACCGCCAAGTCCACCAACCACTCAGCCATGGTCTGCATCAGCAGATCCTGGGCTGTCCTGCAGTGGTTGGCGTTCGCCTGAAGGATGCGATGCTCGACTCTGGCCATCAGTCGGACATCGCACCCTCCTCCGCAGCCGCCGCAGGAACGGCGGTGTTAGCGGCAGCAGCAGGCGCAGGCCCGGTCGGCGCCTGCGCTTTGCCACGCTTAGGAGGGGGATTGCACTTCCCCCCCTTCATCACGTGGCCTGCCCGGCGGCCACTGGCGGCACACACCGCGCAGTGCGGCGTGGCGGCCTGGCAGGAGGCGACTTTGTGGCCCTAACCTAACCTAACCTTTTTTTTTTTTTTTTTTTTTTTTGTTGACGCTGGGAAAAAATGCATTACGCATACCCTCCCGTCGGGGGACGGAAGGGGTATGTGGGACTCCCCGGGCGAACCACACCCGGTATACCCACTAAAACGACCCAGCGCATTCCCGCTTCGTCATAGTGGCGGGGGACTGGGAAACCGGCATAGCCTTAACGACCAGTCCTCCGCCGACGATTGCCCCGCAAGGCGACCCCTCACACCCTCGCGGGTGTGGGGGGCCGGAATGACCCGCAAAGGTGACGAGTGCAATGCGGGCGAAGGCACCCCCGTGCCTGCCGCCCGCCGTCACCATGAGGAGGGAGGGCACAACGCCTTCTCCCCCTTCCGCTGCAGAGCGGCGCAGCGAGAGGGTCGCCCCCACCGCGCGCGCTCCGCCTCCTCCCTTTGCGAGCGAACTCGCAAAAGGAGGCGACCGCTGACCAGGCCTCCCCGCCCCCCAGCATGGCATCGACCACGCCGGGAAGCGAGAGGTCCGGTCCGACCACCGGCCACCGGCGGGCTCGGTGCGCCGCCGGACGCCGGACGCGTCCAACGCCCGGCGGCACACCGAGCCCGCCCCGGCTCCTCCGCTGCGGAGCGGCGCAACGAGAGGATCACCCCCCCACGCGCGCTCCGCCTCCTCCCTTTGCGAGCGAACTCGCAAAAGGAGGCGACCGCTGACCAGGCCTCCCCGCCCCCCAGCATGGCATCGACCACGCCGGGAAGCGAGGGCCCGGTCCACCCATCGGCGGGCTCGGTGCGCCGCCGGAAGCCGGACGCGCCCGATCCAGCCCTCCACAAGACCGGACCGAGCGCGCCCAACGCCCGGCGGCACACCGAGCCCGCCCTGGCTCCTCCACTGCGCCCTCTGCGTCTCAGAGGGTCGCGCGGAGTCGCCCCACCGTGTCAGAATATCGGCCACGACAGTAACGTTCCCCGAGGAATAAGAATCACTTCCCATTCATCGGGGACGGATACTGCCGCGCCCAGGGTGCACCGTCCTCAGCAGCTGCTGTTCCTTCCAGACGTATCGAGAAGGACCGGCAGCCACTGGGCCCACGAGAACCTAACCTTTTTTTTTTTTTTTTTTTTTTGTTAACGCTGGGAAAAAATGCATTACGCATACCCACCCGCCGGGGGACGGGAGGGGTATGTGGGACTCCCCGGGCGAACCAAACCCGGTATACCCACTAAAACGACCCAGCGCATTCCCGCTTCGTCAGAGTGGCGGGGGACTGGGAAACCGGCATAGCCTTAACGACCAGTCCTCTGCCGACGATTGCCCCGCAAGGCGACCCCTCACACCCTCGCGGGTGTGGGGGGCCGGAATGACCGCAAAGGTGACGTGTGCAATGCGGGCGAAGGCACCCCCGTGCCTGCCGCCCGCCGTCACCATGAGGAGGGAGGGCACAACGCCCTCTCCCCCCTCCGCTGCGGAGCGGCGCAGCGAGAGGGTCGCCCCCCCCGCGCGCGCTCCGCCTCCTCCCTTTGCGAGCGAACTCGCAAAAGGAGGCGACCGCCGACCAGGCCTCCCCGCCCCCCAGCACGGTGCCGACCACGCTGGGAAGCGAGGGCCCGGTCCAACCACCGGCGGGCTCGGTGCGCCACCGGAAGCCGGACGCGCCCGGCCCGGCCCCGCAAGACCGGACCGAGCGCGCCCAACGCCCGGCGGCACACCGAGCCCACCCTGGCTCCTCCGCTGCGGAGCGGCGCAACGAGAGGGTCGCCCCCCCCGCGCGCGCTCCGCCTCCTCCCTTTGCGAGACGAACTCGCAAAAGGAGGCGACCGCTGACCAGGCCTGCCCGCCCCCCAGCACGGCGTTGACCACGCCGGGAAACGAGGGCCCGGTCCACCCACCGGCGGGTTCGGTGCGCCGCCGGAAGCCGGATGCGCCCGGCCCAGCCCTCCGCAAGACCGGACCGAGCGCGCCCAACGCCCGGCGGCACACCGAGCCCGCCCTGGCTCCTCCACTGCGCCCTCTGCGTCCCAGAGGGCCGCGTGGAGTCGCCCCACCGTGTCAGAATATCGGCCACGACAGTAACGTTCCCCGAGGAATAAGAATCTCTTCCCATTCATCGGGGACGGATACTGCCGCGCCCAGGGTGCACCGTCCTCAGCAGCTGCTGTTCCCTCCAGACGTATCGAGAAGGACCGGCAGCCACTGGGCCCACGAGGAGGTTTTCTGACCTAGCACCCCACGAGAACCTAACCTAACCTTTTTTTTTTTTTTTTTTTTTTTTTTTTTTTTTTGTTGACGCTGGGAAAAAATGCATTACGCATACCCTCCCGTCGGGGGACAGGAGGGGTATGTGGGACTCCCCGGGCGGACCCGGTATACCCACTAAAACGACCCAGCGCATTCCCGCTTCGTCAGAGTGGCGGGGGACTGGGAAACCGGCAAAGCCTTTACTTCCAGTCCTCCGCCGACGATTGAAAGGCAGACCCCTCACACCCTCACGGGTGCGGGGGGTCGGGAATGACCGACGAAGGTGACGGGTGCAATGCGGGCGAAGGCACCCCCGCGCCTGTCGCCCGCCCGTCACCATGAGGAGGGAGGGCACGACGCCTTCTCCCCCTTCTTCGTCTGCGGAGCGGCGCAGCGAGAGGATCGTCCTCCCGCGCCCGCTCCGCCTCCTCCTTTTGCGAGATGACCTCCTCGCAAAAGGAGGCTACCCGATCCGGTGCAGGTACGATCCGAAACAACCATGCCCGGATAACACCTGCACCAGACGGAAAGAGAGGAAACCGTGGGACCGCTCGAGCCAGCCCCGCAGGACCGGACCGAGCGCGTCCAACGTCCGGCGGCCAAAGGCGGCGCTGGCGAGGTCCTCCGACCAATGGAGGACGATGGCGTCCCTCGCCTCTCGCCGCGCCGCCTCCCGCTCTTCGCCCATGGGGCGCTCCCCGAGCGCCTTTCGGCGCGCCGTCCACTCGTACACTCTGGCGAGCACCCATGCCTCCAACTCCCAAGGCGGGGTGCCGGCCAGAGCGCACGCCGCCGAAAAGCCCACTGAGCGGTAAGCCCTCGCCACCCGCTGTGCAATGGCCCGCTGGGGCCTGCGGATGGCGGTAGCATTCTCCCTCCTATGGAGGGAGTCCGCCCAGATGGGAGCCCCGTAAAGGGCCATGCTCCGCAAAATGCCGGCATAGAGGCGCCGGCATTTCGCCTTGGGCCCCCCCAGGTTCGGGAGGAGCCACGAGAGGGCGCCCGCGGCCTTCAACAGGCGCGTCGACAGCCCGCTGAAGTGCGGGCCGAAACGCCACCTGTCGTCCAGCACCAGCCCCAGATATTTCATCTGAGGCTGGACCTCTATGCGGACGCCCTCCACGACGATGTGGGCGTCGGCAGGGCAGCGCTGCCGGGGACCGCGAAAGAACACGGCCTCCGTTTTATGCAGCGCCACCCTCAATCCCAGGCGGCGGATCCTTTCTGCCACCAAGGTGACCGGGGGCACCTCCACCTCCGGTGGAGCCGCCCCTTGCGGGGGATCCATTACTGGTGGGGCGAAGTCGGTCCTGCGCGGAAACAGGGACCGGACCACCCCATCCAGCAATGCCGGCTCGAGGGTCTCCGACAGTGGGGGACCATAGGGGCGGAGCTGATTTCGCGCCGCCTTATATGGCCTCCCATAGGGGTCCCTGTCGAGACCCTCCAGCATCTCGGCCCTCGCCGAGTCCTGCGCAGCACCCATTGCAGACTTGAGGGCCGCCGTAGCCTCTCGGTAAGAGGCGTACAGGCGGTCCTCCTCTGCCCGGACTCGGTTCTGGGCGCTGCGCCGTCGGCTACGCGCGTAGGCCCTTCTGGCCGCCACGCAGGTGGCCCGGAGCCCCGCCAGCTCCTCCGTCCACCAGTACACGGCACGACGGGGAGGCGGACGGCGAGACCGAGGCATGCTGGAGTTGCACACCTCGGTCAAAGACCGCCGTAGCCGGACCGCTGCGGCGTCAACGTCCGGGACCTCCTCGACAGGGGGAGGCGACAGCCAGTCCTGGAGGAAGGCGGCCTCCTTGGCTGCCTCCCGGTCCAGGCGGGTGAGTGCCCACCGCGGGAAGGGAGATTGCCCAGCGCGGGCCGTCCCCCCGCCCCGCTGTGTGGAGATGTCGAACCGCACGTAACGGTGGTCCGACAAGGTCTCCACCAGCTCCACCCGCCAGTTCACGACGCGGGCGGCCAGTGCGGGGGTGGCAAACGACACGTCCACCACCGACCCGCCCTGTTGCCGCACACACGTGTGGACCGCCCCCCTGTTGAGGAGGGACACACCGCACGAGGCCGCCCAAAACTCGACGGCGCGTCCCCGGACGTTGCAGCCTGCGGCCGGGTTGCCCCAGGCCACCGACTTGGCGTTTAGGTCGCCGAGCACCACGACCTGGCGTGGTGCCGCCCTCCCTACGACAGCAGTGAGGATCTCGAGGAAATCCTCAAAGTCCGAGAGAGGGCGGTTTGGGGAGAAATACACCCCCACCATCGCTATCTCTCCCCACGCGGCGGCCACGTATCCCGGTCCCCTCTCTAAGAGCGAGAGGGGAGGGGAGTCCGTGGAAGACCGCGCCACCAACGCCACTAAGCCGTCCCGGTCGCCCAGCCAACGGCTAGGGACCGAGTAGGGTTCGGCGACCACCGCCAAGTCCACCAACCACTCAGCCATGGTCTGCATCAGCAGATCCTGGGCTGTCCTGCAGTGGTTGGCGTTCGCTTGAAGGATGCGATGTTCGACCCTGGCCATCAGTCGGACATCGCACTCTCCTCCGCAGCCGCCGCAGGAACGGCGGCGTTAGCGGCAGCAGCAGGTGCAGGCCCGGTCGGCGCCTGCGCTTTGCCACGCTTAGGGGGGGGATTGCACTTCCCCCCCTTCATGACGTGGCCTGCCCGGCGGCCACTGGCGGCACACACCGCGCAGTGCGGCGTGGCGGCCTGGCAGGAGGCGGCTTTGTGGCCCTCCTTGCCGCAGCGGTAGCACGCGTCCGACCGGTCGACTTTGGACGGACACAGGGGCCGGGTGTGTCCGATGCCGAAGCACCGGAAACACCGCAGAGGACCAGCCTCGAGTGCCCTGACTGCACCCGAACTAAAGCCGACTTGAAGCCGTCCTTTCGCAAGGACGGCTTTGGCAGCTGCGATTGGGCACTCGAGGCGGATCGTGCCCATTCCGCCGCGGCCGGGCCTTATGTCCCGGCCTTGGACCGCTTCTGCGCCACAGCCCCCCACCGCTGCGACCGCCGCCACCACCTCCTCCTTGGTGACGGAGTCATCTAACTCCGTCACCTCTATGGTCGCCGACTTGACCGGCCGGGCCACCCGGGCAGAGTCCGCGATGACCTCCTGCAGCTTGGCTGCAAAGAGGTCAGCGCGGGCGCTGCCCTCGGCCCCCGGGAACTCGAATATTCGAGCCCCGGCCTGGGTCCGCCGGCAAGACACACTGCCGATCCCAAGTTGGGCAGGATCGGCATTGGCACGCGCCCGCACCAAGACGGACGCATACGTCTCCCCTCGCCCCGCAGCCTCCGCGGTGAGCGTCACCACGACGGCCGCGGTTTTCGGGGGGACCAACTGCCCACTTCCCCCGCCCTTCGCTTTGCCGATCCCCTTACCCTTTCCCTTGCCGGTCGGCTGCGACTGGCCAGGAGCGGGGGTGGTGGGGACGGCAGGGATGGCAGGGACGGCCGCTGCCGACCTCTTGCCCTTCCCTTTGCCCTTCCCCTTCCGGCCCACTTTCGTCCACTCGTTGGACGGAGTGGTCGAAGGGAGAAGGGCATCTTCGCCCTGGGTTGAGGACGGCCCCGGCTCAGACCGTCTCTCATCCGCCTGGGTTGAGGACGGCCCCGGCTCAGACCGCCTCTTATCCGCCGCAAGCGGCGGTCGGAGGCGCTTCTCCGGCAGGAGCCGGTCCTCAATCCCTGCGAAGCAGGCTCTTGTGAAGGCCCTCTCCTCCATTACTACCTTGCGGATGATATCCTCAAGGTTGGAGGAGGGGCCCTCTGCTGCAGGCCTCGCCTTGGCCTGTTGGGGCCGGGCCGAGGCAGCGCCCTCTGCCACAGGGCTCGCCCTGGCCTGTTGTGGCCGGGCCGAGGCAGCGCCCTCTGCCACAGGGCTCGCCTCGACCTGTTGTGGCCGGGCCGTGGCTTCAGCCAGCTTCAGATGAAGCTGGCTGACCTCCGACTGCAGGCGATCCACCCTCGCCTGCAGCTGCCGCGTCTCGTCGGAGGCCGTCCGCTGGACCAGCTCAGCGACGACCCCGCGCATGCTCGCGGCCCGGCACTTGAGGGCCTTCTGCAAGGTCCCCTTAATGTTGGAGGACTTAGAGGCGACCGCCACTATCTCCTCCTTGTCCTCCTCCGCCATTCTCTCCAGCTCGGCTAGGGAGTAGTCCGCGTACAGGATACGGGACGCACCGTACCCGGACTTGGCCCGGGCAATGTGCGCCCGTTGCTCCTTCGCGGCAACCCGCTCCTCCAGCTCTTGCTGGAGGTGCGCCCGCCGAGCCAGGTCCAACTGGCGTTGGGCGTCCGCGAGCCCAACGACATGGGTGTCCGCAGCCGTCGTCGTCGGCTTATTAGCCTTCGACAACGGTTTGGACCCCGAAGCCGAGGAACTCCCGGACCCCCTAACGCGCTTCCGCGACCTAGCGCCACTCGCGTCCGACACTCCAACAACCCCAACAACCGAGTCGCTGTCAGACGACTCGGCCCCTCCAAAATAGCTAGCCGCAGACGGCGCGCGGCTAACTTCAGACGCCGAAGCGTCGGGGTGGCCCTGAGAAGGGCCTTTTGGGTGGCCCTGAGAAGGGCCTTTGGGTTGGCCCTGAGAAGGGCCCTTGGGTTGGCCCTGAGAAGGGCCTTTGGGTTGGCCCTGAGAAGGGCCTTTGGGTTGGCCCTGAGAAGGGCCTTTTGTTTTTAAAAAGCGCCCGCAGGCGTCCCGCGAGGGTGTATTCGGCATATCGCATTCGACACAAGGCATACAAGATTAAAATTCGCTGCGATGCACAGAGCACTTTAGCCAGACCCAGTCTGCCACTCCGTTACGGTGGTCAGAACTGGGCTGTTTCCAGGGGACACGACGTGGACGTATGCTCTGTGGGGGGTCCCCCAACCTAACCTAACCTTTTTTTTTTTTTTTTTTTTTTTTTTTTTTTTTTTTTTTTTTTTGTTGACGCTGGGAAAAAATGCATTACGCATACCCTCCCATCGGGGGACAGGAGGGGTATGTGGGACTCCCCGGGCGGACCCGGTATACCCACTAAAACGACCCAGCGCATTCCCGCTTCGTCATAGTGGCGGGGGACTGGGAAACCGGCAAAGCCTTTACGTCCAGTCCTCCGCCGACGATTGCCCCGCAAGACAACCCCTCACACCCTTACGAGTGTGGGGGGCCGGAATGACCGCAAAGGTGACGAGTGCAATGCGGGCGAAGGCACCCCCGTGCCTGCCGCCCGCCGTCACCGTGAGGAGGGAGGGCACAACGCCCTCTCCCCCTTCCGCTGCGGAGCGGCGCAGCGAGGGGATCGCCCCCCCGCGCGCGCCCCGCCTCCTCCCTTTGCGAGACGAACTCACAAAAGGAGGCGACCGCTGACCAGGCCGACCCGCCCCCCAGCGTGGCGCTCAACCACGCCGTGAAGCGAGAGGTCCGGTCCTACCACCGGCGGGCCCAGTGCGCCGCCGGACGCCGGGCGCGCCCGAGCCAGCCCTCCACAAGACTGGACCGAAAGCGCCCAACGCCCAGCGGCACACCGAGCCCGCCCCGGCTCCTCCGCTGCGGAGCGTCGCAACGAGAGGATCGCCCCCCCGCGCGCGCTCCGCCTCCTCCCTTTGCGAGCGAACTCGCAAAAGGAGGCGACCGCTGACCAGGCCTCCCCGCCCCCCAGCATGGCATCGACCACGCCGGGAAGCGAGGGCCCGGTCCGACCACCGGCGGGCTCGGTGCGCCGCCGGACGCCGGACGCGTCCAACGCCCGGCGGCACACCGAGCCCACCCTGGCTCCTCCACTGCGCCCTCTCACACCCTCACGGGTGTGGGGGGCCGGAATGACCGCAAAGGTGACGGGTGCAATGCGGGCGAAGGCACCCCCGTGCCTGCCGCCCGCCGTCACCATGAGGAGGGAGGGCACGACGCCTTCTCCTCCTTCCGCTGCGGAGCGGCGCAGCGAGAGGATCACGCCCCGCGCGCGCTCCGCCTCCTCCCTTTGCGAGACGAACTCGCAAAAGGAGGCGACCGCTGACCAGGCCTTCCCGCCCCCCAGCATGGCGTCGACCACGCCGGGGAGCGAGAGGTCCGGTCCGAACACCGGCGGGCTCGGTGCGCCGCCGGAAGCCGGACGCGCCCAGGCCGGCCCCGCAGGGCCAGCCCGAGCGGCCCCACGGCCTCCCCCCCCCCAACCCGGCGCAGGCGCCATCCAGACACGGCCGTCCCGGACCGCACGCGCGCCAGACCGGGAGAGGGGAAGCCCCGGCGCGCCACGACCGCCCCCCCCCCCTCCCCCGATCAAGCGCGGGTGCGGTCCGGGACGGCCGCGTGGGAGTTTCCAGACAACACCCGCACCAGACGGAAAGAGAGGAGACCGCGGGACCGCCCGAGCCAGCCCCGCAAGACCGGACCGAGCGCGCCCAACGCCCGGCGGCACACCGAGCCCGCCCTGGCTCCTCCACTGCGCCCTCTGCGTCCCAGAGGGCCGCGTGGAGTCGCCCCACCGTGTCAGAATATCGGCCACGACAGTAACGTTCCCCGAGGAATAAGATTAATCTCTTCCCATTCATCGGGGACGGATACTGCCGCGCCCAGGGTGCACCGTCCACAGCAGCTGCTGTTCCCTCCAGACGTATCGAGAAGGACCGGCAGCCACTGGGCCCCCTAGGAGGTTTTCTGACCTAGCACCCCAACCTAACCTTTTTTTTTTTTTTTTTTTTTTGTTGACGCTGGGAAAAAATGCATTACGCATACCCTCCCGTCGGGGGACAGGAGGGGTATGTGGGACTCCCCGGGCGGACCCGGTATACCCACTAAAACGACCCAGCGCATTCCCGCTTCGTCAGAGTGGCGGGGGACTGGGAAACCGGCACAGCCTTTACTTCCAGTCCTCCGCCGACGATTGAAAGGCACAGACCCCTCACACCCTCACGGGTGTGGGGGGTCGGGAATGACCGACGAAGGTGACGGGTGCAATGCGGGCGAAGGCACCCCCGTGCCTGCCGCCCGCCCGTCACCATTAGGAGGGAGGGCACGACGCCTTCTCCCCCGTCTTCGTCTGCGGAGCGCCGCAGCGAGAGGATCGTCCTCCCGCGCGCGCTCCGCTGCCTCCTTTTGCGAGATCACGTCCTCGCAAAAGGAGGCCACCGCTGACCAGGCCTCCTCGCTCCCCAGCATGGCGTCCACCACGCCAGGAAGCGAGAGGTCCGGTCCGACCACCGCGGTCAGACCGCGGCGCAGCTCGGACCACGCCGGGCACACCTCGAGGGTGTGCTGCGCCGTGTCCTCCGCCGCGCCGCAGTCGTGGCACGCCGGGGTTTCCTCCCTCCCGATCCGGTGCAGGTACGATCCGAAGCAACCATGCCCGGATAACACCTGCACCAGACGGAAAGAGAGGAAACCGTGGGACCGCTCGAGCCAGCCCCGCAGGACCGGACCGAGCGCGTCCAACGTCCGGCGGCCAAAGGCGGCGCTGGCGAGGTCCTCCGACCAATGGAGGACGATGGCGTCCTTCGCCTCTCGCCGCACCGCCTCCCGCTCTTCGCCCATGGGGCGCTCCCCGAGCGCCTTTCGGCGCGCCGTCCACTCGTACACTCTGGCGAGCACCCATGCCTCCAACTCCCAAGGCGGAGTGCCGGCCAGAGCGCACGCCGCCGAAAAGCCCACTGAGCGGTAAGCCCTCGCCACCCGCTGTGCAATGGCCCGCTGGGGCCTGCGGATGGCGGTAGCATTCTCCCTCCTATGGAGGGAGTCCGCCCAGATGGGAGCCCCGTAAAGGGCCATGCTCCGCAAAATGCCGGCATAGAGGCGCCGGCATTTCGCCTTGGGCCCCCCCAGGTTCGGGAGGAGCCACGAGAGGGCGCCCGCGGCCTTCAACAGGCGCGTCGACAGCCCGCTGAAGTGCGGGCCGAAACGCCACCTGTCGTCCAGCACCAGCCCCAGATATTTCATCTGAGGCTGGACCCCTATACGGACGCCCTCCACGATGATGTGGGCGTCGGCAGGGCAGCGCTGCCGGGGACCGCGGAAGAACACGGCCTCCGTTTTATGCAGCGCCACCCTCAATCCCAGGCGGCGGATCCTTTCTGCCACCAAGGACCCGCCAGCCGAGGCCAGAATGGCCGCGTCGGCAAAGTTCCTCCCCCGGGCAGTGAGCAGAGTGTCATCCGCGTAGCAGATGACACTCGTGCCCGGGAGGAGGACTCCCCGCAGGAGCCAGTCGAATCCGATGTTCCACAAGGGGGGCCCCAGGACCGACCCCTGTGGAACACCGGACTCTGCGCCGTACCGCCTCACGGTGGCCGTCTTGTCCACTAGGAGGACCTCTCGGCCCTCCAAGTAGCTGGCCAGGAGGCTCCGCAGGTATTGGGGCACTCCGTGGTACCGGAGCGCCTCCAATATCGTCGAGTGGGGGACGGAGTTGAAGGCGTTGGCAATGTCGAACGACACCGCCAGCACTCCGTCCCCCGCCTCCACCGCCTCCTTCACCTGGCCCTTGAGGAGGGCCAGCGCGTCGATCGTCGAACGCCCACGACGGAAACCGAACTGGGCGTCCGACAGATCCGGGCCTATCCCCCGCAAATGGCTATCCAGCCGGGAGGCGACAATCCCCTCGAACAATTTACCGACCTCATCGAGCAGAACGATGGGCCGGTATGCCGAGGGGGAGTCCACCGGGCGTCCCTCCTTCCGGAGGAGGCACAATTGCCCCTCCTTCCAGAGTTTCGGGAACCTCCCAGCCGTAAAACACGCGCTGAAGAGGTCCCGAAACCTGTCCTCCATTTGGGAGGCGGCAATCGCCACCACCCGTGCAGGGACGCCGTCCGGACCGGGGGCGGTCTTCTTCGCGCGGAGGCTCAACACCCCCGCGTAGAATTCCGCCGCCGTCACCGGGGGGACCTCCGCCTCCGGTGGAGCCGCCCCTTGCGGGGGATCCATTGTTGGTGGGGCGAAGTCGGTCCTGCGTGGAAACAGGGACCGGACCACCCCATCCAACAATGCCGGCTCGAGGGTCTCCGACAGTGGGGGACCATAGGGGCGGAGCTGATTCCGCGCCGCCTTATATGGTCTCCCATAGGGGTCCCTGTCGAGACCCTCCAGCATCTCGGCCCTCGCCGAGTCCTGCGCAGCGCCCATTGCAGACTTGAGGGCCGCCGTAGCCTCTCGGTAAGAGGCGTACAGGCGGTCCTCCTCTGCCCGGACTCGGTTCTGGGCGCTGCGCCGTCGGCTACGCGCGTAGGCCCTTCTGGCCGCCACGCAGGTGGCCCGGAGCCCCGCCAGCTCCTCCGTCCACCAGTACACGGCACGACGTGGAGGCGGACGGCGAGACCGAGGCATGCTGGAGTTGCACACCTCGGTCAAGGACCCTCGTAGCCGGACCGCTGCGGCGTCAACGTCCGGGACCTCCTCGACAGGGGGAGGCGACAGCCAGTCCTGGAGGAAGGCGGCCTCCCTGGCTGCCTCCCGGTCCAGGCGGGTGAGCGCCCACCGCGGGAAGGGAGATTGCCCAGCGCGGGCCGTCCCCCCTCCCCGCTGTGTGGAGATGTCGAACCGCACATAACGGTGGTCCGACAAGGTCTCCACCAGCTCCACCCGCCAGTTCACGACGCGGGCGGCCAGCGCGGGGGTGGCAAACGACACGTCCACCACCGACCCGCCCTGTTGCCGCACACACGTGTGGACCGCCCCCCTGTTGAGGAGGGACACACCGCTCGAGGCCGCCCAAAACTCGACGGCGCGTCCCCGGACGTTGCAGCCTGCGGCCGGGTTGCCCCAGGCCACCGACTTGGCGTTTAGGTCGCCGAGCACCACGACCTGGCGTGGCGCCGCCCTCCCTAAGACAGCAGTGAGGACCTCGAGGAAATCCTCAAAGTCCGAGAGAGGGCGGTTTGGGGAGAAATACACCCCCACTATCCCTATCTCTCCCCACGCGGCGGCCACGTATCCCGGTCCCCTCTCTAAGAGCGAGAGGGGAGGGGAGTCCGTGGAAGACCGCGCCACCAACGCCACCAGGCCGTCCCGGTCGCCCAGCCAACGGCCAGGGACCGAGTAGGGTTCGGCGACCACCGCCAAGTCCACCAACCACTCAGCCATGGTCTGCATCAGCAGATCCTGGGCTGTCCTGCAGTGGTTGGCGTTCGCCTGAAGGATGCGATGCTCGACTCCCATCAGTCGGACATCGCACCCTCCTCCGCAGCCGCCGCAGGAACGGCGGTATTTGCGGCAACAGCAGCAGCAGGCGCAGGCCCGGTCGGCGCCTGCGCTTTGCCACGCTTACGGGGGGGATTGCACTTCCCCCCCTTCATGACGTGGCCTGCCCGGCGGCCACTGGCGGCACACACCGCGCAGTGCGGCGTGGCGGCCTGGCAGGAGGCGGCTTTGTGGCCCTCCTTGCCGCACCGGTAACAAGTGTCCGACCGGTCCACTTTGGACGGACACAGGGGCCGGGTGTGGCCGATGCCGAAGCACCGGAAACACCGCAGCGGCTGGTCCTCGAGTGCCCGGACTGCGCCCGAGCTGAACCCGACTTGAAGCCGTCCTTTCGCAAGGACGGCTTTGGCAGCTGCGATTGGGCACTCGAGGCGGATTGTGCCCATTCCGCCGCGGCCGGGCCTTATATCCCGGCCTTGGACCGCCGCTGCGCCACAGCCCCCTACTGCTGCGACCGCCGCCACCACCTCCTCCTTGGTGACGGAGTCATCCAACTCCGTCACCTCGATGGCCGCCAACTTGACCGGCCGGGCCACCTTGGCAGAGTCCGCGATGACCTCCTGCAGCTTGGCTGCAAAGAGGTCAGCGCGGGCGCCGCCCTCGGCCCCCGGGAACTCGAAAATTCGAGCCCCGGTCTGCGTCCGCCGGCACGACACACTGCCGATTCCCAGCTGAGTGGGATCGGCATTGCCGCGCGCCCGCACCAAGATGGAGGCGTAAGTCTCCCCTCGCCCCGCAGCCTCCGCGGTGAGCGTCACCACGACGGCTGCGGTTTTAGGGGGGACCAACTGCCCCCTTCTTCCTCTCCCCTTCCCTTTCCCCTTGCCCTTTCCCTTGCCGGTCGTCTGCGACCGGCTGGGAGCGGGGGTGGCGGAGACGGCAGGGACGGCAGGGACGGCCGCTGCCGACCTCTTGCCCTTCCCTTTGCCCTTCCCCCTCCGGCACACTTTCGTCCACTCGTTGGACGGAGTGGTCGAAGGCAGAAGGGCATCTTCCGCCTGGATTGAGGACGGCCCCGGCTCAGACCGTCTCTCATCCGCCTGGGTAGAGGACGGCCCCGGCTCAGACCGCCTCTTATCCGCCGCAAGCGGCGGTCGGAGGCGCTTCTCCGGCAGGAGCCGGTCCTCTATCCCTGCAAAGCAGGCTCTCGTAAAGGCCCTCTCCTCCATTACTACCTTGCGGATGATATCCTCAAGGTTGGAGGAGGGGCCCTCTGCTGCAGGTCTCGCCTTGGCCTGTTGCGGCCGGGTCGAGGCAGCGCCCTCTGCCACAGGGCTCGCCTTGGCCTGTTGTGGCCGGGCCGAGGCAGCGCTCTCTGCCACAGGGCTCGCCGTAGCCTGTTGTGGCTGGGCTGTGGCTTCAGCCAGCTTCAGATGAAGCTGGCTGACCTCCGACTGCAGGCGATCCACCCTCGCCTGCAGTTGCCGCGTCTCGTCGGTGGCCGTCCGCTGAATCAATTCAGCGACGACACCGCGCATGCTCGCGGCCCGACATTTGAGGGCCTTCTGGAAGGTGCCCTTCAGGTTGGAGGACTTAGAGGCGACCTCAACGATCTCCTCCTCGTCCTCCTCCGCCATCCTTTCCAGTTCCGCCAAAGAGTGGTTCGCGTACAGAACCCGGGACGCACCGTACCCGGACTTGGCCCGGGCGACGCACGCACGCTTCTCTTTGGCGGCAACCCGCTCCTCCAGCTCTTGCTGGAGCTGCACCTTGCGGGCCAGGTCAACCTGACGCTGGGCGTCCGCGAGCCCAACGACGTGGGTATCCGCGGCCGTCGTCGTCGGCTTTTTTGCCTTCGACAACGGCTTGGACCCCGAAGCCGAGGAACTCTCGGACCCACGACTCTGGAAGACCCGCTTCCGCGACCGCGAGCCACTCGCGTCCGACACTCCAGCAACCGAGTCGCTGTCAGACGACTCGGCCCCTCCGAAGTAGCTAGCCGCAGACGGCGCGCGGCTAGCTTCTGACGCCGGAGCGTCGGGGTGGCCCTGAGAAGGGCCTTTTGGTTGGCCCTGAGAAGGGCCTTTGGGTTGGCCCTGAGAAGGGCCTTTGGGTTGGCCCTGAGAAGGGCCTTTTGATTTTAAAAATCGCCCGCAGGCGTCCCGCAAGGGGGTAGCAGGCATAATCGCAGTCGATGCACACACAAGATAAAATTCGCTGCGAAGCACAGTGCACTTTGGCCAACCCAGTCTGCCACTCCGTTACGGTGGTCAGAACTGGGCTGTTTCCGGGGGACGCGACGAGGACGCAAGCACTGTGGGGTGGTCCCCCACCCCAACCTAACCTAACCTTTTTTTTTTTTTTTTTTTTTTGTTGACGCTGGGAAAAAATGCATTACGCATACCCTCCCGTCGGGGGACAGGAGGGGTATGTGGGACTCCCCGGGCTGACCCGGTATACCCACTAAAACGACCCAGCGCATTCCCGCTTCGTCATAGTGGCGGGGGACTGGGAAACCGGCATAGCCTTAACGACCAGTCCTCCGCCGACGATTGCCCCGCAAGACAACCCCTCACACCCTCACGGGTGTGGGGGGCCGGAATGACCGCAAAGGTGACGAGTGCAATGCGGGCGAAGGCACCCCCGTGCCTGCCGCCCGCCGTCACCGTGAGGAGGGAGGGCACAACGCCCTCTCCCCCTTCTGCTGCGGAGCGGCGCAGCGAGGGGATCGCCCCTCCGCGCGCGCCCCGCCTCCTCCCTTTGCGAGACGAACTCACAAAAGGAGGCGACCGCTGACCAGGCCGACCCGCCCCCCAGCGTGGCGCTCAACCACGCCGTGAAGCGAGAGGTCCGGTCCTACCACCGGCCACCGGCGTGCCCAGTGCGCCGCCGGACACCGGGCGCGCCCGAGCCAGCCCTCCACAAGACTGGACCGAGCGCGCCCAACGCCCGGCGGCACACCGAGCCCGCCCCGGCTCCTCCGCTGCGGAGCGTCGCAACGAGAGGATCGCCCCCCGCGCGCGCTCCGCCTCCTCCCTTTGCGAGCGAACTCGCAAAAGGAGGCGACCGCTGACCAGGCCTCCCCGCCCCCCAGCATGGCATCGACCACGCCGGGAAGCGAGGGCCCGGTCCGACCACCGGCGGGCTTGGTGCGCCGCCGGACGCCGGACGCGTCCAACGCCCGGCGGCACACCGAGGCCGCCCTGGCTCCTCCACTGCGCCCTCTGCGTGTCAGAGGGTCGCACGGAGTCGCCCCACCGTGTCAGAATATCGGCCACGACAGTAACGTTCCCCGAGGAATAAGAATGTCTTCCCATTCATCGGGGACGGATACTGCCGCGCCCAGGGTGCACCGTCCTCAGCAGCTGCTGTTCCCTCCAGACGTATCGAGAAGGACCGGCAGCCACTGGGCCCACGAGGAGGTTTTCTGACCTAGCACCCCAACCTAACCTAACCTAACCTTTTTTTTTTTTTTTTTTTTTTTTTTTTTTTTTTTTTTTTTTTTTTTTGTTGACGCTGGGAAAAAATGCATTACGCATACCCTCCCGTCGGGGGACAGGAGGGGTATGTGGGACTCCCCGGGCGGACCCGGTATACCCACTAAAACGACCCAGCGCATTCCCGCTTCGTCACAGTGGCGGGGGACTGGGAAACCGGCACAGCCTTTACTTCCAGTCCTCCGCCGACGATTGAAAGGCACAGACCCCTCACACCCTCACGGGTGTGGGGGGTCGGGAATGACCGACGAAGGTGACGGGTGCAATGCGGGCGAAGGCACCCCCGTGCCTGCCGCCCGCCCGTCACCATTAGGAGGGAGGGCACGACGCCTTCTCCCCCGTCTTCGTCTGCGGAGCGCCGCAGCGAGAGGATCGTCCTCCCGCGCGCGCTCCGCTGCCTCCTTTTGCGAGATTACGTCCTCGCAAAAGGAGGTAACCGCTGACCAGGCCTCCTCGCTCCCCAGCATGGCGTCCACCACGCCAGGAAGCGAGAGGTCCGGTCCGACCACTGCGGTCAGACCGCGGCGCAGCTCGGACCACGCCGGGCACACCTCAAGGGTGTGCTGCGCCGTGTCCTCCGCCGCGCCGCAGTCGTGGCACGCCGGGGTTTCCTCCCTCCCGATCCGGTGCAGGTACGATCCGAAGCAACCATGCCCGGATAACACCTGCACCAGACGGAAAGAGAGGAAACCGTGGGACCGCTCGAGCCAGCCCCGCAGGACCGGACCGAGCGCGTCCAACGTCCGGCGGCCAAAGGCGGCGCTGGCGAGGTCCTCCGACCAATGGAGGACGATGGCGTCCCTCGCCTCTCGCCGCACCGCCTCCCGCTCTTCGCCCATGGGGCGCTCCCCGAGCGCCTTTCGGCGCGCCGTCCACTCGTACACTCTGGCGAGCACCCATGCCTCCAACTCCCAAGGCGGGGTGCCGGCCAGAGCGCACGCCGCCGAAAAGCCCACTGAGCGGTAAGCCCTCGCCACCCGCTGTGCAATGGCCCGCTGGGGCCTGCGGATGGCGGTAGCATTCTCCCTCCTATGGAGGGAGTCCGCCCAGATGGGAGCCCCGTAAAGGGCCATGCTCCGCAAAATGCCGGCATAGAGGCGCCGGCATTTTGCCTTGGGCCCCCCCAGGTTTGGGAGGAGCCATGAGAGGGCGTCCGCGGCCTTCAACAGGCGCGTCGACAGCCCGCTGAAATGCGGGCCGAAGCGCCACCTGTCGTCCAGCACCAGCCCCAGATATTTCATCTGAGGCTGGACCTCTATGCGGACGCCCTCCACGACGATGTGGGCGTCGGCAGGGCAGCGCTGCCGGGGACCGCGAAAGAACACGGCCTCCGTTTTGTGCAGCGCCACCCTCAATCCCAGGCGGAACCTAACCTAACCTAACCTTTTTTTTTTTTTTTTTTTTTTTTTTTGTTAACGCTGGGAAAAAATGCATTACGCATACCCTCCCGTCGGGGGACAGGAGGGGTATGTGGGACTCCCCGGGCGAACCAAACCCGGTATACCCACTAAAACGACCCAGCGCATTCCCGCTTCGTCATAGTGGCGGGGGACTGGGAAACCGGCATAGCCTTAACGACCAGTCCTCCGCCGACGATTGCCCCGCAAGGCGACCCCTCACACCCTCGCGGGTGTGGGGGGCCGGAATGACCCGCTAAGGTGACGGGTGCAATGCGGGCGAAGGCACCCCCGTGCCTGCCGCCCGCCGTCACCATGAGGAGGGAGGGCACGAAGCCTTCTCCCCCTTCCGCTGCGGAGCGGCGCAGCGAGAGGGTCGCCCCCCCCGCGCGCGCTCCGCCTCCTCCCTTTGCGAGCGAACTCGCAAAAGGAGGCTACCGCTGACCAGTGCCTCCCCGCCCCCCAGCACGGCGTCGACCACACCGGGAAGCGAGGGCCCGGTCCGACCACCGGCGGGCTCGGTGCGCCACCGGAAGCCGGACGCGCCCGGACCGGCCCCGCAAGACCGGACCGAGCGCGCCCAACGCCCGGCGGCACACCGAGCCCGCCCCGGCTCCTCCGCTGCGGAGCGGCGCAACGAGAGGGTCGCCCCCCCCGCGCGCGCTCCGCCTCCTCCCTTTGCGAGCGAACTCGCAAAAGGAGGCGACCGCTGACCAGACCTCCCCGAACCCCAGCATGGCGCTCAACCACGCCGGGAAGCGAGAGGTCCGGTCCTACCACCGGCGGGCCCAGTGCGCCGCCGGACGCCGGGCGCGCCCGAGCCAGCCCTCCACAAGACCGGACCGAGCGCGCCCAACGCCCGGCGGCACACCGAGCCCGCCCTGGCTCCTCCACTGCGCCCTCTGCGACCCAGAGGGCCGCGTGGAGGCGCCCCACCGTGTCAGAATATTGGCCACGACAGTAACGTTCCCCGAGGAATAAGAATCTCTTCCCATTCATCGGGGACGGATACTGCCGCGCCCAGGGTGCACCGTCCACAGCAGCTGCTGTTCCCTCCAGACGTATCGAGAAGGACCGGCAGCCACTGGGCCCCCTAGGAGGTTTTCTGACCTAGCACCCCAACCTAACCTTTTTTTTTTTTTTTTTTTTTTTTTTTTTTTTTTGTTGACGCTGGGAAAAAATGCATTACGCATACCCTCCCGTCGGGGGACAGGAGGGGTATGTGGGACTCCCCGGGCGGACCCGGTATACCCACTAAAACGACCCAGCGCATTCCCGCTTCGTCATAGTGGCGGGGGACTGGGAAACCGGCAAAGCCTTTACTTCCAGTCCTCCGCCGACGATTGAAAGGCAGACCCCTCACACCCTCACGGGTGTGGGGGGTCGGGAATGACCGACGAAGGTGACGGGTGCAATGCGGGCGAAGGCACCCCCGCGCCTGTCGCCCGCCCGTCACCATGAGGAGGGAGGGCACGACGCCTTCTCCCCCTTCTTCGTCTGCGGAGCGGCGCAGCGAGAGGATCGTCCTCCCGCGCCCGCTCCGCCTCCTCCTTTTGCGAGATGACTTCCTCGCAAAAGGAGGCTACCGCTGACCAGGCCTCCTCGCTCCCCAGCATGGCGTCGACCACGCCGGGAAGCGAGAGGTCCGGTCCGACCACCGCGGTCAGACCGCGGCGCAGCTCGGACCACGCCGGGCACACCTCGAGGGTGTGCTGCGCCGTGTCCTCCGCCGCGCCGCAATCGTGGCATGCCGGGGTTTCCTCCCTCCCGATCCGGTGCAGGTACGATCCGAAACAACCATGCCCGGATAACACCTGCACCAGACGGAAAGAGAGGAAACCGTGTGACCGCTCGAGCCAGCCCCGCAGGGCCGGACCGAGCGCGTCCAACGTCCGGCGGCCAAAGGCAGCGTTGGCGAGGTCGTCCGTCCAATGGAGGACGATGGCGTCCCTCGCCTCCTGCCGCACGGCCTCCCGCTCCTCGGCGACGGGGCGCTCCCCGAGTGCCTTCCGGTGCGCCGTCCACTCGTACACTCTGGCGAGCACCCAAGCCTCCAACTCCCATGGCGGGGTGCCCGCCAGAGCGCACGCCGCCGAGAAGCCCACCGAGCGGTAGGCCCTCGCCACCCGCTGTGCAATGGCCCGCTGGGGCCTGCGGATGGCGGTGGCATTCTCCCTCCTGTGGAGGGAGTCCGCCCAAATGGGGGCCCCATATAGGGCCATGCTCCGCAAAATGCCGGCATAGAGGAGCCGGCATTTCGCCTTGGGCCCCCCCAGATTCGGGAGGAGCCACGAGAGGGCGTCCGCGGCCTTCAACAGGCGCGTCGACAGCCCGCTGAAATGCGGGCCGAAGCGCCACCTGTCGTCCAGCACCAGCCCCAAATATTTCATCTGAGGCTGGACCTCTATGCGGACGCCCTCCACGACGATGTGGGCGTCGGCAGGGCAGCGCTGCCGGGGACCGCGAAAGAACACGGCCTCCGTTTTGTGCAGCGCCACCCTCAATCCCAGGCGGCGGATCCTCTCTGCCACCAAGGATCCGCCAGCCGAGGCCAGAATGGCCGCGTCCGCAAAGTTCCTCCCCCGGGCAGTGAGCAGAGTGTCATCCGCGTAGCAGATTACACTCGTGCCCGGGAGGAGGACTCCCCGCAGGAGCCAGTCGAATCCGATGTTCCACAAGGGGGGCCCCAGGACCGACCCCTGTGGAACACCGGACTCTGCGCCGTACCGCCTCACGGTGGCCGACTTGTCCACGAGGAGGACCTCGCGGTCCTCCAAGTAGTCGGCCAGGAGACTCCGCAGATATTGGGGCACTCCGTGATACCGGAGCGCCTCCAATATCGTCGAGTGGGGGACGGAGTTGAAGGCGTTGGCAATGTCGAACGACACCGCCAGCACCCCGTCCCCCGCCTCCACCGCCTCCTTCACCTGGCCCTTCAGAAGGGCCAGCGCGTCGATCGTCGAACGCCCACGACGGAAACCGAACTGGGCGTCCGACAGATCCGGGCCTATCCCCCGCAAGTGGCTATCCAGCCGGGAGGCGACAATCCCCTCGAACAATTTACCGACCTCATCGAGCAGAACGATGGGCCGGTATGCCGAGGGGGAGTCCACCGGGCGTCCCCCCTTCCGGAGGAGGCACAATTGCCCCTCCTTCCAGAGTTTCGGGAACCTCCCAGCCGTAAAACACGCGCTGAAGAGGTCCCGAAACCTGTCCTCCATTTGGGAGGCGGCAATCGCCACCACCCGTGCAGGGACGCCGTCCGGACCGGGGGCGGTCTTCTTCGCGCGGAGGCTCAACACCCCCGCGTAGAATTCCGCCGCCGTCACCGGGGGGACCTCCGCCTCCGGTAGACCCCAACCTAACCTAACCTTTTTTTTTTTTTTTTTTTTTTTTTTTTTTTTTTTGTTGACGCTGGGAAAAAATGCATTACGCATACCCTCCCGTCGGGGGACAGGAGGGGTATGTGGGACTCCCCGGGCGAACCAAACCCGGTATACCCACTAAAACGACCCAGCGCATTCCCGCTTCGTCATAGTGGCGGGGGACTGGGAAACCGGCATAGCCTTAACGACCAGTCCTCCGCCGACGATTGCCCCGCAAGGCGACCCCTCACACCCTCGCGGGTGTGGGGAGCCGGAATGACCCGCTAAGGTGACGGGTGCAATGCGGGCGAAGGCACCCCCGTGCCTGCCGCCCGCCGTCACCATGAGGAGGGAGGGCATGACGCCTTCTCCCCCTTCCGCTGCGGAGCGGCGCAGCGAGGGGATCAACCCCCCGCGCGCGCTCCGCCTCCTCCCTTTGCGAGTGATCTCGCAAAAGGAGGCAACCGCTGACCAGGCCTCCCCGCCCCCCAGCGTGGCGCTCAACCACGCCGGGAAGCGGAGGTCCAGTCCTACCACCGGCGGGCCCAGTGCGCCGCCGGACGCCGGGCGCGCCCGAGCCAGCACTCCGCAAGACCGTACCGAGCGCGCCCAACGCCCGGCGGCACACCGAGCCCGCCCTGGCTCCTCCACTGCGCCCTCTGCGACCCAGAGGGCCGCGTGGAGTCGCCCCACCGTGTCAGAATATTGGCCACGACAGTAACGTTCCCCGAGGAATAAGAATCTCTTCCCATTCATCGGGGACGGATACTGCCGCGCCCAGGGTGCACCGTCCACAGCAGCTGCTGTTCCCTCCAGACGTATCGAGAAGGACCGGCAGCCACTGGGCCCCCTAGGAGGTTTTCTGACCTAGCACCCCAACCTAACCTAACCTTTTTTTTTTTTTTTTTTTTTTTTTGTTAACGCTGGGAAAAAATGCATTACGCATACCCACCCGCCGGGGGACGGGAGGGGTATGTGGGACTCCCCGGGCGAACCACACCCGGTATACCCACTAAAACGACCCAGCGCATTCCCGCTTCGTCATAGTGGCGGGGGACTGGGAAACCGGCATAGCCTTAACGACCAGTCCTCCGCCGACGATTGCCCCGCAAGGCGACCCCTCACACCCTCGCGGGTGTGGGGGGCCGGAATGACCGCAAAGGTGACGTGTGCAATGCGGGCGAAGGCACCCCCGTGCCTGCCGCCCGCCGTCACCATGAGGAGGGAGGGCACAACGCCCTCTCCCCCCTCCGCTGCGGAGCGGCGCAGCGAGAGGGTCGCCACCCCCGCGCGCGCTCCGCCTCCTCCCTTTGCGAGCGAACTCGCAAAAGGAGGCGACCGCCGACCAGGCCTCCCCGCCCCCCAGCACGGTGCCGACCACGCCGGGAAGCGAGGGCCCGGTCCAACCACCGGCGGGCTCGGCGCGCCACCGGAAGCCGGACGCGCCCGGCCCGGCCCCGCAAGACCGGACCGAGCGCGCCCAACGCCCGGCGGCACACCGAGCCCACCCTGGCTCCTCCGCTGCGGAGCGGCGCAACGAGAGGGTCGCCCCCCCCGCGCGCGCTCCGCCTCCTCCCTTTGCGAGACGAACTCGCAAAAGGAGGCGACCGCTGACCAGGCCTGCCCGCCCCCCAGCACGGCGTTGACCACGCCGGGAAGCGAGGGCCCGGTCCACCCACCGGCGGGTTCGGTGCGCCGCCGGAAGCCGGACGCGCCCGGCCCAGCCCTCCGCAAGACCGGACCGAGCGCGCCCAACGCCCGGCGGCACACCGAGCCCGCCCTGGCTCCTCCACTGCGCCCTCTGCGTCCCAGAGGGCCGCGTGGAGTCGCCCCACCGTGTCAGAATATCGGCCACGACAGTAACGTTCCCCGAGGAATAAGAATCTCTTCCCATTCATCGGGGACGGATACTGCCGCGCCCAGGGTGCACCGTCCTCAGCAGCTGCTGTTCCCTCCAGACGTATCGAGAAGGACCGGCAGCCACTGGGCCCCCTAGGAGGTTTTCTGACCTAGCACCCCAACCTAACCTAACCTAACCTTTTTTTTTTTTTTTTTTTTTTTGTTGACGCTGGGAAAAAATGCATTACGCATACCCTCCCGTCGGGGGACAGGAGGGGTATGTGGGACTCCCCGGGCGAACCAAACCCGGTATACCCACTAAAACGACCCAGCGCATTCCCGCTTCGTCAGAGTGGCGGGGGACTGGGAAACCGGCATAGCCTTAACGACCAGTCCTCCGCCGACGATTGAAAGGCACAGACCCCTCACACCCTCACGGGTGTGGGGGGTCGGGAATGACCGACGAAGGTGACGGGTGCAATGCGGGCGAAGGCACCCCCGTACCTGCCGCCCGCCCGTCACCATTAGGAGGGAGGGCACGACGCCTTCTCCCCCGTCTTCGTCTGCGGAGCGGCGCAGCGAGAGGATCGTCCTCCCGCGCGCGCTCCGCTGCCTCCTTTTGCGAGATTACGTCCTCGCAAAAGGAGGCCACCGCTGACCAGGCCTCCTCGCTCCCCAGCATGGCGTCCACCACGCCAGGAAGCGAGAGGTCCGGTCCGACCACCGCGGTCAAACCGCGGCGCAGCTCGGACCACGCCGGGCACACCTCGCGGGTGTGGGGGGCCGGAATGACCGCAAAGGTGACGTGTGCAATGCGGGCGAAGGCACCCCCGTGCCTGCCGCCCGCCGTCACCATGAGGAGGGAGGGCACAACGCCCTCTCCCCCCTCCGCTGCGGAGCGGCGCAGCGAGAGGGTCGCCCCCCCCGCGCGCGCTCCGCCTCCTCCCTTTGCGAGACGAACTCGCAAAAGGAGGCGACCGCTGACCAGGCCTGCCCGCCCCCCAGCACGGCGTTGACCACGCCGGGAAGCGAGGGCCCGGTCCACCCACCGGTGGGTTCGGTGCGCCGCCGGAAGCCGGATGCGCCCGGCCCAGCCCTCCGCAAGACCGGACCGAGCGCGCCCAACGCCCGGCGGCACACCGAGCCCGCCCTGGCTCCTCCACTGCGCCCTCTGCGTCCCAGAGGGCCGCGTGGAGTCGCCCCACCGTGTCAGAATATCGGCCACGACAGTAACGTTCCCCGAGGAATAAGAATCTCTTCCCATTCATCGGGGACGGATACTGCCGCGCCCAGGGTGCACCGTCCACAGCAGCTGCTGTTCCCTCCAGACGTATCGAGAAGGACCGGCAGCCACTGGGCCCCCTAGGAGGTTTTCTGACCTAGCACCCCAACCTAACCTAACCTAACCTAACCTAACCTTTTTTTTTTTTTTTTTTTTTTTGTTCTCGATGTGGAAATCCTCGATGGATGTCCTCCGCCCTGGGGAGGGCGAAGGGGTCTGTCAGACTCCTACTGACTAAAACCACACCGGTGTTCCCTCGCACACTTGCGTCGGGGGGCAACGGGATCTGATGCGACTTCCGCTGCCCCGGACTAATGCCGGCCCGCTCGACCTGCGGGCCTCGTCTCGGGGGGGAGTGAGGTGTGAGACTCCCCCCGTTACGTCTAAGAGAGGCGCGCGTGGAACACTACGCGCCGCCGTCTCGGGTCCATTGCGATGGGGGGCGACGGATGTCCCCAAATCCGTCGCCCCTGGACCTATTTAGGGGGGCCGGAAGAGGGCGTTATCCGCCCTCTGCCGACGCCCGGTGCGTCTGCTGCGGGATGGGCGGGAGCTAGTCATCTCCCTCTCCCTCTCCGCAGCTTCCTTCTGCGACATGACGGCTTCGCAGAAGGAAATCACTGCGTCCCAGGACTCTGCGCTGCCAACCATAGAGCGAACGACGGTCGGCAGCGACAGGTCTCCTCCTACCTCTGCGACGAGGGCACGGCGCGGCTCATCCCACGCGGCGCACTCGGCCAGCGTATGCCGCGCCGTGTCCTCCGGACAGTGGACGCAGTGATGGCACCGGGCGTCCGGCTCCCTGCTCAGGCGACACAGGTACTTCCCGAAGCAGCCGTGCCCCGAGAGCACCTGGGTCGCCCGAAACGTCAGGGAGCCGTGCTTCCTCCCGAGCCAGTCGTCGAGTACTGGCCGGATCGCCTCGATTGTGTCGAGGCCGGCGGTAGGGAGCTCTAACCTCCCCCGCCATTCCGCCACCATGACCTGTCGGAGCTGAGACCGGTACTGCGTTATCTGTCGCTCCACCAGTCTCTCGCCCCGACGATTGGCCCCCTCGCGCCATTGGTACAACGTCGCGAGGGTCTTCGCCTCCAGGTCCCACGGCGGGGATCCGGCCAGTACGCAAGCCGCCTCGTAGGAGATCGTGCGATATCCCCGTACGACCCTGACGGCCATCGCTCTCTGCGGTCTGCGCAGTACGGCGATGGTGCGGGCCGTCAGGTCCGTCGCCCATATCGGGGCCCCATAAAGGGCCATCGATCGCACGATCCCTACGTACAACCGCCTACAGGCGGTGCTCGGGCCCCCCAGATTGGGAAGCAGCGTTGACAGCGCGCCCGCCGCGCCCATCAACTTGGGCACCAGCCGCTGAAAGTGGGGGCCGAAGTCCCAACGGCTGTCGAGCACCAATCCCAAGTATTTCATGGTTGACTCGACAGCGATCCGGACCCCCCCGACCACAATGTGCGATCCCAGCGGCGGTGCCCGTCGGGGGCCATGAAAGGCAATGGCCTCCGACTTGTTGAGGGCCACCTCCAGGCCCAGGCGTCGTATGCGGCTCACCACCTGCGAGACCGCAGCCGTAGCCAGCAACGCTGCCTCCCTGTACGAGCTCCCCCGAGCCGTGACCAGCGTGTCGTCCGCATAACACGTCAGGTTCACTCCCGGCGGGAGCTCGCACCGCAAAACCCAGTCGTATCCGATGTTCCACAGGGGTGGGCCCAGAACCGACCCCTGCGGAACACCGCACGACATCTCGCGACGGCCCGCGCCGTCGCGTCCCATGTAGGTGACACACCTTCCGGACAGATAAGCCCCCACAATGTTGCGGAGGTAGGGAGGCACCCGATGGTATCGCAGGGCCTCCCTGATGCAACTCCAGGGCAGGGTGTTGAACGCGTTGGAGATGTCCAAGGACACCGCCAGCACCACCCCGCCCCGGGACACCGCTTCCTCCGCCAGGACTCTAACTCGCATGATTGCGTCGATGGTAGAGCGCCCACGCCGGAAACCAAACTGGCTGTCGTCCAAGTTCGGCCCCTCTGTACACAAGTGGCTGACGAGGCGATCTGCGATTACTCGCTCGAGCAACTTGCCCGCCTCGTCCAGCAGCACTATGGGCCGATAAGCGGACGACGAATCCGCCGGGCGCCCCGCCTTCTTGAGCAGGACCAGTCGACCAGCCTTCCACCTCGTAGGGAACTGACCCTGCTCAAGGCACGCCGAGAAGAGTCCCCTCAGTGGGGGCTCCAGCTCCTTCAGGGCGAGTACTAGAGCGCGGCCAGGCACTCCGTCGGGCCCCGGAGCAGTGTTTTTTGCCCGGAGCCGCATCACGACCGCGCTCATCTCCGCCTGTGTCACCTCTGGGACGGTTTCGCTCTCCTCTTCTTCTTCTTCCGGCTCTGCAGCTGTGGGCAGAGCCATCGGCGGTGGCTCGTGCTCGGCCCTGTCAGGGAAGAGAGCCGAGACCACTCGCTCCAGAAACTCTGGCTCGAGCCCTTCCGTTAGCGGGGGCGCCCATGGCCGAAGTTTCCCTCGGACCGTGCGGTAAGGGCGCCCCCACGGATCCCCGTCTAGGGTCGCCAGCAGCTCCTCTCTGGAGCGCTTCTTCGACTCGCCGATGGCCAGCCACAGAGCCTCCTTCGCCGCGCTGTACACCTCATACAGCGCGGCTTCTTCGTCGGGATCCCGCAGACGTCTTCTCCGACACCGCGTGTACGGGCGTCTGGCGGCTGCGCACTCGACGCGCAACCGCTCGACCTCGACGCACCACCAGTACACGCGGCGCCTTGCGGACAGAGAGGAGACGCGTGGCATGGACGCGTCGCAGATTTGCGTCATCGCGTCGTTAAACCACTGCGCCTCCTGTTCGACGTCGACGGGACCGACGGTAGCCGACTCCCGGATCCAGGCTTGGACGATGGTGGCTTCCTCGAGAGCTTCCTTGTCGAGGCGTTTCAACGCCCAACGCGGGCCGTCTCTTCGGGGGGCCGATTGGCTACGACCTCCAGCGGTCTGGGTGGAGACGTCGAAGCGTATGTATCGGTGATCCGATAGCGTCTCCACCTCCTCTTCCACGTGCCAATCGTGAACGCGGTGCGCGACAGCGGGACTGGCGAACGAGACGTCCACTATGGACCCACCCCGCTGCCGCACACACGTGTATGCCGATCCCCGATTCAAGACGGCCAGGCCCGTCGTAACGGCCCACTCCTCTAGCACGTCGCCTCTCGGGTCTGTGACCGGGGATCCCCACGCCGCGGATTTGGCGTTCAGATCACCGAGAAGCAAAACGGGCCGAGGATGAGACCGGCCGACGACGGCTCCCAACTCGACGAGGAAACTCTCGAAGTCGGCGAGACTCCTGTTGGGCGAAAAGTATGCCCCAATCGTGACGATCCCGTTCACAAGGGCGGCTACCCAACCGTGACCCCGGGATACGTAGACAAGAGTCGCGCCGATGATGGCCACCAGGCCGTCCAGATCCCCCGCCCAGTTATCCCGGGGGGGGACGAAATACGGCTCAGCGACCACCGCCACATTTATCAACCACTCCGCCATGCTCAGGACCAAGAGATCCTGAGCTCTGGTGCAGTGGTTGATATTCGCCTGGAGGAAACGGAGGGCCATCACTGGCACTCCATTTCCTCGGCGTTTCCAGCCACAGGCCGGGAGTCGGCCAAAGAGGTGCTAGGGGGTACGGCCCCCGCAGGTCTCGTCCACCGCTTGCTGCGCTTTCTGGGCGCGCCGCAAGCGTTGCCACCTATGCTGTGCCCCGCGGACTTTCCTGCAGCTGTACAGAGGCTGCAGTTTGGTTCCGCGGAGCACTGGGACGCCTTATGCCCAGGCTGACCGCAGCGATAGCACAAATCGTTGCGGTCTGTTTCGGCAGTGCACAGTGCCCGGACGTGGCCTTTCTCCAGGCACCGATAGCACTGCAAGGCCCGGGGTGTCAGGAGTTTAACTCTCGCTGACACCCAGCCCACCAGCAGACGTCCCGTGTCGGTGATCTGCTTCGCCGCAGCCACCGGACACCGCACCCAGATGGTGCCAAGCCCGCCAGCATTGACGCGAATGCCGCCCGCCCGCACATTTTCTGGCGGGCATCCGCCGCTCCGGGCTATGGCCGCCACCACCTCCTCTGGGGTTACGGAGTCGTCCAGCCCATCGACCCGCACCTCAGCCGTCTTAATAGGCCTGGACACCCGGGCCTCCTCGGGGTTGAAGACGTCCCTCAGCTTTGCAGCTAGAGAATCCGCCCTCTCGGCACTGCTGGCCCCCGCCAACTCGAACATTTTGGCCCCCGTGGCTGCCGTCCTGAAACGGAAGCCGTCTGGGGTGCCGAAATCGGCGAAGGCCAGTTTGCCCCTCGCCTCCGCCAGTACCTTCTGGTAAGTCACCCCCCGCTCTTTGGCTTCGGGCTGCAGCGTGACCACTACAGCCTCGGAGCGAGGGATGCGGATTCTTGGGGCCTGCCCCCTTGAGCCCGGTGCGTTCTTGGCCTTGGGCCCCTCTTCCGCCTCTTCTTGCGGCCTTCGGCCGTCTTCCAAAGACCCTCGTTGGGAGCCGGGTCATGCTCCTGTATTTCAGGATTTATGGCCCCTTCTCTGGGCCTTGTGGCAACCTGCGAGGGCCTTTTGGCCACCTCTGAGGCCCTCTTGGCTACCTGCGAATTACCCTTGGCCGCCTGCGATGGTTTCTTGGCCACCTGCGAGGGCTTTTTGGCAGCCTGCGTGCTCTTTTTTGGCGCAGGTGACGCTTTAGCCACCTGTGCCCACGTTGGCCCAGCCGTTGCTGGAGCGGGCTCCGCCTCCTTCCTCCGCTTATCTGCTGCCAGCGGCGGACGAAGGCTAATAGGGGGGTTAAGCCTTGGCTCTATGCTGTCCAGGCGGGCGGTCATAATTCTCAACAGCCGGTCAAATTGGTCTTCCCCCAAAGACCCGTTCTGTGGCAGGGCACGACTATCTGTAGTCGTCGCACCCTGCTGCCGGCTGAAGTCCGCCCTCAGGGCGCTCACCTCCCGTTGAAGCTCCTCCAGCCTCGTGTGGAGACGGTTATTTTCCTCTTGGAGTTTTACCGTCTCCTCCGAGGTTGTTCGGTCAAGGAGGACTTCAACCGCCTCCCTGTTGCCGTCTGCCGCCTCCTTCAGAGCCCGCGTGAACGTGCCCTTCAGGTTGCCCGATTTCGTAGCAACCTTCAGGACAACGTCCACGCCGTCCAACACTTGTCGGCTGAGCGCCTCTGCCGTCAGGCCTTCAAGGGCAACGGCGGTCTGCAACCTCCTCTCCCTTGCTTGCCGGGCCATTTCAGCGACCTCGTCGGTCGCGATAGCCTTCCGGCCCTCCCGCCTCGCGGCATTGAGCTCTGCCTTGGTGCTCACCAATGCGGTGGAGGTTTCAGCCTGCTCCACCTGCATTGCCCCGTCGGAGTCGCTTGCTCCACTGGCTACCAGCATATCGGGCCGCTTCAGAAAGCGGCTCAGGGAGTCGCGGGACGCTGCCGGAGAGCTCGGTTCGGAAGGTATCCCGCGTCGTCCGCCCCTCCTGGCTATCGGCACCTTGGGGGCCGGCAGGTCCTCCTCGCTAGACGACAAACCCGCCGAACCCGCTTCCGACTCACAGGCACGCGGCCGTTTCCCCCAAAACTTGGAGGGAGAGGCCGCAACTGCTTGCGGTGTGTTGTCGACCTCCGACAACACACTCACCCTCTCCAGAACCACACGTGGCTCCGCTGGGGAACATAAACTTCTCAGTGACGCAGCGCCAGAGTCCGACACTGCGTCCGTTCTAAAATTAAAGGAGATGAGGTCTTCAAAAGACCTCGATATCGAGGAGCCTCCTCGGCTCTTGTTGCCATCGGCAAGTGGAAGACGGTTGCTGCCCTCCCCAGAATACGGTGGGCATGACGACCCGGAAGGGGTCGTGGCGGATTCTCCTGCTGCTGAGCAGCTGGTACCGCCCTGGGGTACTTTATTGCAAATCGTCTTTTTCATATTGTTTTGTTTTCCTTTGAAGGGTGTGGTCCCTATCCTCCTACGTCATCATTCCCCCCCCCCCCCCCTTTTTTACCCTATGGCTGTCCCATCACCCTCACAGTCACGTCTGATGGGCAGACGCGTACCAGAGGGCGATGAATGCCATGATCACGTACCGTCCGATGAGCCCACTACGTGAGCCATCGCACGGTACACGACGATACATCCCAGCCCTTTTTTCTTCATTCACTCCCCGAGAACTTCGAGGAATGAACGAGGGTCGCACTAACGACTGATTGATCCATGAGATCTCCCGTCAGCCATACATCCCTTCGCGGTGCGCCGCCGCTTGGGATTCGGGGTAACTTTTTATAGAGGTTTTCTACCTCGCGGTCCGGGCGGTTAAGCCAAGACCCTCGGTCCCTATCGAAGCCGCGAGACGTCGACGATGGGATTACGAGATCGGCGGAGACAGTGAAGGATGGAATCCTTCTCTGTCAACTCGGAGGCAGGGTGAGTGCACACCGAGCCCGCCCTTGCTCCTCCGCTGTGCCCTCTGCTTTTCAGAGGGTCACGCGGAACAGCGCAGTCCAAATAGGACCACCTCTCGTGTCAGAATATCGGCCACGACAGTAACGTTCCCCGAGGAATAAGAATCTCTTCCCATTCATCGGGGACGGATACTGCCGCGCCCAGGGTGCACCGTCCGCAGCAGCTGCTGTTCCCTCCAGACGTATCGAGAAGGACCGGCAGCCACTGGGCCCCCTAGGAGGTTTTCTGACCTAGCACCCCAACCTAACCTTTTTTTTTTTTTTTTTTTTTTTTTTTTTTTTGACGCTGGGAAAAAATGCATTACGCATACCCTCCCGTCGGGGGACAGGAGGGGTATGTGGGACTCCCCGAGCGGACCCGGTATACCCACTAAAACGACCCAGCGCATTCCCGCTTCGTAACAGTGGCGGGGGACTGGGAAACCGGCACAGCCTTTACTTCCAGTCCTCCGCCGACGATTGAAAGGCACAGACCCCTCACACCCTCACGGGTGTGGGGGGTCGGGAATGACCGACGAAGGTGACCTCCGCCGCGCCGCAGTCGTGGCACGCCGGGGTTTCCTCCCTCCCGATCCGGTGCAGGTACGATCCGAAACAGCCATGCCCGGATAACACCTGCACCAGACGGAAAGAGAGGAAACCGTGGGACCGCTCGAGCCAGCCCCGCAGGACCGGACCGAGCGCGTCCAACGTCCGGCGGCCAAAGGCGGCGTTGGCGAGGTCCTCCGTCCAATGCAGGACGATGGCGTCCCTCGCCTCCTGCCGCACGGCCTCCCGCTCCTCGGCGACGGGGCGCTCCCCGAGCGCCTTCCGGTGCGCCGTCCACTCGTACACTCTGGCGATCACCCAAGCCTCCAACTCCCATGCAGGGGTGCCCGCCAGAGCGCACGCCGCCGAGAAGCCCACCGAGCGGTAGGCCCTCGCCACCCGCTGTGCAATGGCCCGCTGGGGCCTGCGGATGGCGGTGGCATTCTCCCTCCTGTGGAGGGAGTCCGCAATAATGGGGGCCCCATATAGGGCCATGCTCACCCAGATTCGGGAGGAGCCACGAGAGGGCGTCCGCGGCCTTCAACAGGCACGTCGACAGCCCGCTGAAATGCGGGCCGAAGCGCCACCTGTCGTCCAGCACCAGCCGCAGATATTTCATCTGAGGCTGGACCTCTATGCGGACGCCCTCCACGACGATGTGGGCGTCGGCAGGGCAGCGCTGCCGGGGACCGCGAAAGAACACGGCCTCCGTTTTGTGCAGCGCCACCCTCAATCCCAGGCGGCGGATCCTCTCTGCCACCAAGGACCCGCCAGCCGAGGCCAGAATGGCCGCGTCCGCAAAGTTCCTCCCCCGGGCAGTGAGCAGAGTGTCATCCGCGTAGCAGATTACACTCGTGCCCGGGAGGAGGACTCCCCGCAGGAGCCAGTCGAATCCGATGTTCCACAAGGGGGGCCCCAGGACCGACCCCTGTGGAACACCGGACTCTGCGCCGTACCGCCTCACGGTGGCCGATTAGTCCACGAGGAGGACCTCGCGGTCCTCCAGGTAGTCGGCCAGGAGGCTCCGCAGATATTGGGGCACTCCGTGATACCGGAGCGCCTCCAATATCGTCGAGTGGGGGACGGAGTTGAAGGCGTTGGCAATGTCGAACGACACCGCCAGCACTCCGTCCCCCGCCTCCACCGCCTCCTTCACCTGGCCCTTGAGGAGGGCCAGCGCGTCGATCGTCGAACGCCCACGACGGAAACCGAACTGGGCGTCCGACAGATCCGGGCCTATCCCCCGCAAATGGCTATCCAGCCGGGAGGCGACAATCCCCTCGAACAATTTACCGACCTCATCGAGCAGAACGATGGGCCGGTATGCCGAGGGGGAGTCCACCGGGCGTCCCTCCTTCCGGAGGAGGCACAATTGCCCCTCCTTCCAGAGTTTCGGGAACCTCCCAGCCGTAAAACACGCGCTGAAGAGGTCCCGAAACCTGTCCTCCATTTGGGAGGCGGCAATCGCCACCACCCGTGCAGGGACGCCGTCCGGACCGGGGGCGGTCTTCTTCGCGCGGAGGCTCAACACCCCCGCGTAGAATTCCGCCGCCGTCACCGGGGGGACCTCCGCCTCCGGTGGAGCCGCCCCTTGCGGGGGATCCATTGTTGGTGGGGCGAAGTCGGTCCTGCGTGGAAACAGGGACCGGACCACCCCATCCAACAATGCCGGCTCGAGGGTCTCCGACAGTGGGGGACCATAGGGGCGGAGCTGATTCCGCGCCGCCTTATATGGTCTCCCATAGGGGTCCCTGTCGAGACCCTCCAGCATCTCGGCCCTCGCCGAGTCCTGCGCAGCGCCCATTGCAGACTTGAGGGCCGCCGCAGCCTCTCGGTAAGAGGCGTACAGGCGGCCCTCCTCTGCCCGGACTCGGTTCTGGGCGCTGCGCCGTCGGCTACGCGCGTAAGCCCTTCTGGCCGCCACGCAGGTGGCCCGGAGCCCCGCCAGCTCCTCCGTCCACCAGTACACGGCACGACGTGGAGGCGGACGGCGAGACCGAGGCATGCTGGAGTTGCACACCTCGGTCAAGGACCCCCGTAGCCGGACCGCTGCGGCGTCAACGTCCGGGACCTCCTCGACAGGGGGAGGCGACAGCCAGTCCTGGAGGAAGGCGGCCTCCCTGGCTGCCTCCCGGTCCAGGCGAGTGAGTGCCCACCGCGGGAAGGGAGATTGCCCAGCGCGGGCCGTCCCCCCTCCCCGCTGTGTGGAGATGTCGAACCGCACATAACGGTGGTCCGACAAGGTCTCCACCAGCTCCACCCGCCAGTTCACGACGCGGGCGGCCAGCGCGGGGGTGGCAAACGACACGTCCACCACCGACCCGCCCTGTTGCCGCACACACGTGTGGACCGCCCCCCTGTTGAGGAGGGACACACCGCTCGAGGCCGCCCAAAACTCGACGGCGCGTCCCCAGACGTTGCAGCCTGCGGCCGGGTTGCCCCAGGCCACCGACTTGGCGTTTAGGTCGCCGAGCACCACGACCTGGCGTGGCGCCGCCCTCCCTACGACAGCAGTGAGGACCTCGAGGAAATCCTCAAAGTCCGAGAGAGGGCGGTTTGGGGAGAAATACACCCCCACTATCCCTATCCCTCCCCACGCGGCGGCCACGTATCCCGGTCCCCTCTCTAAGAGCGAGAGGGGAGGGGAGTCCGTGGAAGACCGCGCCACCAACGCCACCAGGCCGTCCCGGTCGCCCAGCCAACGGCCAGGGACCGAGTAGGGTTCGGCGACCACCGCCAAGTCCACCAACCACTCAGCCATGGTCTGCATCAGCAGATCCTGGGCTGTCCTGCAGTGGTTGGCGTTCGCCTGAAGGATGCGATGTTCGACCCTGTCCATCAGTCGGACATCGCACCCTCCTCCGCAGCCGCCGCAGGAACGGCGGTGTTAGCGGCAGCAGCAGGCGCAGGCCCGGTCGGCGCCTGCGCTTTGCCACGCTTACGGGGGGGATTGCACTTCCCCCCCTTCATGACGTGGCCTGCCCGGCAGCCACTGGCGGCACACACCGCGCAGTGCGGCGTGGCAGCCTGGCAGGAGGCGGCTTTGTGGCCCTCCTTGCCGCAGCGGTAGCATGTGTCCGTCCTGTCAACCTTGGACGGACACAGGGGCCGGGTGTGGCCGATGCCGAAGCACCGGAAACACCGCAGCGGCTGGTCCTCGAGTGCCCGGACTGCGCCCGAGCTGAACCCGACTTGAAGCCGTCCTTTCGCAAGGACGGCTTTGGCAGCTGCGATTGGGCACTCGAGGCGGATTGTGCCCATTCCGCCGCGGCCGGGCCTTATGTCCCGGCCTTGGACCGCCGCTGCGGCACAGCCCCCCACCGCTGCGACCGCCGCCACCACCTCCTCCTTGGTGACGGAGTCATCCAGCTCCGTCACTTCGATGGCCGCCGACTTGACCGGCCGGGCCACCTTGGCAGAGTCCGCGATGACCTCCTGCAGCTTGGCTGCAAAGAGGTCAGCGCGGGCGCTCCCCTCGGCCCCCGGGAACTCGAAAATTCGAGCCCCGGTCTGCGTTCGCCGGCACGACACACTGCCGATTCCCAGCTGAGTGGGATCGGCATTGCCGCGCGCCCGCACCAAGATGGAGGCGTAAGTCTCCCCTCGCCCCGCAGCCTCCGCGGTGAGCGTCACCACGACGGCCGCGGTTTTCGGGGGGACCAACTGCCCCCTTCTTCCTCTCCCCTTCCCTTTCCCCTTGCCCTTTCCCTTGCCGGTCGTCTGCGACCGGCTGGGAGCGGGGGTGGCGGAGACGGCAGGGACGGCAGGGACGGCCGCTGCCGACCTCTTGCCCTTCCCTTTGCCCTTCCCCCTCCGTCCCACTTTCGTCCACTCGTTGGACGGAGTGGTCGAAGGCAGAAGGGCATTTTCCGCCTGGGTTGAGGACGGCCCCGGCTCAGATCGTCTCTCATCTGCCTGCGTAGAGGACGGCCCCGGCTCAGACCGCCTCTTATCCGCCGCAAGCGGCGGTCGGAGGCGCTTCTCCGGCAGGAGCCGGTCCTCTATCCCTGCAAAGCAGGCTCTCGTGAAGGCCCTCTCCTCCATTACTACCTTGCGGATGATATCCTCAAGGTTGGAGGAGGGGCCCTCTGCTGCAGGTCTCGCCTTGGCCTGTTGCGGCCGGGTCGAGGCAGCGCCCTCTGCCACAGGGCTCGCCTTGGCCTGTTGTGGCCGGGCCGAGGCAGCGCTCTCTGCCACAGGGCTCGCCGTAGCCTGTTGTGGCTGGGCTGTGGCTTCAGCCAGCTTCAGATGAAGCTGGCTGACCTCCGACTGCAGGCGATCCACCCTCGCCTGCAGTTGCCGCGTCTCGTCGGTGGCCGTCCGCTGAATCAATTCAGCGACGACACCGCGCATGCTCGCGGCCCGACATTTGAGGGCCTTCTGGAAGGTGCCCTTCAGGTTGGAGGACTTAGAGGCGACCTCAACGATCTCCTCCTCGTCCTCCTCCGCCATCCTTTCCAGTTCCGCCAAAGAGTGGTTCGCGTACAGAACCCGGGACGCACCGTACCCGGACTTGGCCCGGGCGACGCACGCACGCTTCTCTTTGGCGGCAACCCGCTCCTCCAGCTCTTGCTGGAGCTGCACCTTGCGGGCCAGGTCAACCTGACGCTGGGCGTCCGCGAGCCCAACGACGTGGGTATCCGCGGCCGTCGTCGTCGGCTTTTTTTGCCTTCGACAACGGCTTGGACCCCGAAGCCGAGGAACTCTCGGACCCACGACTCTGGAAGACCCGCTTCCGCGACCGCGAGCCACTCGCGTCCGACACTCCAGCAACCGAGTCGCTGTCTGACGACTCGGCCCCTCCGAAGTAGGTAGCCGCAGACGGCGCGCGGCTAGCTTCTGACGCCGGAGCGTCGGGGTGGCCCTGAGAAGGGCCTTTTGGTTGGCCCTGAGAAGGGCCTTTGGGTTGGCCCTGAGAAGGGCCTTTGGGTTGGCCCTGAGAAGGGCCTTTTGATTTTAAAAATCGCCCGCAGGCGTCCCGCAAGGGGGTAGCAGGCATAATCGCAGTCGATGCACACACAAGATAAAATTCGCTGCGAAGCACAGTGCACTTTGGCCAACCCAGTCTGCCACTCCGTTACGGTGGTCAGAACTGGGCTGTTTCCGGGGGACGCGACGAGGACGCAAGCACTGTGGGGTGGTCCCCCTACGACCGCAAAACCTAACCTAACCTAACCTAACCTTGTGTCCAAACGAAAGCCTGACTATGATCTGTGCCCGGTTTCGCACGTCAAGAGATGCATCCGTACGGCAACTCTTGATGTATGGAACCACAGATACAGCTCCGGAGAAACTGCTTCCGTGACGAAGCTGTTTTTCCCGGACGCGGTGGCGGCTTACAGGATAATTAGGAAGTGCAGGATAAGCAGTGTCACGACGCAAATCATGACGGGGCACGGTGGGTTCTCCGAATACTTGAATCGCTTCAAGTGTAAGGGGAGCCCATCCAGAAAAGGTGATAAAGCGTGTGGAAAGCGAAATAAAAGTATATAAGAAAAAATGCTTACGTAATATTATGCACAATATTAATGTCAAGCATTGAAAACGTAGAATTCAATGTCTTAAGATTAGCACTACAACAAAAATAATTAAGTTCCCATAAAAATAAGGCTGAGGAATGTAAAAATTTGTCTAGAATAAGTATAGATTTAAGATGGCTGTAAACATTGTAATCCCACAAATTTATTAGAAATAAGAAGTAGAAATAAGAAGCAGAAATAAGAAGTAGAAATAAGAATTTCCAATGTGAATGTTACTAGAAATAAGCCTAAAAATAAGTATGTATAAGGCGCTGTAAAATATTGTAATCCCATAAATTTACTAGAAATAAGAATTAGAAATAAAAAGTAGAAATAAGAAGTAGGAGAAGAAAGTCCCAATGTCAACGTTACTAGAATAAGAATAAATAAATAAGAAAGCTGTGTAATGAAAGGAAACCACATGTAGTAGTGTTAAGAAGTATATATAAGTTAGGTTAACAATAATTGTAAAAATAAATAAAAACAAGTGTATGTGTTATCCCTGAAATAAAAAGAACAAATAAAAATAAAGAACAGAATAGTCAATACGTAGAAGGGCATCCCACCCTTTAAAGACAGAAAGAGGAATGAATGAAAGAAAGACCAAGTATGCAGAATAAAAGTGCGAGAGGAATAAAAGCGAGAACTGGTATGAATGAGTAGACTAGCCTAGCACAGGCTCCGATTATGTTGGAGGTAGTAGTATAAAAAAAAAAAAAAAAAAACCAAACCTTGTGTTGAGAGCCCTTAGGAACCATAACCGGGAGATCTTTCACGGCCTCGGGGACGAGGAACTCAAAATGGCTGTTTCGTAAAAAAGTCGCGAAACCCGCACGTGAATAGCGTTATGCTGAGTGTCACCCCAGCAATCTGGAGGAGGGCACTCAAAGGAGGCAAGCTTCGGATTGACCTCTAGAGAGTGCGCGTCGAAGACCAGACGCCTCTGGTGCAGTGTACCCGTTGCTTGGCATACGGGCACGGCAAACGCCTGTGCACGGAGCCAGCCGATCTGTGTAGTCACTGTGGCGGTCCGCACCTCAGGGTGGACTGCCCGGACAAACAGATCGGCGAAGCAGCGGTGTGCGTCAACTGCACCAGAGCCAAGCTGGGGGAGCACCGGCACAACGCATTCAGCAACGATTGCCCCGTGCGTAAGAAGTGGGACGCAATAGCGAGAGCAACGATAGCTTATTGCTAAAGTCCGCGGTGCGCCCACTTCTAAGCACACAGAAATAACCAGTTCGACACAACCAGATAGCAGATGCATTGAGCGAACCACTAGGGTTGTCTTAATGGAGATTGGTAATTGGAGTCACTTTCGTGAGAAAGTGGCTAAAATTACGCTGGACCGTAAGCCAACTCTAGTGGAATCATCAAGTTGTGTCGAACTTGGTGTAAATTTCTACCTCCACTGTCTCACACCCTGGGAGGTGTCCGTGGGGATTTCCCACTCCTGCCAAAACAAAAAAAAAACCCAGGAGCGCTGGGCCGGTCCGGAGAGCGATGGTTGTAGACCTGTATAAAAGGGAAAGGATTAAATATGAGACAGCAGTGACGAAAGCCGCAACGGAGAGTTGGAAGGAGTTCTGTGGGAAGCAGGACAGGGAGTGGGTCTGGGAGGGAATTTACAGGGTAATGAGAAGGGTCGGGAAGAGAGAGGAAGATCTGCCACTCCAGTTGGGCGGAGAACCTCTCGATGCGAAGGGCTCCGTGAGGCTGTTGGCCGAGACGTTCTACCCCGAGTACCCAGAGGAAAATGATACCATAGACCATCGCCAAACCAGAGAACAGGCAGAAATGGTAAACGCGTGGAGCCATGATGAACGGCATGACCCACCGTTTACCCTAAGCGAACTGGACAGGTCTATGGAATCATTCAACCCAAAAAAGGCCCCGGGAGCCGACGGCTTCACGGCTGACATCTGCAGTCACGCGGTTCACTGTGACCCCAATTACTTCCTGGCACTGCTAAACAAGTGCCTGGCGCTACACCACTTCCCGAAGATCTGGAAGGAAGTAACAGTGGTTGTGCTCAGGAAGCCGGGCAAAGACTCGTACACCGTACCCAAATCATACAGGCCGATTGAGCTATTGCCTGTCCTGGGGAAAGTGTAAGAGAAGATGCTGGTTACCTGTCTCAAGTTTTACTTACTACCCAGGATAAGTACTCGCCAATACGGCTTTATGCCCCAAAAAAGCACCGAAGACTCCCTCTATACCCTTGTGCAGCATATCCGCACAAATCTGGCATAAAAGAAGGTAGTCACGGTTGTGTCACTGGATATTGAGGGAGCATTCGACAGCGTGTGGTGGCCCACTATCAAAGTACGATTGGCTGAGGAAAAGTGTCCTGTAAACTTGAGACGGGTAATCAGTAGCTATCTCAGTGACACACACGCACGCACACACGGGTGGTCACAGTGAGATACGCCGGTGAAGAAAGCAGAAGAAGGACCAGCAAAGGGTGCGTTCAGGGCTCGATAGGGGGGCCCATCCTGTGGAACCTGATCCTGGACCCACTTCTGAAGCAGCTGAAGAACAGGGGCGATTATTGCCAGGCATTCGCTGACGACGTGGTGATGGTGTTTGACGGGGACTCGGCGCTGGAAATCGAGGGACAGGCCAATGCCGCTCTCGAACATGTTCGAGCGTGGGGTGTCAGAAATCGGCTGAACTTCGCACCGCACAAAACTTGTGCGATGGTACTAACGCGAAGGCTGAAATATGACACGCCGCGCTTGAGCATGGGGGGGGATCGACATTGGTATGTCCCAAGATATTAAAATACTGGGGTTGACCATTGACGCCAAACTCACCTTCAACAAACATGTAGCTATCGTCTGTAAAAAGGCGATAGCTATGTACAAGCAGCTGGCCAGAGCAGCCCGGGTCAGTTGGGGTCTGCACCCGGAGGTGATAAGGGCAATATACACCGCTGCAGTAGAGCCAACGATTCTCTACGCCGCAAGCGCATGGGCACCTGCCGCCAACAAATTGGGGGTCATCAAGCAATTAAACGTGGTCCAGAGGGGGTTTGCTTGTTTGTTTGGGGAGGGCCTGTACTTATGCTTTTACGGTTGCACAACGACACGCTTTTGCTTACGCTTTGCTTGGTAGTATAGATGCAGGCCTACCTTACTGCCTCCCTCAGAGGTGGAAAGGTGGCGGGGTCTTGAGGGGGAGCGCTACAGTCGTGTAGATCCTCAAGGCAAGTCTGGGGGATTCACCTTCACGAGGTTGCCGCCCTGTTCTTGGTCTAATTCCATAAGAAATAGACGCAACAAAAACCACCAGGCGCTTTTTCCGCTTTCCCGAAAGCCAAAATCCCAGGCCTAGGGAAACCCAAACCCCTTTTCCCGTGATCCAACTCCCAATCCCTCCTTCCTTTTCCCTATTCTCCTTTCGGTCCATGAGGAGGGGTAACCTCAACTCCAAAAAAGCCCACAAAACCCAAAATGTCGCAGAAAGGAAAAAATATTCCCCAGGTGGGTCCCGGCAATGCCGGGGAATCCCACGCCGATCCGTCGGCCAGCTCCCACCGTAATCTGGGGGGGGGGCACCAATCTGCCTACATGTGCCGCGCCTTCTGCGCGGCAGGCTGCTTTAGCGCCAATAGCACCGGCTGCGGCTTACGCGCCACCCGACACACAAATGGCTGCGATTTCTGCGCCTATCGACACCTTAACGGCAGCGACCACCGCGCCTACGACCCTGACGCACGTTACACCTTCCACGAGGGCCTGGCAACAGAGCATCGTTCGGAAAAGTGTAACGAACAACCCTGACAATGACACTGACAAAGCACGACTCTCCAGCCTTGACGACGAACTCCGCGCGCTGGCACTCCAGCGCGAGAAGATCGAAGCAAGGTTGAGAGAAATTGACTCTGAAGACCACGGGACGGGAAAGGAAGCCGAATCTGGTGGCTCTGGTTTCATCTCTGTGGATGAAGTACGTATGCTGAAACGTAAGCGCGGAAAAATCGGTAACAGGGTAAGAGATCTCAACAACCGTTTGCGCAAAATCCGCGAAGGCAATAGCCAGCGCGAAGCACAAACGGTTGCTTGTAAGGGAGTACGCGACCAGCCGCAAGTCCGCGAAGGGGAAACCCAGCGCGAAAAGCAGCCGGACGCGGAAACATGCGGGCAAGGACTAGTCCGCGAAGGGGAAACCCAGCGCGAAACGTCAATGCCCGCACCAGAACCATCCGGAGGAAACGACCGGAACCGCACCGAAATGACCAAGCGACAACCCACAAAAAAGCGGGGCAAGCGATCTGGATTCTCGCACGTGGAGTCCCTGGCACAAAACACCGTGCCAAGCCCCTCGGAACCGCAACCTGGACCAAGTGGTCAGGGAGCGGCAAAGAGGGTGCGCCCGGACGACACGGCTTCGCCGAGCATGCTCCAGGGGGACGCCAAGCGTGTCAGAATCCAGACTGCTCAGGGGGAGCAGAGAACCTACGCACGGGCCACAAAGGATATTCCTGCGCGGCTCGCCGTAGCGATCTACCTTTCGCCTCCATCCCGTGACATGACCACAGACGAGACCGAGCACATCAAGGTCAGCCTCGAAAACCTCGTCATGGACGCCGACCCCTCCAAACCACTCCCGGCCTTCCGCGGTTACCCACGGGTAGCGGATGGCACGGTTCAGATGTGGTGTGAGGACGACAGTGCCCTGACCTGGCTGACTGAAAATGTGCCCAAAATAAGATTGCCTAACACAGACGCGACACTGAAGGTGATGAAGCAGTCCGACGTGCCGACCCGTGTCCGAGCAGCGCTCTTCGTACCCAGGTACAATGGGGACATAGCGCGGCTCCAGAGTATTCTGACTCGTCAGAATACTTGGTATGACATAGGGAGGTGGTCGCTGTACAGGGCGACATCAGTCGGTGGTGATAACCACGGGACCTATCTGACCCTGGGTATCCCACCGGAGGAAGTCGAGAAGGTCTTGGGGAGGGAGCGGCGGATATCGTACCTTCTGGGGTCGATATACGTGCGCTTTTTCCCCAAAACCCAGCCCTCCGACACCCAGACTACGACCACGACCGCACAGACCCAATCGACACCGACAGATGACCTGACCATGACGCAACTGGAAGAGGAGCTGGCGCGAACGGCGATGGCTGATGCCGACGCTGTGAGCATGCCAACCTCACCACCAGGGTGGACAGAACAGTTGCTCTCCTCGTCACCGTCACTGAGCGACGACCGGCACGGATTGGGGGAGGGGGGGGATCTATCCGATGGATCAGTCTCCTCCTAACTCCATCCCACCGCCGCCGCCGCCCACATCCAGTCCCCTGAACATCATCCAAACCAACCTCCAGCATAGCCAGACTGCTACGGCTTGCCTACGCAGGGCACTGGAGACGAAGCCCCGAACCATTGCACTGATCCAAGAGCCGTGGATCCGAAATAACAGAATATGCGGACTCGGCAATATTGGAGGTAAGTTAATCCTCGACACACAGGGCACAGACAAACCACGAACCTGCGCCTATATACCCAAAGATGTACCTATCACAACACTCACGCAACTATGTTCCAGAGACCTGACAGCTGTCAGGCTTAAAACCGAAGACAATGTACCCGATATCGTCCTAGCCTCGGTGTACATGCCAGGCGAAGGTGAAGACTGCCCACCAAAAGAGATGGCCGACCTGGTAAGATACTGTGAAGACGACAACCTGGATCTGGTCATCTGCACGGATTCGAATGCCCACCACCCGCTTTGGGGTTGCAACAAAGCCAACACTAGAGGCGAGGTATTATGCACATATCTATTTTCCACTAACCTTAACATCGTAAACCGCGGGTCGGAACCCACTTGGGTCACGGCTAGAGGTCAAACAATCATTGACCTAACGCTGGCTTCGGAAAGCGCGACAAAACTTATCTCTAACTGGCACGTATCCAACGAGCCTTCGTGCTCTGATCATAGAAGGATTCGTTTCTCACTGGTAGCTAACACAAAAAAACCCGAACCTAGGCGCAACCCACGCCGTACCAACGTACCCGGCTACAAAAGGCTTCTGGCATCTCTAGTAGCGCAGCACCAAATACCCTTAACTCTAACAGATCCCAAACAAATTGAAGATACTGTAACAAAACTCTAAGAATATATCATTGATGCGTATCACGCCTGTTGCAAACTAACAGATCCAAACACCAAGAGCAAGGGAAACTCCTGGTGGAATGCAGAACTCAGTAAGCTCAGGCAAACCATGCGCAAAGAATTCAACAGAGCCAAAAACTCCAGACTCCCAGAAGACTGGGACTCATACAAGAAAACACAATACACCTTCAAAAAACAAGTCAGGCATGCCAGCAGAGCAGCCTGGCGAAAATTTTGTGAGGACATCGAATCGAACAGTGAAGCCGCGCGAGTAAGAAAGATCCTATCCACCGATCAGGATCGTACCCTCGGGTCGCTGAAAAACCCAGACAATACCTACACTAAGTCGGACCACGAAACAAGTAAAATTCTTTTGGAAACCCACTTCCCAGACTGCAACCTCTCTGAGGACAAAACATGGGCAAGTGAGCCAATGCACACACCAAACGACCGGGACTGGTCCAGAGCCCGTACCATAGTAACTGAAGACAAAATAAAATGGGCAATCAAGACCTTCAAACCATACAAAGCCGCAGGCTTAGACCAAATTTTCCCAGCCCTGCTACAATGGGGTGTAGACGTCCTTACACCGTGGCTGGCTATCATCTATCAAGCCTGCCTGGCACACAATTATGTACCACTTGAATGGCGAGAGGTGAAAGTTATTTTCATCCCCAAACCAGGCAAACCAGACTACACACAACCCAAAGCTTACAGACCGATAAGCCTGACATCATTTCTCCTGAAAACCCTCGAGAGACTCTGTGACCGACACATCCGGGATGGACCTCTTCGGGAGCTACCACTAAACAAGAACCAACACGCCTACTCCACAGGAAAATCAACAGAATCCGCACTACACAGTGTGATCTCTAAGATCGAATGTGCAGTAGACCACAAGTGCTCCTCACTAGCTGTTTTTATTGACATAGAAGGGGCTTTTGACAAAACCATTTTCCATAGCATCAACGCAGCCCTCGAGAATCACGGTGTGGACTCGACCCTGCGAGGATGGATCACAAACATGCTAAGACTCAGGGCCGTACAGGTTACGGTGAACGATACGACTAGAGCCATCGTGGCGAAAGGCTGCCCTCAAGGGGGCGTCCTCTCACCACTCCTATGGAACCTCGTGGTGGATAGCCTTATCAAACGTCTGAATGACAGAGGCTACTACACGGTGGGCTATGCAGATGACATAACCATAATAATAAATGGCACACATGAAAACACACTATGTAACCTTATGCGCCAAGCCTTGAAGGTGGTGGAAGACTGGTGCAAGGAGTACAAACTAGCAGTGAACCCCACCAAAACCGAACTCGTCCTTTTCACAAAGAAAAGGAAGTTGGCAAACCTACAATTGCCGCGTTTCTTTGAGACCACCCTAAGCCTATCGACTGAAACCAAATACCTGGGTATTTATTTGGACAAACAGCTGAATTGGGCAAAACATACTGATTACATCACCACAAAAGCCAGCATAGCCCTATGGCAATGCAAAAGATTGCTCGGCAGAAATTGGGGCCTAAGCCCCAAAATCACCTACTGGCTATACACCACCGTCATCCGACCAATCATTACATACGGCTCCATAGTTTGGTGGCCCAGGACCAATCTGAGCACAGCCCAGAAGGACCTCGAGAAGGTACAAAGATTTGCCTGTGTAGCAATCACCGGCAGCATGAGAACATCACCCACTGCCGCGTTACAGGTAATGCTGAGGTTACCACCTCTACACCTCGTCGTAAGAGAGGAGGCGGCCCTAGCGACCTTCAGGCTCGAAGTATCCGGCACCCTAAGTAAGGACTCCAGAATCAAACATACGCGCATAAAAGACGACGCAATCAAACAACAGCCCATGATGGCATCACCCTGTGACAGAACCCTGAAGACCCACTGCTTCCAAAAGCACTACAATATAGAGCTCACAGCGGAGATGTGTGACTACTCAGGTCCAAAAGAGCTAAGAATCTACACTGATGGATCGAAAACCGACGATGGAACAGGTGTCGGAGTTTTCTCCGACGACCTAAACATCAAAATATCCAGACCCCTGGGAATGCTCAACTCTGTATATCAGGCAGAGTGCGTAGGTATTATCCAAGCGGCACACGCCATAGAGGCCAGGGAAGTTACGGATACTCACATCCGTATACTTTCCGACAGCGCCTCAGTTCTCCAATCCTTAAAGAGAAACCAGATCACGTCGAGACTAATACTAGAATGCCATAATGCCCTAGAACGAGTTACGGTACTAAACTGCAACACGGTGACACTACAATGGATCAAAGGACATAGTGGATCGCTTGGAAACGATGCAGCTGATGAACTCGCCAGAAGAGGATCCAGCACAAACGCTTTCGGACCCGAACCCATTGTCCCCATACCCTTCAAGCAGCTCAGAAGTTGGCTAAAGGATCACACTCAAACACAAGCGGAGAAGTGGTGGACCTCGACACCAGGGTGCAGGCAATCCAAGGAGGCTATGCCATCTCTGGACAAAAAGCTGACCAAGCGCCTTCTGCGCCTGGATAGAGATAGCCTGCGACTGGTGGCGGGGACCATCACTGGACACTGCTCACTAAACAAACACTTTCACACCCTAGGTATCACTGACAGTCCCCTGTGCAGGGCGTGCATGGAGGCGGAGGAAACGATAACGCACGTACTCCTTGAGTGTACTGGCGTCACCCAGATACGCGAGGAGACTCTTGGAACGCCAAGATCTCTTGAGGATGCCCTGAGAAGACCGGGAAGTCTGATCTGCTTCTGGAGGGAGGTGGGCTGGTTGGAGTAACGGCCACCATGGCTCACGCACAATGGTCCACTTTAAGGACTAAGTGCGGAAACCAAAATCCCTAACATAGAACAACATAGAACATAGAGGGGGTTTGCTCAGAAGCTGTGCAGAGCCTACCGCACGGTCTCACTAAACTCGGCACTGGTGCTGGCTGGGATACTCCCACTCGACCTTCGTATACGGGAAGCGGCTGCGTTGTACGGAGCCAAGAGGGGTGTGCCCCAGCCGGTGCTAGGAGGCAGGGAGATTGAGCGGATGGCTCCAGCGATAGAGGCTCCGCACCCCGCGGACCAAGTAAACCTGCAGTTCGGAAGCCTGTTAGACGAGGAACAATACAACAACCACAGCGATTTCACTGTGCGTATATTCACAGACGGCAGCAAGATTGAGGGTAAGGTTGGGGCGGCGCTATCCTTGTGGAATGGTGCCACCGAAACCAAGACCCTCAAACTTGCCTTGCCGTCTTACTGCACCGTCTACCAGGTTAAACTTCTGGCCCTACAAAGGGCGGCAGGAGAAGTGCTCAGAAGTAGTGACACCACGTTCGGCATCTTCAGCGACTCCATGGCGGCCCTTCAGTCGGTTGCGAATGTAGGCTCCCCAATCCCTTGGCTGTGGAAACCAGGGACACCATCCGACGCTGTAAGCTCCAGAAAAAGAGTGTCTCCTTGTTCTGGATAAAGGCCCACGCAGGGTTGGAGGGGAACGAGAGAGCCGACCAACTGGCGAAGGAGGCCGCTCTGAAGTCGAAGAAGAGGCCGGACTACGATCTGTGCCCCTTATCATTCGTCAAGCGTAGAATCCGGTTGGAGACGCTCGACGAATGGAACGTGAGGTACGGATCAGGTGAAACTGCTTCGGGCACAAACATTTTCTTCCCAGATGCGGTTGCGGCGTACAGAGTTGTGCGCAAAATGGTCCCCACCAGCATCACCACGCAGATACTAACTGGGCACGGTGGGTTCTCTGCATACTTGAGTCGCTTTAAGTGTAAAGAGAGCCCATCGTGCGCCTGCGAGCCTGGCAAGGAAGAGACGGTGCTTCACATACTGTTGGAGTGCCCGATCACCGACAAAGCCAGGTTTGAGGTGGAGCAACAGCTTGGAGTCGAACTCGTTGCGGAAAATCTCCCAGACCTAATGATGGTAAATAAAAGCCGGAATACATTTTTAGAATATTGTATAGAAATAACAACCTTAGTGATAAGTAGAAATAAGTAGTAAGTAATAATAATACTTGATTATATAATAAGTATATAGTTATAAGTATTATGATAAAACTTTATAGGAATTAAATAAACAAAAAATGTATTAATACTAAGTTAGCGTGTAGGCATAAATATTTACAATTAGAATTAGGTCATAAGAATATAGGTCATATTGTTGTAGTAGAATTAGTTTTTATTAATATAATTTATTGGCTGTCCTTACCGAGAGGAAGTAGTCTCTCCGGATTATGTTAAAGTGTAGGGTAAAACCCGGATAGATGCCGCAGTTGGATAGGTGCCCCATTTTCTAAAAACCTAACTTCCCAAAATCGCAACACAGATTTAATAGTCTAAAAATAGAGCGCACGTGCCCCACACCTATGTGCCCTGCAGACCATCGCACGGGATTGACGTGTTTAGCTGGTGCATGCGATCATCTCCGCGACGAACAGGACGAACGCTTCAAAGTTTCAAGCGTAAGAATTTACTGTTACATATCTTTTTATATAGTAATAAATTCTGTTCCATTTTAATTATATCCATACATTGGTTAGTTAACTTTATAACTACATAATAATAATTGCACTTTTGTATTTAGATACGTCAAAAAATAAAAGGGCATCTATCCATAGCAAAAAGGATAGTCGCCCCGATTTTTTGCAGTATAGGTGCCCTTAGGTCTATCCCCCATACGCTGTATGCATGTTAGCATATTTTTAAAATGATTATTTTTATTTTGATAAAATTTTTATTATTGCATAGAATGCTTTGATAACTATCAAAATACGAAGTCAAAATCTGATTGGATTCGGTGCATATTATCATGCCAGAAGTGGCTGCACGAAGTATGTACACTTTTTAGAAATTATTGCTCAAGATGTGGCAAACTGAAAGCACTTTCCAATTCAACCTAAAATAAGGACAACATTTAATTGTGGTTGATTTTTTGAAAATTTTAAAAATTGGTATCTTGCCTGCCATACCTATTATGTTCAATTAGTTACGATTATCTATAATATAAAAATAAGTCGGGTTTTCCTTCCTGACGCTATAACTCCAGAACGCACGAACCGATTTCCACGGTTTTGCATTCGTTGGAAAGGTCTCGGGCTCCGTGAGGTTTATAGCAAAGAAAATTCAGGAAAATTAGGGTAGGTAGGGTAGTGAAAGTAGTAGGTAGGAAAACATGCATTGCAACGCATGCCGGGCACAGCTAGTGCACATTAAAATATAGAAGTTATTTTTTGTTAAACAATTAATGTTTAAGTTTAATTAATAATTTTTAAGAGTACCGTCGTTAATACTATTACGTACCTAAAGATTACAAATAAAACATATCAAAACTATGTGTTGTACTTATTTTAATCTATAGGGCGTCTATCCTACATCACAGGCATCTATCCTCCTTAGCATTTTCATAGTGAGGCATCTATCCATATGGTAGGCATCTATCCTCAAAAAAAAAGGGTTTGCAAAAACTCAATTTATGCAGAATCAAATAATGTTAGATCAACAAAAATGAGTCGTATTGCTAGTACAAAGATCAAACTAATTACATTCATGGAAATTCTTCATGAAAAACGTACAGTTTGAAAATTAGGAGGCTTTTTCAAAAAGTGGGGCATCTATCCTGGTTTTACCCTACATATTAAATACAAGACCGTAGCCAATTCAATAGACATGCTCACAACGGCTCTGATCATGTCAGAGGGCACTGGAAAGGCAGGAGTGGTTTTTAGTCGGCTCGAGTCCGACACTACCTCCACTATCTCACACCCTGTGAGATAGTGGAGGTGTCCGTGGGGATTTCCCAGTTATGCCAAAAAATAACGTCGCCAGGAGGAGCAGGCTCGCCGTCAAGAGGAGCAGACTCGCTGGTTAGAAGAGTAGTTGCGGCGGGGTCAGCTGCCAGGAAGAACAGATGCTCCTCATATAAGATCTTCACGCCACATTTGGTAAAAATCTCAAGTAGCTGAAGGAGCAAGTTCACCAGTATGAGAATCGTATCTGCGAAGCCGAAGTTCAGATTGCTGTGAATTCCGTCTCGGCTACAATGACAAAGTTTCCCCCCTTATATCAAAATGTACTATTAGCATTGAGTTCTAGTTTATAGAGAGTCAAGTAATTGTTGTGTGTATGTTGACATTTGACCTTTGCAAATAATTAGTAGACCTAGTAGAATTTGTATAATTTTCTAGACGTCTGCGAAGTTTTCATTCAACACAGAATTATTAATGTAATCACAGTGAATATATTTCTGTTGCTTTTTCAAGGGACCTACATGCAAATCAAAGTCAAAAGTTACAAAAATGAACAATTTATTTATAAAATACATATTGTGCAGGTATACACAATGTGAACCGGTGGGACCAGTTAGCGTCTAGGAGCGCAGGTAGTGGCGCGGCGTGTACACGCGCGTGAGGTCGCGCTCGCTCATGGTGGGCACGCGTGGCTTCAGCTCCGGGATGATGGCGCTGCCCAGCACCGACAGACCGTTACTCCCCCTGCGCACACAACATGGACACTCTTCACGACTGCCACACTGTAAGGCTAAGCGCGCACTACGATAAAAAATCGTTGCGAAAAAATATCGCAAATCTGTGAACCACAGAAATACACCACAATCCGCGCATTGCGAAAATAAATCGTTTGATCGTTGTGCGTGTATAGTTTGCGATTTTATTTCGCATTAAAAAAATCGCAATGATTTTTATCGTAGTGCGCGCTTAGCCTAATCGGTTCTACATAAACATTTTGTAATAAATTCGCCCGCACGCGGTCACAACAGTGTCTGTCTGGGTCGGGATTGATACATATATATATAGGTACATTCAGGTTGAAATTTTTCAACCTCACCTGGATGGAAAGTACTCTAAATACCGGAAATAGATATTTTTACTCAAAGGAAACATTCCTTTATTACCCGACTGCGTCAGAAGGAGGGTAATTGTTTTCGAGCGTGTGTATGGTATGTATGTCCATTTCTTTGGCACGCCCTACAGACCTAACGGCTAGACGGTTTTTGACAAATGAGGTGTCGTTGAATTTTTCAGAATTGTGGTAGTGACAAAGGCTATATAAATTTTGAAAACAGCGCCCGCAAATGAAAAAAAAATGGGAGGGTTGTTTTTTTTCTTACCATAGCAATATGGATATCAAATAAAAGCTAGTAAAAAGACATTTCAAAAATATGTTTCTTATCACGTTTATATGTATTACTGCTTTAACAAAAAATGGTTTAAAAAATAAAAAAGTCTGAAATTAAATTGTTAATTATAAAAACACAAAAAAAGTGAAGAAATAACTTTAGCTTCAGAAGTCGGTGACTTTTATTTGTTTGATTCATTTTTGTGTTTTTGAAGTCGGTTTTATTTTTTGCAAAAAAGTTTTCTTTCCTATTTTAGTAGTAATATCCTATACAAATATTTGCTCTGCATTTATTTTACAATACATGCCATGGTAATAGGCTTGTCCCCAATAAAATGGAACTTAACATACCTAAGTTCTATCGAAATGTGGGTGTACTTACACATCTGCGTAACCCCTCAGAGCATACAGGCGTGATGTTATGTTATGGTGTTGTGCAAATGTTAAATAAATAAATAATAAAATAAACATCCAAGCGAGTGCAGCAATCACGACAGATTTGCTGTTTATTATTGAGGATCAGTTCCGTTTGATATCTCCGAAGAAGAAAGTGAAGTTGAAATTGAGTTAATAGTGAACAAAAACACTCAACTCAAGAGCCAGCTTGCTGAACTACACACCCAGCACATGGATATACTGGACCAGCATCATCATCTCCGTCAACTAGTGTCAGATTTTCAACAATGCCATGACACTCATGACCAGGCACTGAGACGTATATCTGAACTAGAAGCAGAATTGTGCAAGGCACACAACACCATTACCTCCATCAACTCTCTGAAAGCCTGCGAAGAGGTTACTAACACCAATAACCTGTACAATGAGCTGATTGATGATGTATCCGGACTGAAGTGTAAGCAGCCCACCATCACTATAGATTTAACTGGGGATGATACCATAACTAAATGTCCAATTCTAAGTAGCCATAATAAAATTAAGAAATATATTAAAATCAACAAAAGTATAAAGAAGTATAAGAAACTTTTAAAAACCCAAAGTGTTTATAAACATAATGTTAACCTCAGAAGAGAATTCAGAAATTTACAAAACCAATTAAGTATATGTAATAGTAAGTTAGAAAGTAGTACACAAATGTATGATGTTGACATACTGAACCTTCAAAGGGAATTACTGAGTAGGGAAAATACACTCAAGGAAATATTTTCTAAATATGAATGTAGTCAACAGATGTTGAGTGAGCGCATGCAGGAGGCCTGTGAGTTGGTGGACTTGGTGAAGTATAGCGCAGAGAGGTATGAGTCACTGACTAACAATCTTACCTGTAGCTGTGCTGCCACTCCGCCACCTCTCATGTCACAACATGTTGTTCCTGCTGTTTTACCCATATTAAATCCCACCCAAAGTAATATTTTATTGTATTCTGATAGACTAGGAACTGGTTTTGGATCATTGTTAAATAACCGTTCTAAACATACAGTAGTGAACCATTGCCATCATAACCTGCATTTCAATGAGCTCATTCATAAAATTCAACACACACAATTGAATGAGGAGTCTACTGTAGTACTTTTAATTGGAAATAGCCTTAGTATATCAAAAAAGGACATAGTTAATGGTATTGACACCCTTCTTAAGTTAAGATTAGGAAAATTAATATTATGTGCATTGCCATACTCTGACTATTTACTTGATGAAGAGAATGATTATATTTCTGGTATAAATAACCTGATGCATATTTTATCATGTCGTCATAGTGACCGTTTATTGTTTTTTGATACTAACAATTTTGTTAGAGATTTTGTTTTGATTCGGGAACATATGTTTCTTCCCAAAAAAAGTCAACATTTGCTGGCTACATTGTTAGCTTATAATATACACGCAGTTATTGATAATTTAACTGAGAGTAGGTTAAGTGATGACACAGTATTATCTCGTATTGCTGATAATACTGTAGTAGATTCTTTAAACTATTAGAGCCGACAAAAGAGAAGATGAATAGTAATATTTTACTTTATCATCAGAATGTAAATCGCTTCTCCGGCAAAATTTTAGACGTGGAAATGTTAGTAGACAAATACCACATGGATATTTTATGTTTTTGTGAAACTTGGCTTAAACCAGATAGGATGTTGTTTAATGTGAATAATTTTTCAGTTGCCAGTGCATTGTGTGATTCGTCCTTAATTAGTGGTGTTAGGTCAGACCATACTGGTCAACTTGTATCTTTTGAGTTAGACAAAAAGTTAACCTTAGCCAAAACAATTCGATTAATATAATAATAATAATAATAAATTGATTTATTTGGGACAACATAGGAACCATTTTTGTTAGTAAAACTCCTTATACACTACAACTTATACACTAGGATTAGTAACAAAAGAAGAATAAAATTAGTGAGTCATGTATTTACGAGGCATTTCCTGCGGACAATGATTCCGCATGAGATGCCTCAGCACAGGAGCTCTCGGGTCTTCAGCCACGGCTTTCAGGATGCTATTGCTACTCCCCCGAATCCTCCTCACAAGCGATGCCACCTTTTTTCTGATGATTGCATGAAAACCATCTGTATGCGATTGGGCAAACATCCCCGAGGCACTGCAGAATCGAGGGAGTTTCAACATCATCCTGAAAACATTGTTATATTGGACGCGCAGTGCATTTAGCGTCCCCCGTGAACAGCTGAACCACAAACTTCCCGTGTACAGGCCTTGACAGTACGCTTTAAACAAGGTTATCTTGACCTGATCGGTACAACGATAAAATCTGCGCGCCAACATGTTCCCGCGGACTGCCAACGCCCTGCGCTCCCTCTCCACGTCATCATCGTCCTTAAGGTCGTCGACAAGTATATGCCCCAGATACTTAAACTTGGTCACCTGCTTTATATTAGAGCCGTTCAAAGTAATTGAAGGAACTGTGTCTGGGCACTTGCCGGCGGCCCTGAAGACCATGAACTCGGTTTTCCGTACATTATAAATCAGACCATGTGATGCGGCGTACCTTTCGCAAACCTTCAACATTTCCCTGATTGACCTCGCAGTCGGGCCCAGCAACACCATATCGTCCGCGTAGCTGATGCTGTTCACACAAACACCCCCCACCCGGCAACCAACACGCATGCCGCTGAGCTCGACTATGAGGTCATTAACGTACAGGCTAAACAGCTTTGGGGAGGACAACCCCCCCTGTCGCACTCCGCACTCCAACCTGTATGACTCAGAGTGGCAGTTTGACCACCTAACACAATTGGTCTGATTCGAGTACCAGTATTGAAATATTTTCAATAGTTCCGCCGGTGTACCCCTGTCCTCCATCTTTCTCCAAAGCACTTCATACGAAACGAGATCGAAGGCCTTGGAGAGATCCAGAAAACAAGCGTACACCGGAGTCCTACGTTCAGTGTAGTATTGGACAGTGTGCTTAAGAGCCAGAATCGCGCTTTCAGTTGACAGTCCAGGCCTAAACCCGAACTGTGCGTCATGTATGTTGATATAATTGTCCAGAGAAGACTCAAGCAGACTATCCAATAGTTTTGCCACTATTGTCGCGAGGGATATCGGGCGATAGTTTTCCTTGTCCGATATGTCTCCTGTCCTGTTCTTCACTATGGGCACCACTGTCGTTTTCATCAAATCATCCGGTAAGTATGAATGACTAATGCACATATTGAAGAACAAGGACAGGACCCTCGGCACGTGTAACCCAGCATATTTTATGTGCTCAATACTGAGCCCATCGTGGCCAGGAGATTTACCTCTACGCATGCTGTTTATCACTTTTTTAAGTTGCTTCGCTGTAAATTTAAATAAAGGTTCCTCGCTCGCCACGGTGGGCCCACCACCTGGCATAGTGGTCGAAGGACCCAGAGGAGAGCGTACTTTAAAGTGCTCCATGAATAAATTTGCTATATCCTCTGGGTCATTTCGGCCATCAACATTGGCAGGGAGGCCAGGCTTAACACCAAGCTTACTAGTGGACTTCCAAAATTTGGTGAAATCTTTTTCGGCTCTTTGTTTAGCTATTACGTCCATTCTAGTTTGGTCCTGGTGTTTCTGACACCATTTTAGACGTCCTTTAAAAATTTTACGGGACTCGCACATTTGGTCGTAAGCGAGACCAGTACTTGGTCTACCCAGTACCATCCAGTCCTGGTATTTAATCCTAGCCTCCCGATGCGCTTCCCTCACATGTTCATTCCAACCGCACACACGTTTATTATGCCGTTTAGGTCTCATATTGTTTTTAGATTGTACAGCCGCATCACTTAATACATCAATAAGTGTCTTATACATTTTATCTAAAACTAACTTATGATCAGATAAGGTACACGGCCCAAAACTACATGTTTCAAACTCTGCGGGGAAGTCTATGTCTCGCAACCCTTTATTACATAAATCTCGATATTTACTAACCTGAGCCTCATCCCTCTCCCCCCAGATCACAGCACTGCGCGGTGTATCCTGGATCGCGGCGATAGGACTAATTGAACCCAAATTGCACTCGATAAATATTGGCAGATGATCAGAAACAAAAATATCCTCAATTATTCCGACGTTAACTGTAGATTGCCAGGCCGCTTGTGAGACAATACAATGGTCCAACCAACTGCCCTTACGATGAAACGTGTCAAAATAGGTAAACGAGTTCGAATCAATCCCCAAAAACTCTGTGTCTGCGCACACCCAAGACCTGTCCGTACAGAAGCTGCTAAGCTCGGTAAAGAATAATTGGCCAGGTTGTGCATTTAAGTCTCCTAAAATAATAACAGTTTGAACATCACTACCTTCTTCAATTGAGCTGATTTCACCGATTAAGACCTCTTACTAAAAATAAATTAAAATCGTTTAAAAATAATGTTCTTTGCAATCTATCTAACGCTAGTTTTGATTCAAAAGACCCCAATATAAATTACGGTACATTATTTTCTACAGTTTGTCAAGAATTTAATAAAACGTGTCCTGTAAAAACAGTTAAAGTTAATTCCAAATCTAAATTTAGTGAATGGGCCACTACGGGAATAAGGATAAGCAGAGATATTCTATATAATTTATACCACGAAAAATCTCTGACTTCAGATCAAGCTTTTCACACTTATGTTAGAAGCTATTCAAAAATATTCAAAAGTGTCTGCGCTCAAGCAAAATCTCAATTAATAGTCAACAAAATTGGTACCTCTAATAATAAAATAAAAACCGTGTGGCAGGTGATTAATAGAGAAACCGGAAAGACACAACAACGAGATCAGAATGAATTGTCTTTGAAAATAAATAATCAAACTATTTCTGATAAGCTAGAAGTCGCTGAGACTCTAGAAAATTTCTTTACCAATATTCCGTTAGAGGTTACGAAATCTCTCCCCTCTTCATCTAAATTAGCTGAAGCACTTCTTAAAGAAAACTTTACTAAGGACATTCCAAACTTTAAATTTAAACCAATATGTATTGATACAATTATAAATGCATTCAAAAGTCTAAACATAAAAAATACTGAAGACATATGGGGGATATCCGTCAAAGTTCTTGGGGATATTATTGACTCTATTGCTCCTCTCCTAACTGGCATATTCAATCAATGTTTGGATAGCGGCAAGTTTCCTGACTTAATGAAACATAGTAAAGTAATACCAATATTCAAATCGGGTTGTAAGGGTGACCCCTCTAATTATAGACCTATATCTGTGCTTCCAGCATTGAGTAAAATCTATGAAAAAATAATGCTGGACCAGATGCTGTCTCACTTCAACTCAAATGGGATTCTGCATAGTCAACAGTTTGGTTTTACGAAGGGTAGGTCGACAACAGACGCGGGAGTAAAACTCATCAGTCACATTCTGGAATCCTGGGAGAAGTCCCAGGATGCCATTGGTATTTTCTGTGACCTCTCAAAAGCGTTTGACTGCGTCGACCACAACACACTGATCTGTAAATTACACCACTACGGAATTCGTGGACAAGCTGCTGATCTTGTTCTCTCATATTTATCAAACAGGCAGCAAAAAGTAAATGTAAATGGGGCGACGTCCTCCGGGTCTCTAGTAAAGATGGGCGTGCCCCAAGGTTCAATTCTCGGGCCTTTCCTATTTCTTGTTTACATTAATGATCTCCCTTACATGATGGCCAAATTATCGGATATAATTCTATTTGCTGATGACACTTCGCTAATTTTTAAAATAGATAGAAAGGATACGGATGTCTTACATGCCAACGAAAGTCTAACTGTTCTCTCGAAATGGTTCGCAGCTAACAATCTTTTACTGAATGCGAACAAAACAAAATGTCTAAAATTCTCTTTACCAAATGTACCTCATCGGGATATAAATTTAAATCTTGACGGCAAAAATCTTGATGTTATAGCGGAAACTGTATTCTTAGGGATTACTATCGATTCAAAATTGCAGTGGGGACCGCACATTAGAACTCTTTCGGGTAGGTTAAGCTCAGCTGCATATGCAGTAAGGAAAATAAGGCAGTTAACTGATGCAGCTACAGCTAGGTTAATATACTATGCTTATTTCCACAGTATTTTGTCTTATGGCATTCTGCTGTGGGGATCGGCGTCAGACGTTGACTCAATTTTCATTTTACAAAAGCGGGCAGTCCGCGCGATCTATAAAATGGGTCCTCGCGAGTCCCTCAGAGAAAAATTTAAAGAGATCGATGTACTGACTCTGCCTTCCCTTTATATCCTAGAATGTATTTTATATGTCCGCAAAAACCGAGGGCTTTTCAAAATTAGAAGCGACTTCCACAATATTAATACACGCAGTAAACACGAAATTGTAATACCCAAATTCAGGTTAACAAAAACTAGTAAGTCTTTTCTTATTAACAGTATACGTTTTTATAACAAATTACCTAAGTCAGTTATAGAACTGACCGATGGAAAGTTCAAAAATTACATTAAACGTGTCCTTATTAAAAAAGCATATTACAAAATCAAGGACTACGTTGAAGATAAAGAGGTTTGGCTTTAGTTCCTTCTGCGCATGCGGCTTCCCTGGTAGCTCATAAACAGCACAAATATGTGGATGTCTCTAACTATTCTCAATCAATTTTTTTTTTCTTTTCATTTTAATTTACAATGGTTTTTTTTTTTCTCTTTTTCTTTTTTTTTTTACAATGGTTATCACATCACTTAAACACCCTTTGTTCAGAATAGTTGCAGCACTGATGACAATATTTTTGTCACTTGTTTAATTTAGTCTTTTATAATATTTTCTTGCCTTTGTATAGATTCTTTTTAACGATTGTTTGTGAATGTGTGAACAGTGTAGGCCTTGTAGATTCCTAGATGTGTGTTAACTTTTGTTAACCTCTTATCTTGTTTTCCGTTTTTCTTGTGTAGTAAGCAACGACTTATTGTCGGGCCTATGCTGTCCCCCCATACTTGAGTACTAATGCTGTAACATGATAATATTGTAAAACTAATCATTTTAAAAGAGTAACCATGGAGTTTCTTGCCGGTTCTTCTCCATAGGAAACGACCAACCCGAACCGTGCACCTTTTTGTCGACGTTTCATAAGTGCCCATGTAGGCCTATGTGAAATAAAAATATTTTGATTTTGATTTTGATTTTGAAGTCCATGATCAATTAATCATGACAATATTTATATGGGACTAACTTGGGAGTATACTCTTTCAAACAAAAAAAAAAGATATACTTATTTAAGACTCGTAACAAAATCGATCTACAATTGACCGAGAAGTCGGTGAACATACATAAAACAAAACATACAGCCAAACTTAGAACCTCCTCCTTTTTGAAGTCGGTTAAATACAAAAAACCCGACTGCATAGTAATAATTAACTGCAAAGCAAAAAAAAACAAACAAATTTTAAACGAAACAAAAGTTGGAAGCAGGCGGGGCCCATTCTATTTTCATAATTTTATATTCAAATTTGCCCCGCCTGCTTCCAACTTTTGATAACGATGCCATAAAAGTACATGGTGTTATTTTTTTGGGACTTAGCCGGTCCGATTCCCGAGAGGGGCAAGCGAATTTTTAAAAATCTTTGAATGCAGATTTATATAAGGAAAATGTTCTATCTCCAGTATTTAGAGTACTTTCGCTCCAGGTGGCGTTGTAAAATTCCACCCTGTATGTATATTATACCTACATAAATTAGAATTACCACATTAATTCGAGATTTACAAATTAAATTAATCTAACGGCCGCTGGTTACCTTCTTAATAAAGCATAATTAAAAATAGAAGACTCAGGAAGTGTAATTATTTTGGCTTTTACCATAGGGAGATTGTAAGTTCCAGGCCGAACTCAGAGTAAGTGCCTAGTTGACAATAGGCCTGCCAGAAACTTTAACTTTACTTTTGCTGAAATTATATGACCGCTAACCCTTATGGAGTAATGTTGTTAGGTTGTATAAAGATGCCGGGGAAAATATCACCGGCATTATGATCAAATTAGAATACGATAATTAATTCAGTAGAGCTGTTAGTCAGACGTTAGGTGCAGGCATGAACGATGTGCATACCTGATGGGCGCGGCTTCGGCGTCTGGCAGCCAGCAGTGCAGGGAGTACCCCCGACGCGTCTGAAACAACCGCCTTCTAGGTGTAAATGCTTGCCAACGACCAGCACTAACTAGTGCGCGACTCTGTCGGCGGAACGAGTACTTGCCGCTCAGTGACCCGCGGGACCCGCGAGGTGCGCGGCATGAGGCGCGGTAGTCTGCATAGGAGTGTTATACCTTGACGGAGCTTTTAAGCTTGCTGCGCGAGGCGCGGTACGTCTCCACGTCGGGGAGCGGCTCGCCCAACTTCTTCGAACTCTTGGAGGCAAGAATGGAAGAGTCTGTAATTCAAACCAATTCACTTGATTAGGCCAGTTAGCTCCACCCACAAAAACCTAGTATAGATATTATAGCGCAAGAAGCATAGCGTAGCGCACATATTAAGTTGAAGCGCATAATTATATTTATTCCAGAAAGGAGAAAGAAGTGTTATTGTTGCAAATAAAGTTATACTCGACTTAAGTGTATATAGAAGAATCCGACAACTGTTGAGCAGTAAGCCCACCAGACAACAAAATACAATAACACAACATATAAATAATCTAGACTAAAATCATTCTATCCAACATGGGTCCTGACTATTGCAGTCAAAATGTTCCGTATTAGAATTTATTATTTGTTTTATTTTATGGGTGTATTGATAATGAAATTATTTTAATGTTGTAGGAACAGGAGTCCATACTCCATAGCACAGGGTATCCTAGTTAGGATTCCTGGCTCCCACAAACCTTTGTTCCCCCAATATTTGGAACACCTCTATATTGTAATAACTGTACTATGTGGGAGAAAATAAATCTTTATTATTATTATTTATCTTATTTAAATATTTTCTACATTTCTGGGCTGAACTTGTTTTTTTCTTTTCCGTTTTTATTTAAAGTTATTAGTTAGGTATTATTAGTTATTTTTTACGCAGTCGGGTTTTTTGTAGGCAATAGTCGAGGAAACGTCGTCTGTGACCTACTATAGCTACCTATGTCCACTACCTCTACCTATCCATTTAAGAAAATTTGTAAGAACAGCAAAGGTACCTGTGTAATCACATATTATATATAGGAGTAGCTTTTACCCGCGGCTTCACCCGCGCTTTGATTGGAAATTATCCTACTGGTACGTAGATACTATCGCAATCCTATGTTCTAAAGGCCCAGGTATTCGTGTGCCTCGTTCAAATCTGTTCAGCCGTATAAGCGTGAAAAGTAACAGGCGGCAGATTGAGTAATTTATAAAATATTATTATGGGTAGGCGTTGGAAAAGGAAACTCCTGGTATGTGCTGTTCCAGTGGACTACTATTAACGATTACCCTCAACTAACCGAACATAAATCGATAACACCTGAATCAGTTGTATGGGCAAACTATAAGACAACTTATTGCCGGAACTTTTTTGAAAGGAATCCGTGCATCCTAAGTAACTCTGCCAAATACAAGTTCTAATACCCTGGTACTTGCAATGTAGCATTCAATAAAGCATTAATCAGTCAAACATTTCCGTTTGTATTGATACTCCACCCAACTTTGTCTCTAGGTAACAAGCGGGCACGGTGGACTACGATTTAGATTTCTGCAACCTCAAAAAAGAAGTCAAAATTCTTATATTGTATTCGTTGATTGCAGCCCAGAGGGAGGAAATACAATAAATGTCTAATAGGTGGAGACGATTTTTTTTTAAACTGTAATCAAGTTACTTTATAAACGCATATTATTTATAAAGGATTACAAAGTACCTGCAGTTTTTTTAGATAGAGAACTGGACTGATATTGTTGTATGTTTTATTTCCTCATCGCTTTATAGGCTAAACACTAATGTTATATTTTATTTGTTTTACGTTTAGTATCAGTTTTTAGCTATTATTACTTTATACTACTTGTCTGATTTATGTGTTCTACTGATTTGTGTTGAGGGTGCAGGTTAAATAGAAACGATCAACTGAGTTTATTTGCGACTATCGTTCACACTTCTCAGTATCACGGGCGCAGCCGTGCGTCACCAAGAATAAATTCGCTGAGTACGTACATTGTGTCCCTATAGTAGCCCCCTTCTTAAAAATAGTGCTTAAACTAAGTAAATTTTTCCCCAATTTTATTATACTTATCTAAAATTACATCTATGTACATGGTTTTTTTTTTTCAGACACATTATAACTTTACACTACCCAATTTTATCAAGAAGAAGAAAATGACACAAGACACACGTACTGTTTGCACTTTTACAACTGGCGGACTCCAACCGGCTGCGACTGCTTCCCTCTGAAACCAGCCTCGTACCCGTTTCTTGAATTGGCCTCTGATTAAATACAGAATCAAAATTGCCATGAGAACTCTCATATTATAATACTAGCTGTGCCCGCGACTTCGTTCGCGTGGATGTCGGAACTTAACAATGTATTTTTTAGTGCGAAGCGCTGTTGGAGGATTCCGATATAAATCATTTTTTTTTTTGTTATGCTAGTGCTTCTTTAGAAACAACATTAGCTGTGGAACCATCTGGAGCGTACACAAAAAGGTTATTGGGGTTGTTTACGCGAGAAAGAGCTACGTATAGTTGACCATGGGAAAAGCATCCAATACTTAGGTCCACCCCCGCAACGGATAATGTCTGGCCCTGAGCTTTATTAATTGTCATGGCATAACAGAGACTGACTGGGAATTGCACTCGTTTGAAAGAGAAAGGAAAGTTGTTAGGAATTATAGGTATTCTTGGAATAAAAACAATATCACCAGCGCCGCAACCGGTTAATATTTCAGCTTCGATTATGTTTTGCTGCAGATTTGTGACTTTGAGCCGAGTGCCGTTACAAAGTTTGGAGGACATAAATTTCTGAGGAGAATTATTGGTACACCGATTTTTTAAACTATTTTGTGGGCTGGAAGTCCGGGTGTGTTGAGGGAATCCAAAAATTCAACCGGCTAGTGCGTGGAGTCATCTTCTTCCATAACTGTATTTATAGAGGTGTATTCTCTACTATTCCCGGACACATGAATCAATATTTTTAAATTAATTGCCGCAGCTTTTACATTGCGAGGAGTCAAAATAACTCGCTGACATAGGCAAGAACCGGCTTGATTTCCCATGTTTGTGGAATCTCCGTACACAGAAGAAATTAGCTCCTGTTGTGATGTAACGCAAGAACAGAGGTTATCAACCAAAATAACTTTTCCATCTTCTTGTACGGGGTATGTGCCATCACCTATTTGTAACAATAAATTGGGAAACTCCTGTGCATTTTCGCAGCCTCGCAACTGTGCATGCATATGTACACTCAGGTGTGTAGATGATATATTGCGCCATATAACAGTACTCTTCAGACAGGCAGCAATTTCTTCGGCTCTCGTTCCTCGGGATACTATCGGGAGTGTCTGCCGAAAATCACCGCAGAACAGCACCGTAATGCCTCCCATCGGCCGGTCATTTTGCCTTATGTCCTGTAAAGTTCTATTCACTCGTCCCAAAAAATTAAAACACAATCGCATAAAACCCTTGCTTTATCGCTATTTCGTGATATGTTGCAAACGGGGCTTTCCATGCGGTCTAAGTCGATAGGAATTATAAATGTTGTGTGTGCCGTTTTTCCTCCAGGCAATAATGTGGTTGCTATCCCTGAAGAGGCGACAGCAAGGGAAATTTTATTTTGGTTCTGTAGCGGCACTACAAAAAGTACTACAGCGCCATCTATGACGCAGAGGATAAACTAAAAATCGAAATATATGTAAATTCTACATCGCACAAGTTATTCGCGACTTAAGACTATACAGAAGAACCCGACAACAACTGTTGGGCAGTAGCCCACCAGACATAACACCCGTCTGGTCGGAGGATCCTCCCTTTTTAATGGAGGTTGAAGAGCTTTACACCCTGTTCTTCATACTCCCAAAGTTCCTTATTCGAGCCAAAATGACTTTGGTTAGGAAAGTTTTACCTGTTCCGCACGTTTCTACACTGCAGCATACCCTATCAAACGTCTGGCGCTGTTCCTCTGTCTTTGCGCAGCCATTTTGTAAAATTTCTGCGAGTTCCACGGGATTATAACTAATAGCAATAAATAAATTTGAGTCCTGTTACTTGTTCATTAAATATAAATAAATAAGGACCTGTTGTGACTAATTTCACGTACGTAGGTCAGGAATTTCTCCATCAGTATTTAGTTGAACTGTTGAACATGCCTCAATCAGAAAATGACGTCACACGCACAATGCTATCTATCAAATATCTATATTCAATGCTGCACGCAGTTGAGCTCTAGATATAGTCCAGTCTGAGTTCGATAGATGGCGCTGTTTTAATATTTTACTTCGGAAACACTATTATAATTTTATTAATTTACATTTCTTCTTTCTTTTCATTTATAAGGTAAGAAACGAATTACGATGAAACAAAAACCTTAATGTTACTTCAATTTACGCACATATTGTTGTGTATAAAAGTTACGGGAAGTTGTGAGGCAAATAACCCTAATTTTACGTCTGTAACACTTTAAATTCAAATATCTTTTGATAGACTGAACCGATTGCAATGAAACAAAAACTAAATGTTACTTCAACACTCACTCACTCACTCACTTCACTTTGTTGTTGTTGTTCTTGCTTCATCGTTGTTTACAAAAGTTATCTACATTGCTTTTGTACATTTTACGTGATGCCCGAACAAATAAACAGACAAACAGCCAAAATTCGAAAAATGCTGGAAATGGGTTCTATTGGTTGTCCTTTAACACCCTGGCTATTTTTTTTGGAAATTTATTTGATGTACAAAAACGACTTTTCTACAGTTTTATTATATGTATAGATTTAGGTGACAGTAAATGACATCAAACTTAGCTATTAAGCTAAGTGATTTAATAAAAAAAATACTCAATAATCAACCGGTTTTCCTAAAAATCTATAACATTATCTGTCTAGTAATTCAAATAAAATCAACTAGAACACTAGTTCAAAACTCAGTGTAAATAGAACTTAGACCTATACAGGGTTATTTGTAAAACACCATGCAACCTCTTAAGAGGTCATTGTACTCATTATTATGGACAACTTTTACTGTGGGACCAAACCTGAAATCGCGAAAAAAAAATCAGCTGTTCCCTACATTTATGATCGATTAACTCGTCAAAATGTAGGGAACAGCTGTTTTGTTCTTTGGTTAGTGTTCTTTATCTCTCTCAATCGGACAGTAACGTATTCCTCATTGCTTCTCCAAATAAAATTTTCTTCTTAGCTTCTTCTACTTTGGTTTTGTCTCTAAGTAGTGCTGTTACTTTAGAATTAGGACTCTGCAGTCGTTTTTTCAGTCTTATAATTATTTTCCTAAACGCATGATTTTTTCGAATATAATAGAATCACTGCAACGAAAAAATCATGCGTATAGGAAAATAATTATAAGACTGGAAAAACGACTGCATTTCACATTTACCTATTTCTTTTTTGACATGAATTGTCTATTTTCATTAGTATTATATTCGCTGTCACTGGGACTTGGTGTATTTTCATTCATGTTTAATTCCTTCCTTTATTAATTTCTTTTTTTGAAAATGTTTTCTTAAGTTTTATCTCCATTTCTTCCTCTGTAGCCTTCTAGCTCTTGGCGTCATTTCTACTACTGACAAGTTTTTTTCTGTTCTCTTCGTTTTTTGTATCGTTGTCGTTCTTTTTCTTTTTGAAGGGCGTATAAAATAGGGTCAGCTTTGATTTAAGCGTATCGATTCGGGCGCGCGATTTTGGCTTTAGCCGGTGCACCTTTTAATGCCGTGCACCTTTTTATCAACGTTTCATAAGTGCCCATGTAGGCCTATGTGAAATAAAAATATTTTGATTTGATTTGATTTGATTTGATTTGAATTGGTAAAACATGTTGTGTACTATATAAGTTACTTCTTAAAATACGATCTTTAGGGTATTTTTATAACTTTTTGAGCATGAACTGCAAAAATTTGTAAATTGGGACACGAATGGTGATGAGATTTGAGGAACGTTTATGAACATAACTTAGTTGTTTATAACAATAGGAATATATTATGTACATCTGTATACAGTGCTGGAACTATGTTTTACGTGAAATAAAAAAAACATAACTTTATATCTAACTAAGTAGTTATTTGGGGAGGGCCGCGTGATATGCACATGTTCAAATAATCACCCGGCCCGCTTCAAGTCGTAGTCACTTAGGTAGGTAGGTACCCCATTGAACAAAATCGACCCGAAAACGGCTTGAGCCTGTTTGAAAAAACTGTTTGTGCCCGTTTATATGAACTAAACCGAGATGTCTACCTCGCTCTTACTGAACGGATATATTATCTTTTGTGACCGACTCAAACCGATTTCGATTCCCTAATAGTGATAGATTAGTTAAATACCAAGTGCCTCCTTCTTCATGGTGAGCGTCAGTTTGCTGGAGTCGGTGCGCGCGAGTCGCGCGAATGAGGCTGGCGCGGCGGGCGGGAGCGGGGGCGCGCTCCGCCCCACGCCCCGCGACATACGCGCTGAGCACGCACACGTGGCGCAGTGGCGACACGTGCACTCCTAACAAATATCACACTAATAAAATATCGGTACCCCCAGGCAAGGTAATGAGGCGCGATGCTGGAACCGCCAACTGCATCAGAGACAGTGGCAGCACCTTCACGTATGTGTTGAAGCTGTGTAGCCGGTGGGTGGCGTTCGTAACGTCACTGAGCTAGTGATTGTGTTACCATTGTGTTTTGTACTTAGTAGTAGTACGAAAAATTGTCAGGGTCTCAGAAATAACTTTGATTTTTAGATTCTTCGCGAATAATACTACCTACTCACACTGTGAAATGATAATGGTTATTTTCCCGTGCCAGTACCTAACACTCACTATTGACTATCTTACTTCTTCTTTTCTTTTCTTTTTTTTTACTATATTATTATTTTTTATTATCACGCTATTAACTTAGGGGGATGAGCAATAGAGCATTACAACCGATTACAACCATATTCTTGGCTACTGTGTGACAGTTCTTGGCTACGGTTTGACAACTGACAACTGTCATAGCATGCATTAGAATAGAACGGCTATTTCAAACAATTCTCACAGGTATAAGTGGCCTATCGGTTCAGCGACCGCCCTGTAAACCAGGGTTCGCAAGTTCGAGTCGCAGCCAGTATTCACTTTTTGTAATTTTTTTTAATGCTATTAGATTTTCAAAAATAATAAACATGGTTCGCGAGTTCGATCCCCAACCAGTTTTCACTTTTTGTAAGTTTTAGGTATTTTATTTTAATTTTGTGCTTTAAGATTTTCAAAACATTACAAAATAGATTAATATATTATATACTTTTCGTTTTTTTTTACCATTCAAAAGACAGCTAATCAGAAATTAATGAATGAAAATTGAGCAATTTACACTGTACAAAATAATCTCTAAAAAGTTTAAAAATTAAAACAAAATTTTATTAAAATTTGATAATATCCACGACGTTGTAAATACGTTCCGTGCGGGAATCAAATTCGCGACACGCAGCGCCGCAGTCAATTGCTCAGCCATTGCGCCACCTGTGCCGTCGCATAGCATTTGTTCTGAATCATCAGCTGGCCCAACTCCGCAAGGACCACAATGTACAGCATGAAAGTTTTTTTTTTAAGTTGTTTCACACTAGAAATTTCTCCTGTATCGTGGGTGTGTTTACAAACATTTAAAACTCACAAACACATACAGCCAGACCCGGAAGAACTACCTGTAGGCCACACAAAAATTGGTTCGGTGCGGGCATGAAACCCGATACAAGCAGCGCAGCAGCCATTCGCTCAGCCACTGCGCCAACCATGTCGTCATATAACTGTTGTTGTGGCTTCCTTAGGCATTGCTGCAACTTTGCTTAGGGGTGGTCGGACTGCACATTCCATTTACAAATTGCCGCTGAATCTTGCATGCGAAGATACGTCCCGACATGCAATATCACAAAAAACGGGGGAAGTAGTTTGGGACGAGTGCACAATGTCGCACAAGCATGCATTAGAGGCGTTGAACCGCAGCTTGCAGGACATCCGCGGCAACCAGGTGCTGATGGGTTGCGTCATCATTTTGTTCGCAGCGACTTTAGACACTGTGGACGGTGCGGGTTCGTGTTCCACGCGCGCCTCAAAATGATGTCAGCAAACCGGAAGGGGTCCGCAAGAGCCGATGCCTGCCGGAACTGCGGGACTGTTCGAAAGAGATACTGTGGCTCTGGAACACAAAGCGCTAAGAAGGAACATGGATGACACTCCCTTCCCTTCCACCCAGCGCGGGAGGAGGGGTCATTTGAAAAGCCGACTTTAGACAGATACTGCCAGTTAATAAGAGGGGCCATTTTGTAATAAAAAAGGGGCACACCGGCGGATGAAACGCATGTCTCATGGCGTCGCCACTGTGAAAACCTTCTGGATTGAAAAGCTCCATATTACGTGCAACATGCGCGTCCAACTGTACAACGACCACAAAGCAGGTGTCTTTGCGAATAAGCTGCTGCAAATGAGAGAGGGTCGTCTGGAATCCGACGGAGATGGGAAAATTCTATTTTCCAAAGAATTTTCCCATCCAACTGCTGTGCTAGCGCCAAAGAACGAGTGGGTCAGTAAAATAAACAAAAAAAAATCAAAAGTATACACATCCATATCATTGTGATGGCTAATGATGATAGTACAGGATGATAGTATAGGATTTTATAGGTATGTATATGCGTATGTATTGTATGTATTATGTATATTATATTTTATGTTGACAGCAAAAGGTGCCCGGCTTCATTTCCTAGCAAGAGATCTCGTTAAGGCTGGTAAATACAAGTTCTGCTGGACTGCCTATGGGCGTGTTTACATTAGAAAATCAGAAAACTCCCCAATCATAACAATAAAATCCGAGGCTCAAATACAGCAGCTCTTTAATAGTGACTGACTATATAGTGAACACTCTTTTCCTTTTTTATCAACTAGTGCGATTTGTCCGGTTTATTGGTTTCATATTTTGTTTTTACTGTTTCGTACTAAAGTGTCAATATGTACAATAATCTTAATCTTAATGATAATTTACACATACACACATACCCGTCAACCACATAGCTACACATTTTCTCACACACACACATGTAACATTTTTCATAATATTATTAATCTACAAACATACACGCCCTCGCATATTTATCACTATCTTATACTAGTCTACTTCACCACCTCGCCGCTCCGCTTACGTGAAAATATTACTACCATAAATTACGGAAATTATATACTGTATCGAATTGAAAGTAACATAACGCCCATAACACTATTCCTTAAAATACATTACAGATATCAGATATATGTAGCCAACACCTATGTAAAATTTTACTTATATTCTAATGGATGACGCCCTAAACACGCTAAATGACCTAGACACAGCAGAGATAGCCTATGCGTCCTTTGGTGACATTGCGAATTTTAGTAAAACAGTAAATCTTAAAAAAAATAATGATCTAACATTGATATCACAGAATATCAGGAGTGTCTATAAAAAATTTGACGACTTACAAGTATTACTCGCTCAATTAAATTTTAATCCAGACTTTGTGCTTCTTACTGAATGTTGGATTAATGGTGGAAAATCAATCCCAAACCTGCCTAACTATGTTTCTTATATTAGTACCCGGCATTTTAATCAAAATGATGGTGTTATTGCATATATCAAAGATGGGATGTCGGTTAACATAAAGGAAATAATGCTGGATGATGCATCATGTCTACAAATTGAGTCTACCAGCTTTATCATTTTGGCGATATACAGATCGCCCTCGAATCCCAATGCTCAAAGATTTATCAACTCACTAAATTCCTACCTTGAATCAAACGAAATAAATAAAGTTATAGGAATTGTAGGTGACATAAACATAAATTTAATTGATAACCCTTGTGACCAAAGATACATGAGAAAAAACAGACTGGATTATCTCAATATGCTAAGTATCCACGGTATCATGCCTGGTCACAGTTTGCCAACTCGGGATGGAAGCTGCCTTGATCACATTATGCTCAAGTTGGATAAATGCAAGACAACAGCACGGGTGACAGTATTCGAGACCTCAATAACTGACCATTCGACGACGTTTTTGCATTTATCCAACGTAAAGACTAAATCAAAAATTGCAAAAGTGGCTTCTGTTATTGATTATGAGAGGGCTGTGGATACTCTTCTAAACAAGAACATCTCCAACTTACTTTTTTGCGACGATCCTGAAATAATGTGCCATAGCTTAGTATCAATTATCACAGAGTCACTGAAAGAGAACACACGCGAGAAACCAATACCAAAAAAACAACGGGTTATCAGGCCTTGGATAACACAGGGAGTGTTACGGTGCATTAGGAATAGAAATAAATTGCAGAAAAGGTTACGTTCTAATCCTCATGATGAAATCCGCCACTGAAACGGAATCGGTCACCTTTGTTAATAAGTTTTTCGCAGGCATAGGGGCGAGCCTTGCTAGTGAGATTCCACCTTTAAGTCCCATGCAAAATTTATCCGACTCCTTCTTTCCACGCCAGTCTCAGCTCTCATCCTTTGTCCTACTGGACACTGATCCGCATGAGGTACTCGAAGTTTTAATGAGTTTAAAATCGGACAGTGCTTCTGGATGGGATCGTATTCCAGTAAGCTTCCTCAAACTGGCTAGGAACATACTAACTCCAATAATCTCCCATTTGGCTAACACATGTTTTAAAAAAGGGGTGTTCCCTTCTCTCTTGAAACAAGCAGTCATTACCCCTGTGCACAAGAGTGGGAACAGAGAGGATGTCAATAATTATAGACCGATCTCTGTCCTGCCTTCACTGTCCAAAATACTGGAAAAACTTATAAATAATAGATTAAAAAACTACCTTGAGAAGTACAAAATTTTATCAGACTCTCAGTACGGTTTTCGATCGGGTAAGTCAACCCAGGATGCTGTATTGGCTCTAACTTCTTTAATATCTGATCAATTGGACAATGGAGGTAGATGTCTAACGGTATTTTTGGACCTGAAAAAGGCGTTTGACACCGTCTCTGTTCACATTCTTTTGCAAAAACTAGAAAATATTGGAATAAGGGGCACCGCTTTGGATCTATTCCAGGATTATCTAAGAGGGAGGATTCAGAGGGTTAAGGTGGATCAATTTGTGAGTGATGACGCTGAACAGACTTTCGGGGTGCCCCAGGGCTCAGTCCTGGGGCCAACATTATTCCTCATTTACATAAATGATCTCTGCAATTTGAATTCCAACAACACTCAGGTCTTTTCATATGCTGACGATACTGCCATGGTGATAACGGGAAAATCCTGGGACATCATAAAGAAGGATGCTGAATCTGCTCTGGCTATTACTGCCCTATGGCTGAGGAATAATTTGCTCACATTGAACACCTCAAAGACCAACTATATGTGTTTTGCAATCGACAGTAGAACTCAACCTCGCCCAGAATATAGTCTTAGGATACATAACTGCCTTAGAACTGACAACAACTGTAACTGCCCTACAATAAACAAGATAGATACCACGAAATATTTGGGAGTTATGATTGACGAAAGGCTGTCTTGGCACCCTCAGATTGATCTGATCAGTGGTAGAATTAGGAAGTTGATCTGGATATTTAAAATTCTTAGACATTCGGCTAGCGCTGAACTACTCAAAAAGGTCTATGTTGCTCTGGCTCAGTCAATCATGATCTACTGCATTCCACTATGGGGGGGCGCATCTAAAATCAAATTTCTCGAGGTGGAACGTGCTCAAAGGATACTTTTGAAGGTTATGTTTTTTAAAAAACTTAGGTTTCCAACAGCTTCTCTTTACTCAATAGCCAATGTATTAACTATCCGTAAATTGTACATCTTACACACCACTCTAAAAAAACATAAGTCGCTTTCAGTTGATCCCACCATATTAACAAAAAGACGAAATGATATAGTTACTAAAACACGAGCATTTAGAACTTACTTCGCTGGACACCAATACTTAAATCAATCTTCACATTTATATAACTCCATTAATAAAATTCATAAAATATATGCAAAAACTACTTTGGAATGTAAACGGATGGTGACTGAGTGGCTAAAAACTCTAGACTACGAAGATACTGAGAATATGATTATCCATATTATTAAGTAATGATGTTTTATATGTCGTGTATGTGCTTGTATGTATATAAATATATATACTTATATAAAAGAACCCAAACAAATAAATAAATACAAATAAATGTATGTATGAAACATCAATACAGCAATAAATAAAATCCCGTTACCTACATATTTTTAACACACTCACGCACACTAAGATACACTACACAGTCACACACACACACAGACAAACGCACCCACAGACACACACAAGAACAAACACCATAACTCACGCTTCTACACACACGTGCGCACATTGCATGCGTGCTCACATAGATTAAGTTCACTTTTATAAATCATACTTATTTAATATTTAAGTTATCAACATACATAAATGTGATCAAGTTAAGGGAGAGCGGCCTTTCCTGGCACAGGTGTTTTCACACTTAAAAGGAGAGGTCAACCTCAAAATTGTTGAACGAACTATGTTGTTATTGAATAAAAACTTTTTTCATTTTTCATTTTTCATTACGTATGTAGTTTAGTTTATAAAATTAATTCATTTGTTAATGTTATTGCACCATAAGTATACCCTCTTCTGCAAATCTCGCAGTCAAAATTTGGTTTGCTGTAAGAAAACCCAATTCTGGGTTAAGCTCGCCATTGTACATAAGCTATATTATTGCAATTTGTATCCAAATTTGTTATTTTGTGTGCAATAAAGAATAAGAATAAGTACTGCCTACTCCGTTGAATTTCTCAACTCCCTGGAGTTAACGGGCGTGCTGTCCCATCAGCTGGAGCTTAAATTTGGCGTTCCAGTTCTCGTGATGCGAAACCTTGATGCAACCAGACTGTGTAACGGCACCAGACTTCGTATCACAGAGCTGAGCTGCTAAAGGAGAGAGCGTTTTAAGTCCCCGCATACCCATTATTCCAAATAACTTACCATTTCAATTTAAGAGGTTACAATTTCCCTGAAAATTGGCTTTTACAATGACGATCAACAGATTCCAGGGCCAAACCATAAAAGTGACAGGCATTCAATTGTGCACTCCATGCTTCTCACACGGTCAATTATATGTTGTTTGTTCAGTGCCCAAAAATTTCACGTGCTTGCGGAAAATAATAAGTCATTTAATGTTGTATACAGAACGGTATTAGAATAAATAGTGGCCAACAAGGCGTTTGATGGTTTACTTTGAAAAGAAGGTTGTATAGCGCCAAAATAAACGGCTTTAAGCCATATCGTCATGTATATCAGAGCGTTCGGCCAGTCAAGATAGGGAGCTGGCTGCTACTCCAGCTTTTAGTGACGATTATGTGACGCATAAAGATGCCAGCCAAAGAATTTGTGACAGAACAGTTCGAAAGTTAGAAGCATTTATTTATGGCCGAACGACCTGATATCAGAACGTTCGGCCAACCTGAATCTCCATAACTGAGGACCTTAGAGAAACTGTTACTGAATAAATATTTTGTGACGATTTAGTGACAAACAACCACTGCTTTACTTTTACTCGTAATGCCACCGGTTAAAAGTAAAATTAATTTTAGTTCCTGGAACATCAGGCCGTTCGGCCAACGTAAAAACTCCGTAACTGAGGACCTGAGAGAAACCGTTAATGAATAAAGATTTAGTGACGAGACTGAAACGTATTTTTATTGCTTTATTTTTTTTTTGTGACGGTCCCTTTATATAGTAAAATGAAAATTTAACATATAACCTCAAAACATTGGGATTATCGATTCCTCCACAAGGAAGAACCCTAGAGAAACCGTTCATCAATAAAGATTTAGTGACGACACTGAAACGAACTTTTATTGTTTTATTTTTCTTGTGACGGCCCCTTTTTATAGTAAATTGAAAATGTAACATATAACCTCTAAACATTGGGATTATCGATTCCTCCACAAGGAAGAAGCCTAGAAGACTCGTAAAACCCCTGATGTGTTATAGGTTTTCAGTGCAATGATGTCAGTATTTTTGTTAATTCAAGATTAATCTATAAAAATGCACTATGGCGGATGGCGACTGAAATAGGGTGACCATGTATTCTAACGAAACAAGTATTTATCGAGTAGGTACTTAATTACCTAAACAATGAAGCAAAACACGTCGAAATAAGGTGACGATGTAGGTATTGCAACAAAATAAATAGATATTATTATTTTTATTTTGTATTATGAGTGATTTTTTAGATGATAGAATCTTTACCTCGCTAGAGTATATACAACGTGTAACAGATTAAGCGCAATACCTCAGACACCCCAATTAGAATATTAAATTATAAGTCTAAAACAACACCCGTAATTAAATAAATTTAAACCAAACGTGGTCGTTTTTTATAAAATAGTTATCCTTACTAAACGCAAAACGTATGTGCAGCAACATGCCTACACACACACACTCATGCAATGTTAGCAGCCGACGCGACACGCACATTCGAGCGCCCGCCAGTTGAAGGACCATAGCTGTAGGCATTAGATGTGCGTTAGTTCAATGAACGAATTTTACTACGTACCTAAAATGTCACAGACTGATATTATGAATGAATAGGTAACTTGATAGGTACTTAATTGAGTTTACAGTGTAAGTGTGTGTGTTTCTAGCAAGTGAAATTATCAACATGAATCTAAGACTTTACCCTTAGTAGGTACTTAACGGGGATGCATTTACAACCGCGACTTTTTACCCGAACTACGAAACTAACGAAGGGCGAAGCGCCCGGACTCCGTGTGGCACACGCGGGTAAAAAGTATTTATCTCAAATGCGTAACTTTCGCGATATTATTAGCTACCTCTGATAAGCGTGTTTACTGCTAATTACGTGAAATAAAAATCAGTGCTTACAAGATTTTAATCACGAACAGCAAACTTCGCTGCGCCTACTTACTTTGAATATGGCCGGCCGGCAGCCCGGAGGTAGCGTAGGCACGGAATCATCTTTTTATCAGACAATCAGGTGATTCAAGCCTGCAATGTCCTAACCAAACTGGAAACAACTTCACAAAGTATGCTTCCCGTAGGAATCGAACCCACGACCACCGGGTCACAAGGCAAACGCCTAAACCACTCGACCACGGAGGCAGTTAATTCAAATGTAAAATGTTTTGATATTATTCATGTGCACGTGTGTATCATGGACCTAAAAATTAGGTTTTTCATTTAAGTGTGTTTGTTCCATTTTAGCGGCGCCAACGGTGAGTGCCTAGTTCTAATGTAGGCATTACCTTTGGCCGTATGAACGATGGTTAAATTACCTACCGAACATTAGCTAGATGTGATATTGATAAGCGATTTGACCGTGTAGGTCATTTTTTTTTCTATTAAACTTTCACAGGCTTTGAATTTAGTCTCTACGCACCGCGCCGCGCGCCGCTGTTTCCTATCTTTCAAGATTGCACCCCCGCGAATCCCGCGATCCCTCTGATAAGTTCGTTGTGTTTAGGTAGGTCCAGTTTATTGTTTGTACTACAAAAATATGCAGAGACGAGGGAGTGTTAGAATACAATCGTAGATATTGATAGGAAGAAGTAGGTACTTACAGAACTGGACTATTTACACTTAACACTTAGGTCTTTAATTTGCACTATTTCTGCGATCCACTTTCATTAAAGTACATTCCAACACGCGTGAAGGTACTCTCGTCCGTCCAAAGAATGTTCTGTTGCCAGTTCTCCAACAACCACCTACTGAATTCCAGTCGTGGCAAGTTGTCGGCCGGCGTTAGGTCTTGACACCGTCGAAGATGGTATGGGTGTTCACCATCAGCACGCAACGTTCGCCACACGTACATGTGACTGCAGTCGAACTGGGGTGCTGTTTCTCTCGAGCTGTCCTCTGGATGTTCGTCGAAATGGTCGAGAATACGCTCTTGCAGACGAGTAGTCCGCACATTCGTCCCTCTGTCCAAAGCCGTATTAGGAAGGAACGTTCCCGAGTCCCTCAGTCGCTGAGTTGCAGCCAGCATCGTCCTGGCACTCACACTGCAGCCAAAACGGTCATTGAACTCCCGACAAGCTAACGCGACATTATCAAGACAGCGAGCCAGGGTTCTCACCATCTCCGTGTGTTGTACGTTGGTGTACCGGAAAGCCATCGCGCACGGGATCAAAAATGTCACGGAAGTAAACTGAAGAACAACTACACTAGGTCGCTACCGGCGGATGACTAGCTTTTTAATGTTAGGTACTCATGTTATTCGGCGGTAGCGGCGGCGCGTATGTCGGCATTTCGCAGAAACGTCAAAGAGGTTGCCGACAAATGCTTTATTTCTTTGCAATAAGTTCCAAATTTCTTCAAATTCAATAATTTTATGTTGTAATAATGCCTAAAATTTGTTTGTGTTGTGTAGGGCTACTCTGATGACCGCACTAAGTTTGGTCGTGCATTCAAACAAGCCTTACTCATTGGAGATAAAGTTGAAATTCCTGTAAATTACCTATTTTATTTGACGCACACTACCTTAATTGTAAAATGCATTGATATTATTTACGTGTGTGTATTACGACCTGTGAGCGAAATACAAATAATGTCGTGCGTTTATGTAGCCTTTATTGCTATGAGTTAAGGTTTCAATTTCCTTGAATTAAGGATTGTATTAATTTGTCATGTTACTGTGTTTCTAATTTAAGTCATTTAAAAGATTTTTCCGTCAAAATTTAACACATATTTTTGATGACGGAAATCGATTCAGAAGCCGATTCTGAACAAACTACTTTCAGGAATTGCGTTTATTCTGTTACACGTTGTATGTTCTGTGGTCTCAACGTCAGAAATAAAATACACCAGTATATTTGCTTGCCCTTGCGCAGTTTTTCGTGTAAATTTTGGTGTTTTTATGAGCTTTAGTTCCTGCGTATAGTCCAGAAATACCGATATTCCAGCATAGATTGTACTTTGTGAAAGTGTCAACACAGTGAAGACATATCTTTGTACCTTTAATTTATTACTTGTTATGAAAGCAATGAAACTGATTCCATCTTCCTCTGGGCTCGAGTACGTTATAATAAAACAGAACCCCACAAAGACCAGGATAAAGGTGTAATAATTAATGTTTAATAAATTTATTCAATAATATATTTTTGTTTTATTATTGCCTCATTGCAATAACCCCATTACCCAACATATATTTATATTTCGTTTATTAGATACCTACATGTTTTAGACACACAAGTTTAAAACTTGTGTGTCTAAAACATCCATAAAACAATACGCATATTATTATGTACGTCAATAACACAGTAAACGAAATACGTAGCGATAAATATCGATATAAGTAGACGCACCTACCTATTATAAATATTCATTTAGTTCATTGCTTGGCGTTCAGAGGGCGCTGATCGGTAACTTCCCGGAACATATTGGTAACTAATCTGCACTCCTCATATTCCTCCGTCCGCGTATCTATTTATTTTGTTGCAATACCTACCTACATCGTCACCTTATTTCAACTATTTCGACGTGTTTTGCTTCATTGTTTAGGTAATTAAGTACCTACTCGATAAATTCTTGTTTCGTTAGAATACATGGTCACCCTATTTCAGTCGCCATCCGCCATAGTGCATTTTTATAGATTAATCTTGAATTAACAAAAATACTGACACCATTGCACTGAAAACCTATAACACATCAGGGTTTTTCGAGTCTTCTAGGCTTCTTCCTTGTGGAGGAATCGATAATCCCAATGTTTAGAGGTTATATGTTAAATTTTCGTTTTACTATATAAAGGGACCGTCACAAAAAAAAATAATGCAATAAAAAAAACGTTTCAGTCTCGTCACTAAATCTTTATTCATTAACGGTTTCTCTCAGGTCCTCAGTTACGGAGTTTTTACGTTGGCCGAACGGCCTGATGTTCCAGGAACTAAAATTAATTTTACTTTTAACCGGTGGCATTACGAGTAAAAGTAAAGCAGTGGTTGTTTGTCACTAAATCGTCACAAAATATTTATTCAGTAACAGTTTCTCTAAGGTCCTCAGTTATGGAGATTCAGGTTGGCCGAACGTTCTGATATCAGGTCGTTCGGCCATAAATAAATGCTTCTAACTTTCGAACTGTTCTGTCACAAATTCTTTGGCTGGCATCTTTATGCGTCACATAATCGTCACTAAAAAGTGGAGTAGCAGCCAGCTCCCTATCTCGACTGGCCGAACGTTCTGATATACATATATCGTCGCCTCATTTAATTTTGTTGCGGATCTCTGCGCCCAGAATTACAGTACACAAAAGGACGCATTTTGAAGTCATCACCCACATTATCGCATTTTGATCAGCCAGTCAGTTCTCACACATAACATAACATCACGCCTGAAATCCCCGACGGGTTAGGCAGAGGTGTACCTTATCGTACACCCACATTTCGCCGTTCGTTATGTTTAAGTCCCATGTGACAGGGGGCGAGCCTATTCAATTCTATTCCACCAACCGGGCACAAATCCAGATTCCGTGGCTGCTACTGAGAAATTCCTGATGGAATACCCCCAATAACACTATTATTTATAGTATTTTTTCAATTGCATACATTGTTTAATGTTAAGTCGAAGAGCGGAGTCACCTAACACAAGCATCTTCTTGCTTAAAAGGTGATCTCCAAATCATGTGCGTTATAACTTTATGTAATTTAAATAAACATTTTTTTTAACACTGCCCGCCCCGGCAATGGATCCCAGGACCTCATGCTTAGTAGTCGCACTTGCGACCACTCGACCAAAGAGGCAGTCTCACACATACAACCCTAAATAGCCACTCGAACGAAGTAGCGGGTAGCAGCTAGTAGTACTATATATCGAACCATAACCTGTTTACTAGTGTGAGTAAGTAGCATTAACTCACTAGACTTACTTTCGGTGTTATTACTCGAAGCATGCCGAAAAAGCGAGGTATTACCTTGTTCAAGGTCACTTTCGAGTATTTTTTTCACAATTCTAAATCTGCAATTTTTAACCGACTTCAAAAAAGGAGGAGGTTCTATGTTCGACTGCATGTAGTTTTTTATGTATTCACCAATTTCTTCGCAAATTGTGGACCGATTTTCAAAATTATTTTTTATTTGAAATCCTATACTCCTGAGGTGGCCCCATTGTCACCAAGGGGAATCGAGGGCAACCTTCAAATTTCTAGGCATATACAATGACTAGCTCTTGCCCTCGGGATCTTGCCTACTTCTGGGTTAATAAGTAACCTATATCTATCTCTGTGCCAATTTTCATCCAGATCTGTTCAGCCGTTCTGGCGTGATTGAGTAACAAACATCCATTCATCCAAACTTTCGCATTTATAAATAGTTAATGTAAGATACATACTATGTAATATTAATATTTAGGGGTCCGCACCTCAAAGGGAAAACGGAACCCTTATAGGATCACTCGCGTGTCTGTCTGTCTGCCTGTCCGTCTGTCACAGCCAATTTACTCTGAAACTACTGGACCGATGGAGTTAAAATTTGGTACACATATTATGTAAGTCAGTGATCCAAATGGTCGTAAATTAAAAAATGAAAAAAAAAATTGTAAACTATATCGTGTTACATCAAAAACTGTGATACACGTGTCTCATAATTTTAATTGAAGAGTGATGTGTACATTAAGTTTTGAGTCAACCGACCCAGAGAATATTAAGTTTCACGGAAAATTCAACCCCATTTCAACCCCTTCGAAAAACCCTTTCTTGGTGGATACTAACTCTTCACAAAGAATACATCCTTCAAAGGAGAATGCTCATGGAAGTATGGAATCCCGTACCATGCTGCATCAAAATCAAACCTTGTTTTTTATAGACTACACTGATCGTATTAACTCCTACAAAAATTATTTTTGAAAAAAAAACCCGCGTTTGAGAGTTATTTTATAAAATCGAAACTAACCTAAAAAGTAGGTCTATTTTTTCGACGCTACCAACGACGTATTTTAACACACATACATTACATTATTGCTCTAAAAACAGCGTAATACACTAATATTAGTAAGAATTACGAGTTAAAGTAACATCCACAGTATGCTTGACTGAAACTCGATTTTATTTTAGACCTTTACATTGCCAATAGTCAGTCAGTACAGTACAAATGTCAGATGCCACAGATAAGATAAGATAACTATAAACCATAGAGTATAGTAAGTGCTATAAACTAGTCGGGATTTAGGGATGTAATCGATAAATCAAAATCTTTAGGCTGAGAAAATCTATTTTGTTGCAAATAGCAATAAACCAAACTAAATCGATTTGGTGTACTGATCTTACTTAATTGTAATTAATTTTAGAGTCCGCTCGACAGACAAGGGTTTGTTCAATTGAAACGGAACGTCATTTATATTCAGTTGAAACGGAACGTCATATAAAGGGAGCAAAACAATATTCGTACTTTTAAACTCGAAAAGTATATTTCCAGTTCAAAAATCAAATCCCCGACGCGTAATGCCGTAAAAAAATATGAAACTAATTACTATAATATTTTGGTTTTGAGGCGCGAGACTTTTTGGTACCAACTTTGGTCATTCTCTTTTCATGTCATTAAGACCAGTGGTTTAGGCTACACGTTGATATATCAGTCAGTCAGCCAGGACTTTGAATTTTATATTGCGGGATGATTTTCGAAAAACTGTGATACACATTTCTCATAATTTTAACTGAAGAGTATGTAGACTTTCAAGTCTATCAACACTTTAAAAAAAAAATCGAAGAATAGAAAGTTTCACAGAAAACTCACCATTTTGCCCTCTTAGTGGTGGAATTTCGAAAAACCCTTTCTTAGTGGACCTTTTTCCACTGGTAGGTACCAGTGGCGAAGGGTGAAAATTGAGTCAGGGGAAGCCGAACAAAAAAATGAGAGTTGACATATTTATTTTTATTTTTTTTCCCTATGTTTATTAGGATCTCATTTTCGTTATCAGTGACCTCGAAAACCATGAAAATGATAACCCTTATGAAAAATCCAAAAAAGAATGGTTGGCGCCATCGCTATTTAGAATTTTCATTTTGACCGCATTTTCGTTATCAGCGACCCCATAAACCACGAAAATGACATCCATGAAGATAAACCGAAAATTTTCATCGGTGCCATCTTGAATTTTCATTTTGACCTAATTTTCGTTATCAGCGACCCCAAAAACCACGAAAATGACACTCATGTCGAAATAACTGAAAATTTTTGTAGGCGCCATCATGAATTTTCATTTTGACCACATTTTCCTTATCAGCGACCCCAAAAGCCATGAAAATGACACCCATGACGAAAAAACCGAAAATCTTCATCGGCGTCGTCTTCAATTTTCATTTTGACCACATTTTCGTCATTAGTGACCCCAAAAACCCCGAAAGTGACACCCATGACAAAAAAACCGCAAAAAAAAAATTAAAGAATAAAATGAAAAAAAAAATAAAAGTGAATATATCTTATTTTCTTTTTTTAAATAAGTCAACAAAATAAAATATCTAGTTGGTACTAGGGGTCGCAATACCGGTCTCTCTCTACGAAACCGGTATTCTCGGTATCGAGGCTAGGAGAATACCGGGATTCCGGTATTTCCGGGATTTTCGACATTTTTAGAGAAATTATATTTATTTTATTAGTTTTTCTTTCTGTTTAAGTCATTATAATATAGTGAAATCTCTAATTTTTTATCTCTAAGTTTAATATACTAATAATTATTGGTATATTAAACTTAGAGTTTATTATAATAAACTATTTGACCCCAACAATTTGCAACTGATGAAGCTACTGAAGGTAACAGAAGAAGGTTTCAGTAGCGCCATCAGGATTATTCAGGATGGAATTTGGTGTGGACAAATGTGCAGTCATGCATGTGAAGCGGGGGGGGAATATGGAATCCGTGGGAACTCAACTCTCGGATTCCATACACCTTAGATCCCTCTCCTCAACAGAAAGCCTTGTGGCTTTCTGTTGAGGAGAGGGTATTTGGGTATGTCGGAAGCATTAGGTATCAATACTGTCGACATGAATATATGTACATATATATAGATTTTCATATAGTTTCTAACGCAATTCAGATATTTGTGCCTGGTCATCATCGTCTCATGTTGCTGAGCTGATGATGGAAGGAATAAGTCAAGACCTGATGTTGAGATCCCAGGAAACTTAAGGCCACCCCTTAAATGATAAGGCATTTACAATGTTTGTTAACTGTATAATGTACAACGTGTAATAATGAAATAAAACATTTTTGATTTTGATTTGATTGATTGTTTACTGTACGAAATAAAGGTATATTTTTCGTGAAATGAAAATTATTGGGAACAGGGCTTATTTTTAACCAACTTCCAAAAGGAGGTGTTTTTTTTGTGTATGTTAAGCAATATCTTAGCTAAGGGGCTGTCTCCACGAGCGAGAGAATCGCGACGATATTATCGTCGTTGCCACGTATTTCTATACACTCTCTTAGAGGCCGTCTCCACTGGCTCCGACGGCCCCTAATTGTGAACCGATGTGGATGATTCTTATTTTGTTTGGAAGAGTATTATTTTTATTTCGTAGTGGTCCTGTTTAATTTTGGTCAACATCTGATTGATGCTGATTTTCGGAAAAATACAATGGTACTCTAAAATAAGAGACAGCAATTCTGACCTAATTGCTGTAATCAGTTGGATATGTATTGTTTACACAATACCATACTATAACATTACGCCTGTATGCTTTGAAGGGGGATAATACCCCGCCACTTCATTTTACAGGGGATAAGACGGTTTTATTTTTTGGAAAAAGTATTTTCTGGAAATATTTTGTCATATAAATCATTGTACTACCAAGACAAAACCATTTCGCTGCGGGAAAACAACCATCACAATATCAGCGTGTATAATTAAATATAACTTATTAGTTATTATTGTTGCCTGTGAGACCATTCAAGTGCATTCGCGAACTCTTCAGTATGCGTCTTCCGACTAGCACGTCTTGCTTGTTTTTTTTTTTATAATTAAAAAGAAATGTCGAGTCAAAATGTATGACTTTTGTTCGTAAAGGTCAGTAAGTTATGTTTTATAGTGTGATGGTAGCACCTGGCAAGGCCCTGTGGCGGCGGCGTGCACTTCGTGCGCGTCGGTTGCGGAGTGTGCGTCCTGCGGGAAGCGCAGGCGCATCTCCACGTCGGCGGGCAGCGCGGCGCGGCACGAGCCCGCCACCGTCACCGACCAGCCGCCTGTCACACAAGCGCCGTCAGCTCACACGTGGCCACGTGGCGCACCGCACACCAATCACGGCACGAATACTTTCATAACACTAGTACAGTGTATTGTAGTCGAAATACATTTTGAATATTGCCTAGAGATCATGTCCGTTACCTGGTGGCTGCAGGTCCGGCGCGGCGGGGTCCAGGGTGGGGGGCGCAGGCGGCACGGTGCGCTCCTGGTCGCGGCGGCGTGCAGCCCTCCGGGCGCGCCCCTGCGACAGCCACTTGGGCGCTAGCGAGCACAGCAGGCTGCCGCCAGACTCGCTGCTGTCGCTGGAGGTCGCGCCGCCGCTGTAGCCGCCGCCGCCCTTGAACTCCGGTAGCTTTACAGAGGGTGCGTGCATTCCGTCGTCATCACTTCTTTCGAAAGAGAAGCTCTGAGATTTTCGTATGTCCCCGACGATGTGAGAGATGTCGTCCGGGGAGCGGTCTGAGGGCACGTCGGTGTGCGGGGCGGGCGCGCGCTCGGCGGAGGGGGAGCGGACACGCGGCGGATGGCGGGGTGCAGGCCTGGGCGGTCGCTCGGCGCGCTCATTGCGCTCAGAGCGCTCAGTCCGCTCAAGGCGGGCGCCGCGCTCTGTGTGTGCTCGCGTGTCCTGAGTGCGCTCGTGCTGGGTGGTCACTGACCTGCGCGGCCGCCCTTTATCAGACTCTGCCCTCTCTTTGTGACCTTCGTGTGAATAAAACAACGTTTAAAAATTTTGATATTTTAATATTCAAACTCTGGTTTACATAAATGCTCTCCTAGCACCTAATATACCCAATAAATAATTAATACACACATACTAAAACGACGGATGCCAGTCGCGCGTGCAGGCAAAATGTTCTGCAGCGCACTGCGCGGGTGACGTGCTTTCGTGCAGGCGGGGTGCTCGCTTCTCTCAGCAGTGATACGCGTCTACCTAACAATAACTATTCAAAATATATTTGATTTTTTGGTGCTGGAGTATTTAGGTGATAAGAATAAAATTACGAGACGGACGTCGTCTAGCAGGTGTGGAGCTAGTGTAAGCGTTGCGAGTGTGGCACAGGTGCTACGCGAGTGTGCCGCGCTTGTAGCGCTATTCGACGGGCACGGAGGAAGCGATGTGGTGCGGCAGCAGCGGCGGTGCGCACGAGACCGTCAGTGAGATACCTTCGTCGGGCGACGCGCGTGCTTCGGGCCGCGTGAAGCCCAGCCAGGCGCGCCCCCGCCCCCCCAGCCCCCTCTTGCCCGCCAGCGCTGCCTCCCCCCTCGCCGCGCTCTCCGTCGTCGTTGTAGCTCGCATGGGGCTGGTCGCCGCTGATTTACTACTCGGGGAGGTCATCGTTGTTTGGTTCTTCGACTTGAGCGCCCGCTTGTCTCCATCACTGTCCGTTATAGGAGAGGTGGCTGCACTTTTCATGTCTTTACACCGCCTCGGTGAATCAGGATGACGCTTCAGTTTGTACGGAGGGTTGCAGCCCGCTAGAGAAGTGGGCGCGTCGTTGCACTCGGCGTCGGGCGACTCGCGGTACTGGTCGGCGACGTCAGGTGCGGAGGCGCGGCGGTTGTGGTTGAGATCCTCAGTGCCGGAGTCGAGGCTGAGGCTGCTGCGCTCCTCGGGGATGATGTCGAACGTTTGCTTGAAGCGTAGCGAGTTGGAGCGCGAGCGCGGCTCGGCGTGCGGCACAGAGGCGCGGCGCGGGACGAGGGGCGCGGGCGGTGGGCTGGTGGGCTCGCCCAGTGCGCCCAGTAGCATGTCTGCGATCAGACGGTTGGTGTTGCCGTTGCGCTCGACTCGCACGGAGCTGCGCCGGCTGTTGTTCTTGTTTGGCTCGTTGTTAGGCGACTTCTGATTTTTTTCGTAAATTGGGATAGGAATGCGCGACTTTTTGTTTTTCATACAATTATTTTGATTTTCGTCAGAAGTTGTAGTTTCCGGTGAGCTCTGTGAACCGTTTACATATTCTAATATTTCTAAAATTTCGATACATTTGTTACCGTCGTGTATTTCAGACTTTTGGTAAATTCTTTTGGCGGCGCGGTCGTCAGAAGCAACTGCGGGACGCGTCACGAACGACAGTTTGCCATGTATTTGGTGCCGCTCGCCCCGGTGCTTCCTTGACTTATACGAGTCGTATTGAGGAGTGTTGTTTTTCAAACATTTGAATGGATCTCTGTCGTCGATATGCTCTAGCTCTTTCTTCCAAGTTCGCTTGGCTACGTGGTCGTCCGACTTGGAGGTAACCATCCTGCTCGGGCGGTGCTTGATGCGCATGCACTTGTACTCGTCCTGCGCGATTTTGTTGATGACGTCATCGATGAGCGCGTTGACGATAGCGACGCACTCGCGCTCCACGTCGCGGCGCGAGCGGCAGTGCTCGTCGTGGCGCCGCTCGGCGTCCCTGTCTCGCAGGCGCTGCTTGCCGCGCGTTCGTCGCGCACACTCCATGCGCATTTCTCTCTTGCGATGACGCCGGTAAAGTCTCTGTTTAATTTTTTCGGGCATTCGGTCGGCGACGTTGACATTTTCTTTATCACAGTCACATTCATTGTCTTTTATTTTAATAAAAAAAGCTTCGCCCTTGTCCTTGGGCGTCATCACTTCTTCGTTGCGATCGTTCTCTGGCAGCAAATCGAGAACGTCTATAGCGGAGCGCACGAGCTCGTTCCGCCGCCCGGTGAAGCCCCTGCGCAGCAGCACGGAGCGCGGCGAGTTGGGGTCGTCAAGGCTGTCCACCAGGCTGGTACAGTCGGAGCCCACTAGGTCCGCGTCGTCGGAGGATGAGGTGTTGACCTCCATGGAGTCTGTGTGCGGGAAGGCAGAGAAGCGCGGCACCACGGGTTGCTCGTCCACGGCAGGGTAGTAGCTGCCGGCGCCGACACTGCTGATAACCTCGTACTCGGCGCCGCGCACCAGTCCGCTGTCGGCTCCCATCGGACGGGGCACACTATCGTTATCTATGAACACATCCGTCACATTAGATATTTCAATGTGGGATATTTCGGGCATCGTCTTGCCAGAATAGTCAGTATCGGGGTCTAGGTTGTGCAGCTCGTCCTGGAACAGTTTCTGTATTTGCTGCAGCACGGCCTGGTTGACGTTGTCGTGCTGCAGGTCGAAGGACTCGCACGGACAGGCTCCCGGGGAGCCCGCCGACGTTAGGTTGTTGTTGGACTCGACGCTGTGCGCCTCGTCGCGGATGGCCAGCGCGTCGTGCGCGTCATGCACGTCTTGCACATCGTGCAGGTTGTTGCAGCAGTCCTTGCGCTCCTCGTTGATGCACAACTCCTCGTTACCGAATATGATCTGGTTGTTAGAGGTTGGGCTTAAGTGTACTATCGTGTTCACTCCTGTATTTTGCAACTTTACTTTTATTTCTTTTTCGACGATACTAATTTTTCTATCGTTTCCCATGGACGCATTCATGCACTCCAATTGATCCGTTAATGAATTGAGGCTCTCCACTAAAATGTTGGATACGTATTCGTCGATATTAATATTTTGAGCGCACTTCTGGCTCACAGTAGGAGCTCTCAAGTTGTGCGTCGGTTTGTCCGGCGGCAGCGCGTGCGCTCCGACCGCCGGCACTGCGCTGACGTTGAGTGTCTCCGAAACCACGATCTCAAGTAGCTCGTAGGAGGGCGTGTGGATGGAGAGCGGCTTGTCGTAGGGCACGGCGTCGTTGTCGTCGCGCAGCAGCGAGGCAGAGCGCGCGCACACACGCCCGGCGATGTGCGCGCTGCGCGTCAGCTGCGCGCTCTCCTTGGTGGTGGGATAAGACGCCGAGCACGAGTCGGACGACTCGGACAGCGAGCGCTCGTCGCTGAGAGCGAACGGCGCGGAGTGTTCGCTTGTGACGTTCGCGTCGTCCGCCGTTGTTGATTTTATTTCTAGAGTAGTCGTGTCCGACGATTGTCGCTCTGAGCATTGCGTGAATGCATTTCCCTCGCTTGTCTTTTCGAACTTGGAACCGTCGCTGTCGGTGAACGCGTCCGTCACTGTCTCTAGATAAGACGACGAGGGCTCGTGCACATGAGAACGATACGTAGAGTCTGAGAAGTCAGCTCTAGTGGCACGGTCAGTGCGCGACTCTTCAGCTCGATCGTAGCTGTTCTTCATGGCGGCGCGCAGCATCTCGTCGCTGCCGCGGAAGTCTCGCGAGCAGTCGAGGCGCTGGCGCTTAGGCGTGGCCCAGCCAGCAGCGGCGTGCGAGGAGCGCGACGACGCCAGGCTGGACAGCGGGCGCAGCTCGGAGCGGCTGCCGTCCAGCGAGCGCGTCTCGCGGCCGCCGTAGGGCGCGGGTTCACACGGCTCGGCGCCGCAGCAGCAGCAGGCGCGGCCCGGCTCGCACGGCCGGCCCCACATGCGCCGCATGAGCGCCGACTTGCGCATGAGCTCGCGATCGCGGCGTGCGAAACGGTGCGGCGTGTCGGCTGGCGAGGCGCCCGCTTCACGCGGCGGCGACGCCGACGCCACCGAGCGGTTCGTCGGCGGCGCGCTGTCCTCCGAATCTGATCTCTGCTGTGCGAGACGATACCTGCAATGTTATAGAAAACAAGTGAAAAGCTGTACCATGCAAAGTGATAAGCGCGGAGCACGACAGTACGGTTGGATAACTCACTTCCTCATGATAGTCTCGGGGACAGAGTAGCGGCGGCGCAGCAGGCCGGGGGAGGCGCCGGGGCGCGGCGGCAGCTCAGCGGCGGCACGCTCCATGAGGGCGGGCGCGTACGGAGCGCGGGCGGCGGGAGGCGCGCGTGAGCGGTGCACCGTGCGACTGGAAGCAATAGGAGACAAGCCATAATTCTACATGCTCTGGTACGGACTTCCACGGCATATCAATCTGTATATATACTCCTCAGTGCCTTTTGCTTTTTCCAAGTTCGAAAAGACAAACGAGGGAAATGCATTCACGCAATGCTCAGTGCCTTATCATTTTATTGTTACTGATTTTTTTTTATGGATACAACGTTCGTTACGAGATGGAAATTCTATAAATAGAATAGAATTTGCATGATCTACTTAGATGAAGAAAGAAAGTGGGCCACACCACTTGAGCTCGATGTATCTCATATGAATAAAAGACTACTATATTGTAGTGCATTCCGATGCGCCTGCATACCTACATAGACGATATAGTGCGAGTCGAACGCGATCACACTGAACATTACCGTTTACAGCGCGCGGTTTATTACTATACATGCAGTCATCCATCAGCGCCACCATCGCGCCATCGAGCGCAGCGACCGGAGCGCAGCATAGAAAATATGTTAATGAGATAGCGTTACAGATGCTGAGAGAGCTAACCACCCGTTGTGCAGCAGCACAGAAGGGGTATCGTATTACCCACTGCGTTGTGGAGGTCTAATAGGCAGTCGTTCCATTTAAATTACGGGTATTCAGCTGTATCCGGTTAGACCGGACTTAGACCGGTTAGACCCCAACATAATTGGGAAAAGGCTAGTGCAGATGATGATCATATGTCGGTCTTCCTCCGCATGATTGAAATATTGAACTCAAGCTGAAATTATAACATTATTTGTGAGCGTGCCCTACTTGATACGGTACCTTTACTTATTATTTCCTTTTGGCAAAAATATAATTTATATTAATTTCACCGATAGGTCTTGGACTGCGACGTTGTGTCGCAACACTCGCTACTCGCATGCTTACAGCTTCTTTCTGAACCTAAAAACATTTCCAACAGCCCTCCTTCAGATACGTGCTTCTCAAAAGAAAATAAAAGGACAAGTTTGGAAAGCAAATGTCAGCTATTTTAACTCATGACAATGAACAGAGTGCACATGCACTGACACACGTCAGCTGCAAGCTCGGCCGCGCTCGCATGCTGCAGTGCTTGAGCAAATGTGGCACCGTTATTTTTTGTTGATTTTTAACTATAAAAACACTGACCAAGTGCGTGTTGGATTCGCTCTTAGAGTACACACTGTGCTCAGAGGCGTATTTACCCTAGGGCCAAGGGGGCCATGGCCCGGGGCGGCAGGATGCGAGACTTCTCTGGGCGCCTTTTATTGTCAAGCTTAACTACATTAAATATTTTAAATTAACGAAATATTCAATTCAATTCAAATAGCCTTTATACAGACATCTTATACATTAATGACATGCATTTTAACTTGTATAGCTAAATATTAATTTCATTTAATAATAGAATACAATCTTGATCATAGCTTAATTTTGATATTAATAATTATATTGATTATTTAACTTTTATTTACAATTCTAATAATATCTTAATTACACCCGTTTGTGTGCCTTTTGCTGGCAAAGGCCTGAAAAACTGTCTCCATTTATCTCTAACATTAGCTGTTGTTGTCCATCCACCACCCTTTTTTTTGGGATGGGAAATCATCAAATGACTCCTCCCGCTCGGCGGAGCCCATCCATGTTCCTGCTTTTGCCCTTTGCGTTCCAGGGCCGCGGTATCTCTTTCGAATAGTCCGCCCCGTGCAGCCCTTGCGGACCCTTCCGGTTTACTGAAATTTTTTGCGACTGGAGAACAATTCTCGCAAGCACTGTTTCCCGGAATATTTTGGGTGGAAGAGACATCGACGCGCAAAATGCTACCACGATATTACCAATACCATATAAAATTACTTTAAAAAACAAACACCGTTTTCGTACATTTTGACCGTGTAGGTATTGCACATTTGTACCTTTGTAATCAGCAGATTTTTTTTCTTGTGTCACTTAGTATACGAACAGACGGAGTGTACTGTGTAGGACGAAATTCCACAGAAGAAGGTATTAGTAAAGTAGCTAAAAATAGACCTCAAGTAAATAAGGAAATTGGTTCAAAATTACCTAATTTAAGCTTCTTGGCAAAAGGAAAATAATTATTTAATTGAGCACTCAACGGTTTCTCATCTATACATGTATCTATACAAATAAATAAAATTGAAGTGTCTATTTGTAATACAAAAATAACAGCTTTTTACTGAATGCATATGAAAGTACATACATACGGTACTTTTATCAAAAACACTTTTTTTTTAATTTTTGTCTTTCTGTCGGTCTGTCTGTCTGTTTGTTCCGGCTAATCTACGAAACGGCTGGACCGATTTTGACGAGGCTTTTACTAGCAGATAGCTGATATTATAAGGTCTAACATAGGCTATTTTATTTTAGAAAAAATATTAGAGTACCACACAAAATTAAAACCCTTGAAATTTTAACAAAATCGTTTCAAACGGCTAACCTCAGAAACGGCGTGACCGATTTAGACGGGACTTTTACTAGCAGATAGCTGATGTCATAAGGAGTAACTAAAGCTACTATTATTATAAAATAAGAAATCCTTGCTAAAAAAATAAAACCCTTGAAATTGAAAACAAACTTCGATTCAAAAAGGGAAGTCATATTTTTATAATAATTTCACGCGAACGAAGGTCGCGGGCAGCAGCTAGCTCAATAATAATTATAGCAGCAGCTTGTAGTGATTGTGGAACCTTAACAGGTGACACTCAACTGAGCGATGGGCACCCTCCACGTAAGTATATCAATATAGTAGTGCACTCCACACTGAACAGTCAACACTGACACCACTCTCACCTGCCCGACGCCGGCGCTGTGTGCACACACAGTCGCTCACCCTGCATACGACACGTGCTTCATCAAAATAACCGTTTATTTACTATTTATAATACGTCGACAGTTCGACACCAAAATTCGTTTCGTTTTCTTAATTCGTTGAACTCACGTATATTATGAATATTAGAATGGTAAGGCACGTGTATCCGCCAGACGCGCCTGCGGTCGACTGACAGAGTGGCAGCTATGCGTGCGGCGCGGCGCGGACACAAATATATTCCATAATTATTTCAGGCGAAGTGTATCATGAAAGCGCGCGTTGTGCATTGCGCGCGGCGTGCGGTGCGCCTGGCCCCGTCGCGTGCCCGAGCAGCAACCTAGCAGCTGTGGAAATACCTGACATATTTGCAGCGCGCAGCGCGCGGCAGCGGCATCGTGCATCGTCACAGCCGTCAATGAGCCGTGCATTGTGCAGCGAACGAGGCGGTTTTCGCCACACTCACCACTGCTCTGCTCATGATATACATACTCGTACCTACTCCCGACCAGCAGCTAACTCAACTTTATCTTTATTTAAAAATATCGTATAGGGACATAACTTCGTTCGTTACACTTAATAAGGGACCTCGCGCACTACGCGGCCACGTCCACGACTTCTGGCCGCAGAAGCTTCGACCAGGAAGAAAGTTTGGTCGCACTACCGGGTGTCCGACCAATTATGTTCAAGATAGAGGCCGGTCATGCCACAAATAGTGGTCGTGGCCGCGTTGGGCACAAGGTCCCTGAATGTTGATTCCTTTCCTAGGTAGTTTAATATTTTGCAGTTGGTAACATTTTATTATACCTAGTTATACGTATTAATTCAAATGCAATTTGACCTATACGTATACTCAAAATTACTATTACGCTACAAATAAAGAGAGAAATGACTTATAAAGGTGCTTGTGCAATAGCTCCGTTTACAATATTATTGACCGTGTAAACAGTGCAGTGTCAGTGTCAGTTGTAGAGGAGCGCGCCGCTCGCGATGACGCGCGTCGCGGTCGCCGAGTCGGGACACAGCGCCAGCGCGTCCAAGCTCGCACTCATTTTTGTTGCTATTTAGGTTAACCTCATTAGCGCGACTAAATAAATAACAAAATATCGTCGGTCGGAGTCATTATTGGAACATCTGCAAAATTATGTGTTTTGAAGTAAGTACGCAGAATGATAGAAAATCAAATACTCTTTCCGAATCACTACTAGACCAAGTCATAATCTACCTAGAAGAAACGACATGTACCGGCAGGGAATTATTATAGTGGCCTAAGTCAGTATATTTCGAAATGTTCCAGTATGACTCTGAAAATTATGACTTAAATATTCATCTTCATCTGTCTACAGCAATCCACTGCTGGACATAGGCCTCCTCAATCGTCCGCCACTCAACTCGATTCTCAGCAACTCTCATCCAGTTGCTACCAGCCACCCTGTGAAGATCGTCACTCCACCGAGCCTGAGGTCCCCCAACCTTACGTTTTCCGATTCGTGGTCTCCACTCAAAAACACGTCTACGGTTCTACGGCTAATATGACCGGCCATTTCAGTTTACTGATCCTGTGAGTGATGTCGACTACTGTGGTTCTCTGTCGGATCACCTCGTTCCGGATGCGATCCCTAAGACAGACTCCGAGCATAGCCCGTTCCATAGCTCGCTGAGCGACCTTAAATTTATGGACCAGCCGTACCGTGAGTGTCCACGTTTCGGCTCCGTAAGTCATAACAGGCAGGACGCACGGATACACAAAATGTTAGTTATTCATCTAAAGTTATTTTATTGCCTTCAAAGTATGCTCCTTCAGAAACCATACACTTACACCAACGAATAATACAATCATCAAAACATTTTTAAACGCTTTTTCCGGAATTGAGTTCAGTTCTCGCCGCGAATTCTCCTTTATGCCTTCTACCGAATGAAAACGGGTGCCACGAAGTGGTAATTTGAGTTTAGGAAAAAGAAAGAAGTCGGCTGGAGCCATATCTGGTGAATAAGGTGGTTGCTCGATGACATTTGTTGAGTTTTTGGTCAAAAATTCGTTCATTATGATGGCCTTGTGCGAAGGCCCATTATCGTGGTGCAAAATCCAAGAATTTTCTCTCCACAAATCTGGCCATTTTTGTCAAATGTGCACGCTCTCTTAAACGCTGCATAACGCTCAAATAATATTCCTTATTTACTGTTTGTCCTTCCGGCAAGAATTCCGAGTGCACAACACCGCGATAGTGAAAGAAAACGGTCAACATTACTTTGACTTTTGATCGACTTTCGCGTAGTTTTTTCGGTTTCGTACAGTCAACAGCAAAAGTAGATGATCAAAATCAGATATTCAATACCAATGAACGGAGTTCGCGTCAGAACTATGTGGTGTCGAAGTGATTCAAAAGTATGTGATTATAAATTATACCAAACATTTACTACTAGTACAGCTGCCATATATTCGTGATCAGTTTTGACTCCAAAAGTTATGAACTCAATTCGCATCAGAACTAAGAAGTGATTTTTTTTTTCAAAACTAGTGAACAGTTAAAATCAAAAATTTAATGATGAAACTGAAGCCACGTAATCATGAGGCAAATAATTTATCCAAACTTATTTTTAAATACCCCAGTAATTTAATTTGTTATGTTTTACGGAAAAACAGCTGAATTGGCTTTTCTTTTTTCATCAAATTGAACCCCGAAAAAAGAATATGCTCATTAAAAATCATATAATTGAAAAACTTTACTATTTTTTTTTTTTGTAACTTCAGTCAAATGTTTAAAAGTAGCTGATGTGATACAAAACGATAATTCAATAAATATTATTATCTTGGCATGTTTGTGAATTTATGTCAATGTTCAAAAGCTTTTGACTTATTCTACATTTTTATGAGTTTGATCATCTACTTTTGCTGTTGACTGTACAAGCTTCGGAGTGGCGCCTTCCAACTGAACAGTTGGAAGGCGTCACTCCGAACCTTGTTGACTAGTTTGCATGTCAAACTCGTAAACCCACGTCTCGTCACCAGTAACAATGCGTTTCATGAATGTTGGGTCGGAACTGACTCGTTCTAGCATGTCCTCAGCAACTCTTATGCGATTGAATTTTTAGAGTAAATTCAGGTCTTTTGGGACTAGCCAAGCGGCAACATGTTTCATACCTAAGTGATTATTTAAAATGGATGTATTCCCGTTGTCCCCGTAGGCCATGTCCCCGTTAAAGGGGACAGAGGTAATTTAATAAAATAATTAAAATTACTGCCCGTTGTCCCCGTAGGCCATATGTACATAACGGGGACAACGGTAAGGTTCAGATGTGCCCGTGACACAGACTACGGGGACACAGATTACGGGGACAACGGTAAGTAATTATGTGACGTACCGTTGTCCCCGTGACGGGGACACCGATTCCGGGGACAACGGGAATACACCTTAAAATGGTACGGATCGACTCGTGAGACACAGAAAGTTCAGCGGCTATCTCTCTCAAACTTGAATGGGGATTTTTAGTCACTATTTCTTTCACTTTTACGATGTTAACTTCAATTGATGGCCTACCAGAGCGAGGCAAATCTTTCATCACATCTCGACCGCTTATGAACGCCACTCATAAGCACGTGTTTTTGATAAAGTCGATTCACCGTAAGCCTTCTGTAACATTTTCAGGGACTTCGAACACGAAATGCCATTGGCGATACAAAATTTAAGACAAACTCTTTGTTCGATGTTTTTGTCCATTACGAAATTCGCAATACACACTAGATGTTAAGATCTAACTAAAAACAGCACTGCATTTAATGTAAATAACAGATGCAACTCAAACTCCGCGCCAAAATGGAAAACAGTAATTGTGCCAATCTAACAACAAGAAAAAAAAAAATTGAATTAAAAAAATTGGAACCATAAACAAATCATCCATTCCCGATACTTTTTTGACTAAATGTATATTTCACACAATATTTTTCATGGTAGAGTTAGCTATCTAATATTAAACTTTCATCTAAACAGTAGAATCCGTTGTAAGATGGAGCGGATGCGCTGGCAAGCAGAGTGTGTCATGTGCCAACAATAATATTGATCAGCAGGGCTATTGGCTATCTTTTTGATCGGCGGTGACTATCAAGCCTCAGTTGTACACCGAACTTTCCTCACGTGTCATTTAAAACGGCTAAATATAAAATATTCACTAAAATCAAGTTTAGTAACGCTCAAAGGGCGCTACTCAACTTAGCCGCTTATTAGTCGATAAAAAATAGAGTTGTCAAGTGCTGGGACGACGATCACCGTACCCGGTCTGTTAGTCACCGTAACGTGATATCCACTCAATGTGATACGCAATACCAATGTTATGACCAGTGATCGAATAATCGGCCGCTAATATATCTAAACTTCACTTTTATTCCCACGAAAGTATAATACGGACATGCTTTTCAGAATCTCGGATCCTGGTATCGTTCGAAATTCCTGAGATTGCTAAAAATGCCCGCATAAAAAATATAGTTAGAACTCGTTGTGAACTCTCATTGCAATTTTTTATTTATTTAAAAAACCGATTCTAATGGAACTTTCATTTGTTTTGAATAAAATAAAGATACTAAATCAAAATAACCATTGATTTAATCTAATTAAGTTTGATATAGTTGTTTTTACAAAATTGTTCAATCCCGGGAACCCGGGATTATTTATTTATTCAGATAGGAATGTCCATAATACTACACTACACTAGCTATACACTAGCTATTAAGTTATTTTGTTGAAACTAACACTATGGACTCGTGTCTGAAATAAAGAATTTGAATTGAATTGAATTGAATAATATTCTTTCACGGGAAGAAGTTTAGGTACATAAGCGCCCGATTATCCGATCACTGGTGGGGAGGGGGACTGATGGATGACGCACACTTCATTTTGGTACTACAATCATGATACATACTCCTTTGTTCATTTTTTTTTACATAGGTCTGCTAGTAGAATTTCTTTAGAAATAAGCAGTCATGTGGGATGTGTTGAGAAGTGTGTGTAGTTAGTTGTACCGACCAGCGGCGGTGTAGCGAGCGCGGTTCGGTCCACACCTCGCGCATGTGTTGAGTGTAGTGTGTGTGGTTAGTTGTACCGACCAGCGGCTGTGTAGCGAACGCGGTTCGGTCCACACCTCGCGCATGTGTTGAGTGTAGTGTGTGTGGTTAGTTGTACTGACCAGCGGCTGTGTAGCGAACGCGGTTCGGTCCACACCTCGCGCATGTGTTGAGTGTAGTGTGTGGTTAGTTGTACCGACCAGCGGCTGTGTAGCGAGCGCGGTTCGGTCCACACCTCGCGCATGTGTTGAGTGTAGTGTGTGTGGTTAGTTGTACCGACCAGCGGCTGTGTAGCGAGCGCGGTTCGGTCCACACCTCGCGCATGTGTTGAGTGTAGTGTGTGTGGTTAGTTGTACCGACCAGCGGCTGTGTAGCGAGCGCGGTTCGGTCCACACCTCGCGCATGTGTTGAGTGTAGTGTGTGTGGTTAGTTGTACCGACCAGCGGCTGTGTAGCGAGCGCGGTTCGGTCCACACCTCGCGCATGTGTTGAGTGTAGTGTGTGTGGTTAGTTGTACCGACCAGCGGCTGTGTAGCGAGCGCGGTTCGGTCCACACCTCGCGCATGTGTTGAGTGTAGTGTGTGTGGTTAGTTGTACCGACCAGCGGCTGTGTAGCGAGCGCGGTTCGGTCCACACCTCGCGCATGTGTTGAGTGTAGTGTGTGTGGTTAGTTGTACCGACCAGCGGCTGTGTAGCGAGCGCGGTTCGGTCCACACCTCGCGCATGTGTTGAGTGTAGTGTGTGTGGTTAGTTGTACCGACCAGCGGCTGTGTAGCGAACGCGGTTCGGTCCACACCTCGCGCATGTGTTGAGTGAGTGTAGTGTGTGTGGTTAGTTGTACCGACCAGCGGCTGTGTAGCGAGCGCGGTTCGGCCCATACCTCGCGCATGGGTTGAGTGTAGTGTGTGTGGTTAGTTGTACCGACCAGCGGCTGTGTAGCGAACGCGGTTCGGTCCACACCTCGCGCATGTGTTGAGTGTAGTGTGTGTGGTTAGTTGTACCGACCAGCGGCTGTGTAGCGAGCGCGGTTCGGTCCACACCTCGCGCATGTGTTGAGTGTAGTGTGTGTGGTTAGTTGTACCGACCAGCGGCTGTGTAGCGAACGCGGTTCGGTCCACACCTCGCGCATGTGTTGAGTGTAGTGTGTGTGGTTAGTTGTACCGACCAGCGGCTGTGTAGCGAGCGCGGTTCGGCCCATACCTCGCGCATGGGTTGAGTGTAGTGTGTGTGGCTAGTTGTACCGACCAGCGGCGGTGTAGCGAACGCGGTTCGGTCCACACCTCGCGCATGTGTTGAGTGTAGTGTGTGTGGTTAGTTGTACCCACCAGCGGCTGTGTAGCGAGCGCGGTTCGGTCCACACCTCGCGCATGTGTTGAGTGTAGTGTGTGTGGTTAGTTGTACCGACCAGCGGCTGTGTAGCGAACGCGGTTCGGTCCACACCTCGCGCATGTGTTGAGTGTAGTGTGTGTGGTTAGTTGTACCGACCAGCGGCTGTGTAGCGAGCGCGGTTCGGCCCATACCTCGCGCATGGGTTTAGTGTAGTGTGTGTGGTTAGTTGTACCGACCAGCGGCGGTGTAGCGAACGCGGTTCGGTCCACACATCGCGCATGTGTTGAGTGTAGTGTGTGTGGTTAGTTGTACCGACCAGCGGCTGTGTAGCGAGCGCGGTTCGGCCCATACCTCGCGCATGGGTTGAGTGTAGTGTGTGTGGTTAGTTGTACCGACCAGCGGCGGTGTTGCGAACGCGGTTCGGTCCACACCTCGCGCATGTGTTGAGTGTAGTGTGTGTGGTTAGTTGTACCGACCAGCGGCGGTGTAGCGAACGCGGTTCGGCCCATACCTCGCGCATGTGTTGAGTGTAGTATGTGTAGTTAGTTGTACCGACCAGCGGCTGAGTAGCGAGCGCGGTTCGGCCCATACCTCGCGCATGGGTTGAGTGTAGTGTGTGTGGTTAGTTGTACCGACCAGCGGCTGAGTAGCGAGCGCGGTTCGGCCCATACCTCGCGCATGTGTTGAGTGTAGTATGTGTAGTTAGTTGTACCGACCAGCAGCTGAGTAGCGAGCGCGGCTCGGCCCACGCCTCTCGTATGGTGTTGAGTGCGTCTCGCAGTGCCGGCGACACGTTGCGCTCTGCGCCGTCTGAAACAATACAAGTCACCCGTCAACACTCAGTTCGCTGCAAATTTTCCTTTATTTGCGCTGTAACTTAATTTTAAGTTTGTATGTGTGATCTTAGTCTCTGTTATTATTTGCAGCATTGAGGTTTGCTGGTAAAGAATTCTGGGTTATAGCACAATTCTTAAAGGCGCTAGCCATACGGAATCATTTTTCATTTTCAAATATCTTTATTTATCATACACAATCACAAAATGCACTTACCCTAAGCTACATTAACACACTAAAATTTTGAAACTTTATTAGGCTGGCAATTCGCCTTTCAAAGCTTTTTATGACAGGTAGTTTAAGCTGGTAATAACATAAAACTAACACACAATAATTATATGGGTACATAATGATAAAAAAGTAAATTATTTAGTTAATTATAATTTACTGCTTGCATGGAGGTAAGTCGAAAATATTTTAATAGTTAACTGATCACGCAGTCTACGTATGTAACACACAAACAAACGCGCGATCAGTCAACTATCAGCGGACGGAGCCTCCCTGCCGCCCGCGCTCCAATGCATTAGCGACCGAAACCGGGACAACAGCGAGCGACTCGGGGGTCTAGTCGCTGGTCGCTCGCACCTCGGTTGGTAGAAACAAAAGGTAGTGATGTGGTAGGCGGTAAGTGCCGTATCTATCGATATACGGTAATTTGTCTACAGTTGATGAACACAAATTTGAAATCAAGGGGTTATTAGTATTAATTTTGTTTTTATTATAAAATTTTAATGAAATAATTAAATTTTCATTTCATTTCATTTATTCGTAAACAATTTACATTGTGTTGAATATAATTATTATACACATGCAATTTACATTAAATTATAAGAACTATGAAAACATTCCAAGAAATTCAAATATAGTGCCAAACAGTTTCAAATTATAATGTCAGTGTTAAAAACAATGTCAAACAGTTTCAAATATAATGTCAAACAGTTTCAGATATAATGTATAACAGTTCTAAATATAATGTCAAACAGTTTTAAATATGATGTCAAGAGATTTTAGATTATAAATAAATGATTAACAATTTTTAATGTGGATATGTCATCGTCTATGGAATACAGACATTTCTCCAATAGGAATGCTTTGAGTCTTGACTTAAATGAACTTTAATAATTCATAGTTTTTAATTCCAATGGCAACCTGTTAAAAATCCGCACTGCTTGACATTGAGGACTATGTTGCACAATATTAAGCTGGAGTATTATTTTGTTTTTTAAATCTTTCCTGCACGTACTTTCCCTCAACTGTCTCTCCTCATCTGTTTCTAAATTATGCAGGTATTTTTTTAAATTCACCAACAATACTAACACATAGAGGCTGGGGACAGTAAGAACTTTTAAATTTACAAAGTGTGGCCGACAGTTCTCTATTTGCGATATCCGGACCATGGTTCGTATGGCTCTCTTTTGGAGCACAAAGGCTCTCTGGCAGTTATATTTAAAACTTTTCCCCAAAATTGAACACTATATCTCAACCTTGATTCTATTAGAGCATAATACACCATTTTAAGGTGTTTTATGTCTATTTCATCCCTAAGACTGCGTAAGGCATAACACGCTGAGGAAATATACGAATCAATGGCTTGCAATTCCCTTTTCCAATTTAAATGTTTGTCAATATATATCCCCAGAAACTTTACCTCATTAACTATGTCAATTTTAACTTCATTAAGTGCGATCGTCATGTTGTCTTTATTACGAGCTGTTGTACTAAATAACATTATTTTGTTTTTTTTTCAGTGTTAATTAAAAGCTTGTTACTTTCAAACCAAGGCAAGGTAGTGTACTTGGGCCATTATTATTTCTGCTTTACATTAACGATCTACCGCGTCAAATTCATCATCCAATGACATTATTTGCGGATGACAGCACAGCTATAATTGAATGCATAGATAAAATGGAATACAAAAAAGATATAAACGACACCCTTAAAACTATAATAGATTGGCTTAATAAAAATAATCTAATCATAAATCTAAATAAATCACAAGTCATGCATGTCTACCAGCGGCGAAAGCCAGAAAATATGATGGTAACGTATAAGGACCAAAACGTAGATACAACTACAGTAACAAAATTTCTAGGAGTACACATCGACAATAAACTGACATGGAAACATCAAGCTGAAAACGTGTGTAATAAGTTAAGTAAAACGGCGTTTGTACTCTATAGCCTTTCAAAAAAAGTTAACATCAATACATTAGTAATAGCATATCATGGTTTAGTTGCTTCCTCACTAAGATTTGGTGTAATTTTTTGGGGAAACTGCAGTGAGAGAGAAAGGATATTTAGGGCCCAAAAACGGTGCCTTCGATCAATGACAGGTCTTAAAACTACAGAAAGCTGTCGGCCTGTTTTTAAGTCTTTAAGGATACTTACGTTGCCATCGTTGTATATACTAGAAGTTGCCCTATTCGTAACAATGAACAAACACCTGTTTACGTCAGTAGCAGATAAAAGACAACGATCAGGACCAATAAGGTCACAATATAAGAATCAACTTTACACAGGTGGTTACCAAACGTCTTTACTTAGAAACAACATCCTAACCATGGGTCCTATTATATATAATAAACTGCCGTTACATTTAAAAGAATTACCCATCAGTTTAAAAAAAAAAGTTAACTGAACTGCTACTGGACAAGTGTTACTACACAATTAATGATTTTGTCACTGACAAAACTTTCTGATAAAGGGGTGTATTCTGCTTCCGGGTTATTTAATTTTATTGACATTTGTAATTAAATTTAGTAAAAGAATTGGCTGTCATTTTAAAATTAATTTGTTGACATTTTGTAGTTTAATTTATGGACATTTTTGTAGTTTTATTTATTGAGTTAGTAAAAATTTTATTTATTGACATTTGTAACATAGTTTTCTACCATTTTTAATTATATTGGTTGTCATTTGTAGTTTAACATATTGACATTTTTATTTAATTTTCTAATTCTTACTATTGGCATTGGGCCTAATTCCGAATGTCTTAATATGAGTATTCTTAATAATGTTAGCAATGCTGTTAAGTGAATAGAATGCAATTTTTATGTTTCTTTGTTTACTGAATGTTTTATGTTAAATAATTTTGCATGCCGTACGGCAAAATGTATCGGGACTCTCATAAAAATTACCATCATATCTGTATACCTACATTATTGGCAAATAAATGATTTCTATTTCAAGATTTAAAAACTGCCAACACTGCATTAACCTTAGCTCCTGGATGTCGCTAGCTTCAACTATTGCGTTGGTGTCATCTGCAAAAACAGTCAGCTGTGTGTCGAGAAATATTGAATTTATGTAATTAATTAAGTCATTTGTAAATAATATAAACAAAATAGGCCCCAAAATCGATCCTTGGGGTACGCCCGCTACTATATCTTGCATAGAAGATTTATTGCAATTGCTATTACCATTAGCTTGCATATTACTAATATCTTCATACATTTTCCTGTTTCTTAAATATGAAGAGAAAAGTTGTAAAGTTTTGCCTCTCACACCATAATGCTCCAATTTTGCAATGAGTAATTTGTGGTCAATCGTATCAAAGGCTGAGCTTAGATCAAGGAAATTGCCAGCTACCCTCTTTCTCCTATTCAATTTACTAATAATATCTTCCATTAATGTATTTATAGCGTCCCCTGTTCCGACATTTTTTTGGTATCCAAATTGTCTCAAGTGCAAAACCTTGTTTAACTTTAGATGAACTAAAAGTCTACTCTTAATAATATTTTCAAAAATTTTGGAAAGAATAGGGAGCAATAGCAAAGGAAGTTTAATGGTTTCATGTAACCTCTGCAGATTTGTTTTAAACTTAGTTTTATACGCTATTTTTACAGCTTTATTTTGTATTACTTGCAGTAGGTGATGGTTGGAAAGACATGTGCCACTCCAAACAGGACAGGCATACGTTTTATACACGGATGAACAAGTGTAGTATAAATCCTCAATTTGGTACCGCTACTTAATTTGCTTTTAAGGTTCATAATAGGGTTTAAAGCACCAGGGTTTAGGGCTTGGGCGCCCTTCAAACGTAAGTCGGCAATATATTTGACCAGTTTAGACGGTTCCATTCTAACCCCAAGATAACGCACACAAGCTTCCCAAGGTACTTTATGGCCTGCTATTTTTAAAGTTCAGGTGGGGGGTTGTCTAGAACGAGAGAAAAATATTGCTTCAGTTTTATCCTCAATTATTTTTAGTTTCCAATTCCTGAAATAATCCTGAAGTAAGTCAATAGAATAATGTAGGCGACCTATGATCAAATCAGCATCGTCAGAAGAGTGTAAGACGCAGTATCGTCAGCGAAACAAGCTAATTTCGTTCGAAGTTGAATAGAGATATCGTTAACAAAAACGAGAAACAACTAAGGTCCCACAATCGAGCCCTGCGGAACGCCAGCTGGGATCTTGTATGGTGATGAAATGGTGTTTCCAATGCGTACCTGGAATTGCCGATCCACAAGGTATGACCGTATAAGTTTAATGAGGGGCATAAGCACGTTAAGTCTGAGCAACTTGTGTACGTGGCCCCCGACGCCCGGTGCTTCTCCCGCGGCGGCTGGGACGTGAGGTTCTCTCTCTCACGTTCCGCCACCTCCTTCGCTAGCATGACTGCTTCGCAGAAGGAGGTGACGGCTTCCCATTCCCTCTCGGCGGCGGTGCACCGCCCAAGCGGAGCAGACCTCCACGGTGTGCTCCACCGTGTCCTCCGTCGATCCTCAGAATGATAGCACCCGGGCGTTTCCTCCGCCCGATTCGATGCAGGTACCTCCCGAAACAACCGTGTCCGGTGAGGACCTGCGTCACTCGGAAAGTGAGGGTGCCGTGGCGCCGCTCTAGCCACTCCTCAAAGAGGGGACTTATCGTCACTATCGTGGCGTGCCCTGCACGGGGTTGCGACAGTCGCTCTCTCCATGTCGCCATGAGATCGCGCCAGAGGTCTGTCCGCTGAGCAACAATTTGCAGCGGCAGCGGAGTTTCCCCCCGGCGTAGTGCCTCCGCGCGCCACTCGTGCAGGCGCGCGAGGACTATGGAGCAGAAACATACCTGTGGACTGCTTAAGATTTAGGTGAGGGGAAACGTGTTCGCACACCCTAGCCAGTTGTTGGGTAGTTTTTTAAGTGGTATTCTTTTTGTTTTTTTCCAGATCTTAGGGAAATAGCCCAGGCCAAAGCACCTGTAGCAGTGTTAGGGCTTTAGAAATGAAACCAGATTGGAAGAGTAAGATACTGAATATATTTCATTAAAATTACACAGCTTAAGTGATATTAAGAAAGCGCGAGATAGTTCATGTTCCACCTGCCACAATACCCGTTGACCAATCAGCGCACAGCACTGTTGATGTAGCACACCGTTTCTCCGAGGTACCTTGCGAAAGCAGGACACGTAGCTGTGCGAGCGAGATGGATGCGCGCAGAGATATACCCCGTCTTCGGCGCGCGAGTGGCAGTTTAGTTAGAACTTGAGAACGAGCGTGCCGCGTGCTTGTTGATGCGCGCGGGCACTCACAGTATCCCCCTCTAAGCGAAGCGTACGTTTGGCTTGCTCACTCTGCCGGTTCGTGTCATGTACGGCTGATGCGGAACGGCAGTAGTTGTCGTCGTGGGATCGTCCTCTGCGAAGATGTATGCAGGCTTGAGTCTGTCTAGCGAAACAACTGCCTCGCGCTGCGGTAGCTGAATTTTGAATGCCTTCTCGTATCTTTGTAGCACTGGGTATGGTCCATCGTATGGCGGCGTCAGCGACGGGCGCACGGTATCGTTACGCACGAAAACGTGTGTGCAGTTAGCTAAGTCCTTGTAAATGAATGGACGAGCCGTGGTTCTAGCGTCGCGCCGCGCCGGTGCGAGTGACGTCATCGTGTGGCTGAGGCGACGTACAAAATCTTCTTCACTCATGGTCGTCGTAGGAGCGGGTACGAAGAAATCAGATGGGACGCGTAGTGTAGAACCATACGTCATGAGCGCTGGGCTGTAGTTGTTGTCTTCCCGCAGCGCTGTACGCAGTCCCAGTAGCACTGTAGGTAGGTCTTCGCTCCAATTAGTTGTTGCGCCTCGTGCCATGAGTGCAGCTTTGAGCGTGCGATGCCATCGTTCAATTTGCCCGTTCGCTTGCGGATGGTAGGCCGTAGTGCGTATTCTCGTAATGCCAAACTTCTTCATTAGTGAGTCAAACAGTGCGGACTCAAACTGCCTGCCTTGGTCTGTTGATATGCGTAATGGACATCCAAATCTTGCTATCCAGTTGTCGTACAGTGCCTTGGTGACAACTTCCGCTGTTATTTCACGTACTGGTACAGCTTCAGGCCACTTAGTGAATCTGTCGATCATCGTTACGCAATATCGATAGTCGTATGATAAACGGAGAGGACCGATTAAGTCGATATGTACGTGCTCGAAGCGCTGGGACGGTGGAAAATTCCCCAACGGTGTGACGACATGTCGGTGTACTTTGGCTCGTTGACAGCTGACGCAATTCTTGGTCCAGGTGGAGACATCTTTGTTAATTGATGGCCAGAAGTATTTGGAAGTCATCTGTTTCCTCGTAGCCCTGATACCGGAATGGCAAAGATCGTGCTGCGCTTTGAATGCTGCGTAACGATATGCCGCTGGTAAGTATGGGCGGGGCGATGTAGTTGAGAGCTCGCATGTGATTGGTCGCTGTGTATTCGGTGCGTTGATGTCAAGAAACTTCAAGTTTGACTGCGATTTTAATTGTTTCAGTTCTTCATCTAGTTGCTGATCTTGTGATAACTGGTCGTAATCGAGGCATGACTGACAGTTTATTTCTTCTAATCGTGACAGCGCGTCGGCGACTGAGTTGTCCGCTCCTTTCACGTAGACGATGTTGGTGCAAAACTGACTGACGAAATGAAGTTGACGCTCACGTCTCGGCGTATCACTGCTACTTTGCGGTCTTGAAAGTGCGTATGACAACGGTTTGTGGTCCGTGTATACGGTGACGTCACAGCCTTCGATGAGTCTTCTAAAATGCTTGACAGCCATGTATATCGCTAACAGCTCGCGATCATACACGCTGTAACGGCGTTGTGTAGCACTCAATGCTTTGGAATAGAAGGCTAGCGGTTTCCAAACATCTCTCTCTCGCTGTTGTAATACCGCACCGATGCTGTGGTCAGAAGCGTCAGTCATGATGCAGAGCGGAGCGCCGGCGATAGGATGCGTGAGTGTCATAGCTTCCAGAATGCTTTGACGGCACTTTTGAAAAGCTTGTTCAGCGGCCGGTGTCCAGTCAATCGGTGTCTTGTCATTTTTCTTCATGTTATGCAGATATTTGTTAAGTTCTTTCTGCATGTCAGCTTGATGTGGAAGACAATCTCTGTAGAAGTTTAGCATCCCAAGGAAACGCCGCAGCTCGATGATATTTTTCGGTTGAGGGTAATTTGAAATTACTTGCGTGCGCTCCGATGTTGGTTTTATTCCATTCGTTGTTACTTCATACCCGAGAAAGTTGATTTTTGTTTTAGCGAACTCGCATTTTTCGACGTTGAGCGTAACACCATATTTGTTCAGGCGCTCGAGTATTTGATGCAGAAGGATTTTATGTTTGTCTTCGTCTTCTGTATATAAGAGGATGTCGTCAACAAAGGAGTAGCAACCTTCTATGCCGCGTAGTACTTCATGCATGAATCGCTGGAAAGTTTGACTTGCGTTGCGTAGACCGAAGGTCATGCAATTAAATTCAAATAGGCCGAAGGGTGTTATGATTGCTGTCTTCTTAGCATCTTCTTTACTAATGGGTATTCTGTAGTACGCCATTCTTAGGTCCAGTTTTGAAAAGATCTTCTTGCCATGCAGCTGATAAGTAAAATCTTGTAAGCGTGGGATTGGATATCTGTCTGGTAACGTGACAGCGTTGAGGCGTCTGTAATCACCACAAACTCGCAGGCTTCCATCTTTTTTCTTCACAACGTGGAGAGGGCTGGCCCATGGGCTTTTTGAAGGTTGGCAAATTCCCATTTCCATCATTCGCTCGAACTCTTCTTTAGCCGCTTTGTATTTATCGGGGGGTAAGGGACGCGCTCGGGCAGAAATGGGCGCTCCCGTCGTCTCAATGTGATGCACGACGTCATGTTTTGCAGGGGTTTTCAGTGACATTGGGCGGAGAAGATCTGGATACTGATTCAAAATATCTTCATATATCTGATTCTTGCCGAGCATGTACACAGTTTCCTGGGTTGTTGAAACTTCCACGGCGTTAACCGACAGATCGGTGACTTGGTCGATGAGCTTCTTATGATGCAGGTCGACCAGCAGTTTGTAGTGTCGGAGAAAGTCTGCGCCGAGAATCGATGTCTTCACGTCAGCAATTACGAATTTCCAACGAAAGCGTCTTCGGAGGCCGAAATCCAGTTGTAAATCTTTCTCACCATAAGTTTTAATTGATGTACTGTTTGCGGCGTAAAGTTTGTAGGCGCTTGGTGTACATTTTTTCTTGTGAATCGGAGTGGCGGCCAGAACGGAGATATCAGCACCGGTGTCAACGAGGAAACAATGTGAAGTGTTGCGTTCGTAAACACACAGGCGATTACTTGCCGTTGTAACACCGACGTCCGCCACCGTCGATGTTTTTATTAGTTTTCCGGTTTCTGTTGGTTCCTTTTTGCACACGGTGACACACAACGTCTTGCTCGGTCACCAAACCTGTAGTGGTATATACAGACTCGGTTTGCATCATTATGGTATCTGGCTGACTTCGATCTAGAACGGGAACGAAAGGGACGACGATGGCGTTGTCTTCCGCGGTCTCGGAGTTCGGATATTTCCAGTGTCAGCTTTTCTATTTGCTTCGATAGAACTTGTATTTGTGCTGACATGACTTGCTGATTGGCTGCCGCGGTTTCCGGTTGTGATGTTGTCACTGCTGCGATGTTGTTGCTCTCCGTATATTCCATCATCTTGTCAGCCATTGCGGCTAACATATCTAGTGACGAATCTGTGTTCACCGACAGTACTACACGAACTTGCGGGGGTAGGTGATTCATCCATTCAATCTTGATACCGTCTTCCGTGATCATACTGCCACCAAGTTCACGCATGCGCCTGAGAAGTTGCGATGGCTTCTGGTTTCCTAACTCCAGACCACTGATGAGGCTCTTGAAGTTTTTAACCTCGGAATCTTCGTAAACGGAGATCAGGCGCTGTTTTATCGCTGCATATTTTCCACTTTCTGGTGGTTTTACCAAAATGTCGGTAAGATGCCGCAGATCTGTCGTTTGTAATTGCCCAAGCACGTAGCGGTATTTATTTTCATCGCTGGTTTTCTGCGGGTCCACGATTGCTTCAAACTGTATGAACCACATACGGGGATATTCACGCCAGAATGGAAGTAGCCGCGACTGCACGGAGATAGCTACTAGGTCGGAAGGTGCACTAGGACTCGTTTCTGGCTTCGGTTCCATGTTGAAATGTTCACTGTAGTTCGGGGTCACCAAATGTAGCAGTGTTAGGGCTTTAGAAATGAAACCAGATTGGAAGAGTAAGATACTGAATATATTTCATTAAAATTACACAGCTTAAGTGATATTAAGAAAGCGCGAGATAGTTCATGTTCCACCTGCCACAATACCCGTTGACCAATCAGCGCACAGCACTGTTGATGTAGCACACCGTTTCTCCGAGGTACCTTGCGAAAGCAGGACACGTAGCTGTGCGAGCGAGATGGATGCGCGCAGAGATATACCCCGTCTTCGGCGCGCGAGTGGCAGTTTAGTTAGAACTTGAGAACGAGCGTGCCGCGTGCTTGTTGATGCGCGCGGGCACTCACACACCCATTAAAGATTTTTGTAATATAAACTATCGCTTTCTGTGGCAAGTTTTTTAACAGTGCATTATGGATCGCGTCATGACTTGCAGATTTACGGGATTTAAGCCTAGTCAGCGTTTTACGGATCTCAAATAAGGCCTGACGGGCTTTATTAAACCAGAAGTAAAATTACATTTATTAATGATCGACATGGATTTCGATACCTCAGCCTCCAGTTCAGAGTCACAAACCCAGCTAGTGAGTAAATTTATGTATTTATGAGTTCAGACTACAGAAGGATGTACTGAATACGTCGTAACCGTTTTTGTGTCGGTGTTTCTTCCACTCTGAAAACACTGACTGATGGCCTGAAGGTACCTAAGAAGCCGATTCTTGCTGGCTTCCCTTCGGGAACAAGGCACTCTACGTAGTGTCTAGGTGTCTACTGTAGTCAAATTGTATATTACATAGTTACATACATATCTGTGGGTATCACATCACAGTAATAATAATATCTCAGACGGAACTTGATGCCCTGAATAGAAGGGTCCGCTCACTGCTGACCGCAAATCGGATGCATCACCCACGGTCGTCGGTGATGAGACTGTATATCCCGCGGAAGTTCGGGGGTCGTGGCTTCTTAAATGCTAAGACCCTGCACAACCGTGAGGTATGCAGTCTCAGAGAATACTTCCTAGAAGCCGACGTGGGTATGCACCGAGATGTGGTCTCAGTGGATAAGGGCCTTACCCCGCTCTCCCTGGCTAACGAGAACTGGCGCAAGCCTAGAGTATTAGACACTAATGACCGCATGGAGGTATGGCAGAGCAAGGAGCTGCACGGGCGCTATTACCGGGCCCTACAGGGGCCCGATGTAGACTTCTTAGCGTCCGTATCTTGGCTGCGTTTCGGTGACCTCTTCGGGGAAACCGAAGGTTTTGTCTGTGCAATAATAGACGAAGTTATGTTACGAATAACTACCGGAAATACATTGTGAAGGATGGCACGGTTGACATATGTTGGGCATGCCACCGTCCAGAAGAATCAATTCGACACATTATTTCTGGGTGTTCTCGTCAAGCTAACGGAGAGTACTTGCATAGACACAACCTCGTTGCCAGGATTATCCACCAGCAACTTGCTTTGAAGTACAACCTTGTGGAATCAGAAGTGCCATACTATAAGTATGCGCTCGACCCAGTTCTCGATGATGGTAATATCACGTTGTACTGGGATCGAACTATCATCACTGACAGGACTATTGTTGCCAATAAGCCTGGCCTGCCTGGGTGATAGATCGATTGGAGCGTCGCGTAATGATTGTTGATATAACGGTCCCGCATGACGAGAACCTCGTGAAAGCAGAGAAAGAAAACAATTCAAATATCTCGATCTGGCTCGCGAGGTTGTCGACATGTGGGACGTGACTACAGCAGTCATTGTGCCGATAGTCGTGTCAGCCAATGTCTTAATAGCCAATAGCCTCGACCAACACCTGAGGAGGCTCTCGCTGGGCAGCTGGATCAAACGCTTGATTCAGAAGGCAGTTCTTCTGTTAGGAGGTTCCTCTCTCAAGAGCCCTGACTACCGGTAGCTCGGACCCTGTTCCCGATGCCGGTGGGCTACTATTTTTTATATTTTTAAATGTTTTTTTTATATATTAATATTTAAAAATATAATTAATGTGTGTAAAGGTAAATAAAGAAAATAATAATAATATAAATTTATTTCAATCAACTTTGGATCATATGGTTAGGTACATCACAACTATTATAAAATTCAAACAAAAAATTCAAACCAAAAACAAAATTAAAATCAAAATTAAAAACAAAATCAACATTAAAATTAAAATGACAACGAATACAAAAATCAATAATTAAAATCAAAACCAAAATTAAATAAGATCAAAACAAAATCAAATTAAAAACAATATCTTAACACTAGTCAGTACGTGAACCATGCTGCAGTGGTTCACGCACTGACAGTCGAAACGTTCAGAAAAAGCCAACAACAAACACAACAATAGTAATCACAATCTCCTAACCGGCACAGGCACAGCAAGCCTGCCACAGCAATGCCGGATATAAGAGCAGTCCAGTCTGCTTGCGATCATAGCCAGGATAGCATTGGGGCTGGCCCGCACCCGGCGCACCAGGGATGCGCTTACGCATAGAAGCGTGGAACCAATCAGTGCGTGCCATCGCGAACATCCCCGATGCGCTACAGAAACGGGGCAGCCCCAACACCGCCCGGAATGCGTTGTTGAACTGGACACGGAGGGCACTGTATGCCTTTTCACTATAGTCAACCCACAGGCTACACGTATATAGGGATGCGCAGTATGCTCTAAAAAGCGTGATCTTCACAGCAGTAGTACAACGCGAAAACCTGCGGACTATCATGTTGGCTCGCACCGACAGTGCCCTCCGCTCCCGGTTCATATCAGCATGGTCCTTAAGGTCAGTACAGCCATTTAATACATCATAGAATTAGATTGAAAATATTAAAAAAAAAACATGTCAACAAATAAAGCAACAGTGGCGCCCAATAAGCCGGTGCTCGGGTGTCAGAATTCAGATCTAAAATCGTATGGACGCGTACACGTGACTTCGCGGCTGGCAGTAGCGTTATGTAGGGAGCTCGGTAAGCCGAAGATTATTGTAGGAGCCAATGGTTGTAGGCACCGTACACTATCACAATGTTGATGTTGGTTTAGTTGTGGAGTACACAGAAAGAACCACAAGTAGAGTTAAAAGTTATATTAAAAAGTTGAACGTTAACAAGTTAGAGTGGTAGCGATTCTTTCTCTTGACAAGTGATTAGTTTCACAGTTGTTGTCTGACTCGCTCTGCCTTGCGTGAAAAGTACGGTAAGTACGATGTACGACAATGGCAGACACAGAAAGTATGTAGGGGAAACCGACATATAATGAGTAATGGTCGATATCGTATTTGATGCCAAGTATTTTTTTTTATTTTGTTGACTTATTTACATAAAATAAAATCACCTTTATTCTTTTATTATTAAATAATAAAATAAAATAAATAGAAAAGAAAAAACGAAGAAAAAACTCAATTTTGACTCTTCGCCACTGCTGACTACATCAAGTGTTTTGATCGAATAGATAATACGCTTCTAATGTGCAAACTGTTAGGGATGGGTTAAAGGGGTAGCTTATACAGGCAATTTGTATCATATATTGAAAATAGGTGCCAGACTGTAAAGTCTGTTTTTTAATCTCAGAGACTAAATTGACACATGCAAATGTCAAACTTACAAATAATGTTGCCTGCGCTTTTGTGTAGTGTTGTACCTACAATACCGGTTTGTTGAATTGTAACTTTTATATTTATTAGACGATTAGAAAAAAATTACAGATTTCACTAAAAATGATAAAATGTTCAAATTGAATGAAGTACGAAGCCTTCTTGAAGAAGCGCTTCGTCAAGTGACCCCGCAGCGGTGGAATGACTGTGTGGCTCATTTTATTAAAATTGAAGATGAAATGTGTCATCTGGGCCATAAAGTCGACGACATTTCTGAGCGATTTAATATAGAAGTAGGTGGCGAGTCTGATGATTCAGACATGAAGTCATTATCGGAATGTATATAATGTAAAAGCTATTTCATACATTGATAGTTTAAAATATACATGGATTTAAAGTAAAATGACATGAATACATAATTAATTAAAAATGTATGTTTCACAATATACATAATTATATCTATACCTACTTTTGTATTATATCTTTTTAAATAACTACCTACACCTTTTATTCAGGATAACTTATGATAAAAAACGATTTACGATTTTATTAACGGCAATTTACGGTAGTGGCTCATCACAGTCATCACTATTTAATAATTCCAAAAAAATCTGGCAACCCACGTAATGTCATGTCTCAACGGTTATACCTCGACAGGTTGCACAAGGATCCTTACGATCATTACGAACTTCTTTTATTTAATTTGTGTGAATGACATCGCCTGTTGTTTCCTGAATTCTAAAATTTTATTGTATGGGGATGACATGAAGATTCTGAATCAAGTGTCAACCATTGAGAATGCATTACAGAAGAATCTGGGCCGGTTCCATAATTACTGCGATAGAATTAGGTTGAATTTAAATATTCCCAAATGTTATTAAATATGCGAGTAATTGAACATTTATTCGTAAGCTAAACCATATTCGGTATGATTACAAATGATTGAACCTCAATTATTGCCAGAGTCAGCGTCATCAAGGATGTTGGGGTAACTTTTGACTCAAAGCTTTTGTTTGATGATTTTTAGGGTCTCCTCTGAATTTAAGAATATCAACCATTAAAATTCTTTACTGTGCTTTTGTCCATAGCCATCTCGAATATGCTTCTCTAATTTGGAATCCAAATTATAATGTCTGTATTAATCGCCTTGAAAGCATACAGCGATTTTCATTTTTATTTTTACTCTCAATATCGTTCAAGTTATGATATCCCTAATTTGAATAATTGGTGTAAGAAATTTCGTATTCTTCCTTTAAAGGAGCGAAAAAAAATTGCAGATCTTGCTTTCCTTTCTAATGTAATGAACGGATCTACTGACGCCCCTGAGCTAGTGGCCAAGATTGAACTTCGTGTACCGTCTGTGTTCTTCGGGACCTCATCACTTTCGTTTTCTTCAAACACTGTAGTACGTGATAGTACTATAGTGTCTGTGTAATGTAGTTTCGTGCTCTTATTGTAAAAACTATCTACAGGCAAAATTCATAGAGCATGTCCAACGTTCAATATAGTGTGCCGGGATGTTGCGCTTGATTTATTTACAAACAGTTAAAAAAAAAACAAATAAAGTACCTAGGTACTTACTTAACTTTTTCTTTGAAGTGTAACTTTGTTGTGTAATGTATTTTTTTTTTGTTTATTCTCTTCAGATATTTCTATGTTTAACTCTCATGCTAGTTATGCCGTTTTGTCAATTTTATACATAGGTTTACATAAGTGGAAACTTGTAATTGGTCTTCTTCTACATATTACTACTAACTACTCGAATGAATAGCTGTAAGTTTTTTTTTTTTTTTTTTATCCTGTACCACTGCTGAGCAAAGACGTCCCCTAATTCCTTCCATGAGCTGTTTTCCCGAGCCTCCTCGGACCAGCAGCCCTCGCGGTAAAAAAAAATATTATGTGACGGTAATTGTAACTTAGAGAAATGTATTGATTGATGAATTCAATAATTAATAGATATTTTGATCAACATACTAAATATACAAAATAATTTCACACGTTACCGTGGTCTTTCACCTTAAGGGGGTCGCAATCATATTTGAATCAACATACAACACGACACTGACCTGCAAATTGCAAAAAGACGTAAGAAAATTTTAATTCTTGGGCTTCCCTCGCGCTTTCAGCTAAGTATTCATGATGTTGTTCTTGCAACCTACATACATAGGAAACCGGAACTGCACCGAACTACGAATATGTACCACTCGCCTACACCACGGTCATCGGCGCACGAGATTATAATTTGTAACCGAAGTCTGTGTTAAACCAAGTGAAATCTAAGCGAGTCAGACTTTAATTCATGTCCTCATCCTCAACAATTGGCCTAAAAATAATAATTTTAGATTAAAAATAAAAAGTATTCTACCATAATTATAGTGCGGAACAGCAGAACCTACATTCAATGAAGAACTGAAAGGCATGAAAAAGACATTATTAAGACGGAAACTGCAGCAGTTTCAAGTGAACGAGTGTGGTGAGTGAGCGACTGAGCGCCAGCCGGCGGGAGCGCGCGAGGTCGCTCGTGTTCCGCGTGTACTTCCGCTCTTATTTACTTTTGATCATTTCACGGGCGCGAGTGCGAGGCCGAGTGCTATCGGCCGGCCGCGTAGCGACGACTCGCTGCAGGGCTGCAGGGCCGTCAAACTAATTAGGTACTGGTAATGACTGGTTCCGTATGCTTTGGTTATGTTGGTAGGGGCGAGGCCGAGCAAGCGGCGTCGAGTAATCGTGACTAATATTTAGGCAGCCAGTTAAGTCTGCGCGAATGAGTCACAGGCTATTTCAGTGGCACTAAGATAAGGGTCGCGGCTGACCTCGCCACCGCGCCGCGCGCCGCCCCGCCGCCGGCCGCTTCGCGCTACAGCACGACGCAGTACTTGCGCGCGCCGCCACTCGCCGTCACTCGCCGCCACTCGGCGACCTCCCGCACAACGATATGCAAACTGGATGTGAGTGAACTATATAACTACTTAGTCGTCCAGTTGAATGAGCTCGCAAACTATTAGCATTATGTTGACTGCAGTTATGATCGTCATGTTAACAAAACACTAAGCACCTAATTTGGCTCTGCTCGTCTTCATTATTTATCCTCCATATCTCGACACTGGCACTTCCTTTGATCACATCTATCTACAACTGCGATGTTCTCGATTGGTCTTCCGCCGACAAAACCACGACTTGGCGGCATGGACAGTTGGACACCCCGATTGGAGAGGTCTCCATGCTGCATGGTCTAGGTGGAAGGGGCTGCTAGCCAGGGTTACTTAATTGAAAGCGTCGGTACTTGTGCAAGTAGCCGCGTACATAATTTAGTAATTGTTGTCGGGAGCGGCGGTGGATCGATGGCGGCAGTGGGTCGCCGGGTCAGGCTCGCGGCTCGCGGCTCGCCAGCGCTGCCTGCACACTTGCACAGGAGAGCTGTAGTACAACCTAACTAGCTGCCCGCAACCTTCGTCCGCGTCAGATTATCACCTAGCTAATGTGTGTATAAATACTAGGCAGATGATGGGTGTAAAAATACCCTTAACGATGCCGAAAGGCCCTTGTTCTCCCCGTCATTCCCATCATTTTTTTGTTCTCGACCATACCTTCAGTTACGCAGATATTGGGCGTCAAAGTTCCAACTTTTTCACAAGTTTTTTTAAGACATAATTTTACTTTAAATATTGTACCTCCACGACCCCCGCATACAATGCATCCATCAGCATAATGTTTTGGGCCCGTTACATGGAATCCTACCGTCAGCGTGATTTTTAACCCCAAAAAATAGTCGTTTCCCAGCAATATTTTTTACGCAAATGCTTGGTGAACGGCTTCGTGGAGAGTCCGTTTACTCCTTGTATTCAAATAAATAAAATTGTAGTGTCTGAAAAACATTGAAAACAAACAGACAGATAGACAACAACGGCGCGCGGGCGTGTGACGGATTGATTCGGCTGGACGGTGGCATGCCCGACATATTATTACGTATGTCAACCGTGCCGTCCTTCTAAACCCTCTATAACTCAAGAACATGGATTTTTTATTTTTCGTTATTTACGGGTAATTAAAACAAAATAAAAATATACGTGTTTCATACTTTTTCATTTAATCAAATATTTTCCAAAAAAAAAAGAAAAACAGGGAGCGTAGCCTGGAGGCAACACTGAGACATAAGCCTAAAATCTATATATAAGAGGAAGTTATTAAAGGTGGAAGTTCCTGAAGCAGTTCTTGGTTTTGGTATAACATAGAGCAACCCCGCATTTTTCGCATGTATTGTGAGTAAATCCAGTACACTTTGGGAACATGCACCTAATTTTTTTATCTGACCATTGAGGCCAGTGCCCAATCTGGTCTTGCCGTACTGCCATAGGAGGTGCATGCTGTGCAGGTCCTTTATGTTTTTTTGCTTGTATCTCGTTCTCTAACGAACGGCGACTAGACATACTAGGCTTTATACCCAATTTACAAAGAGTTACTGCAACATCGAGACGAAAATCTGCTGAAGATAAACGACATGGGAGGCCTTTGTCTTTACAGACTCTTTTATAAAGCAACCATGCGTTTGCCATTGTGAGATCCAGTAATGATAGAATAGACGTATTTGCCATCGTTTGCTACGCAACTGTATCTTGTATATCCCCATGATGCTGTCGATCAGGGCAACACCACCCATGTGGCGATTATACTCCCCTACAACATTCGGTCGTTTTATGCTCACGTACCTGGAGTTTTGTTTGTCCCATCTGCGAACATCAGTTTCAGGCTGTATTCCAGCAAAAGTAGAAGCCAGAGTGACAATTTTATTGTCCTTCCATGCCACATTAGATATGTCGGTGCCGTTGACGTCAGCTACATATTCTTCTGAATAACCTCTGCGTTTTTTCAATATCACCTTTTCTGGTAGCAACTTACAGTCTGGGATTCTATTTCTTCTCGTACCAAGACTGTGAATGCCTTCTTTGGCCAAATATTCCAATAGACGAAGAGAGGTAAAATAATTGTCAAAATATAATTGGTAATTTTGATGCTTTGGAATCATGCGGGCTAACCTCATGACGACGTTGGATGCTGCACCCAAATCTGGCTCTTCTGGAAGCGTAATGTTTTCCTTGCCAGTTTCAATTTCTGTTTTATATGCGTAACCAGAAACACCACTCAACACGTAAATTTTGTAACCCCATTTGTGTGGCTTTTGAGGGTTGTATCGCTTCAACACATTCCGTGCTTTAGTGGAACACATTTCCTCGTCAACACAGAGGTGTTCTTCCAAAGGGACCTTTTTATAAGCTGCATTGAGAGACTCAACTACTGGTCTTATTTTGAAAATTCTATCATGTCCAGGATCGTTCCTAGGGAGATTTTTACTATTATCGTTAAAGTGTAAAGTTTGGCGCACTTTCTCAAATTTATTCAATGACATAGTATCCTGTATTATTGGGGTACCAAGAATCGGAGTCCAGTGGTTCGTAACTCTAGGTAATCGAATAAGAGACATTAGATATACCATACCCATAAATTGTCTGATATCCATTTCTGTCACACGAAAGGTGCTATTAGGATCATTCTGAACTTGATAAACATTGGTCTCCTCTGAAATCACCTTGATAAGTTCCTGTGGAAACAGGTAAAAGAAAAACTGAATAGGAGTTTCTAGCTCTAGAAGTTCAGTGCCCAAGTTCTTGTTACCCTTGAACGTAAGCTGCTCGGTATTTAACTGTAGGCTCTTCTTCTTCCAGCGTAAATTCAATTTGGTAGGTTTCGTTGTAGTTTGTTTTGATTGATTACTTTGAGCTGATGAAGGTTGAGGAACGTTTGATGTAGTTTCATTGCTTGGAGGTGATGGGATTGAGCTTTCATGGTTATTTTCTAAGGTTTCTATAATAGAATCCACGTCGATATCTAAGGTGGAAGCATTGTCTTCAAAAGTTTCTAATTCAGGTGAAAAATCTGGGTCTGCGAGGCTGTCATCATCAAAATCCAAACCGTCCTCACTATCATCACCATTCTGCAGCACCGAGGTAATATCCTCCTCTAAAAGCACTCGAAGAGGACGCCTACGAGCTGCCCTGGAACATGATATCGAGCCATCATGATATAATCTATACACACACAAACTAATACAAAATAATACCCCTATCTGTCAATGTAGCTTACGGGCAACAAACAGAAATTTTCAAAAAAGAGCAAAATAATGAAAATAAATATTATTGATAACGTCAAATATCAAATATTAAAACACTTACCTGTCCATATTATTGAAAATAATGCCTCAAAACACGAAAAAACTATTTTTAAATACTTTTGAATTCGGAGCACGCGCGGACTTATTCAAACCACTAACGACTATGTGAAAAAACTTCTATTTGTGACAGGTAACGCCATCTAGTGAATCTTTTAAGTACCTATTCGTTACTTCTGTTTGTAGACTACGGTCGCGGTATACAGTGCAGTATAATGTCAAAGAACGAATCGTACGAATTTAGTGGTAGGTAGAACGGTATGTTGCTTACAGTCTACATCATGTTAAAGAGGGTAATGTCAAATTATGTAATGTCATGTTAATTTCAAATCTTAAGAGGTTTTTCTTCCTGTGGCAAACTGTGACTGTATGGGAATGTGAACATTAGAATTTTTCCTAACTTAAGTTTACTCAATGAATTAAAATATTGGACCAATTCCCCTTTGTTCACATTACCTCTATTACAACAAATATCAATAAGATGGAATCTTGTTTGAAGTTTTAATTAGTAACTTTTCTCATAATGTTTAAGGAACAGCCAGGCATACAAAAGTTAATAATTGAAGATCCCGGATTCTTACTTGTCAACAAGCGGCCTAAATCCTTTCCAATTTCTTCAGAAAAAATTATAATTTCTCTGTTGACAATCGGTTCTGTTATAAGTACACTTAATATCCTCAAATACACTTCTCATCAAAAAAATCGAAACACTTTCGTTTTTATTGTTTTTGTCCTAATTTTTTACAAAAGAGAATTAATTCCATGAAAAAAAAAACATTATTGTGTAGCTGGCAGTTTGGTCATTACAGTAAGAAGAAAAAAATCAAAATTCGAAATTAGAATTTCATTTGTTTATCCTATAAATGAAATTAATCACTGTTTTGAGACAAATGTGTATTTAGGGTTGGAGTACGTTTCTCGTTTAAAAACTAAAAATTAGCGCTTGTCTTTAAACTTTTTGTTTCTTATTTCATTTACTGTGACTTTGGGACGTCTGAAAAAACTTTTTTTTCTAAAACATATGGATACTTCGCCCGCAGAAGCCGCCCAAGTGGTGGCATTGCTGGATTCTGGACTTAGTCAGCGTGTTGTGGCTGCAAGATTGCATCTAAGCTTATCATCTGTTCATAGAGTCTACAAACGCTATCGGGAGACTGGTTCGTTCACGCGCCGTTCAGGATCTGGCAGGAATCGGGTCACTTCTGAGCGAGATGATCGATTTATTGTAACAACTTCTTTACGAAATCGACGCCTTAACGCTTTTCAACTGCAGCAGCAGCTTCGCGTTGTACGAAGAGTAGCTGTAAGTGACTCTACAATAAGAAGAAGGTTGAAGGAACGCGGATTGGCACCGCATAAGCCAGCGAATGGGCCGAAATTAACTGCAGACCATCGAAGAGCGCGCCTTAACTTTGCACGCGAGCACCTAACTTGGTCATACCTTCAGTGGAGCAAAGTACTGTTTTCTGATGAGTGTAAAATTATGCTGTATGGTAACGACGGAAGGAACAAGGTCTACAGAAGAGATGGAGAACGCTTTGCACAATGTTGCATTGAAGAAAAGGTCAGCTATGGTGGCGGTTCGTGGACGGTTTGGGGAGGAATCAGCGCCGACGGTAAGACAGAACTTGCCTTTGTGTCTGGGCCACGGCTGCCTGCACTAAACTCTCATCGGTACATCGAACAGTGTCTTGAACCTCATGTGATGCCCTATGCACATTTTATTGGCAACGACTTCATATTCATGCACGACAATGCTAGAGCTCACACCGCGGGCGTCGTACGAGATTATCTTACCGAAATCGGTATCTCCATTATGGTATGGCCAGCAAGAAGCCCGGACATGAATCCCATTGAACATCTATGGGATGAATTAAAGAGACGAATTCGAGCAAGAGATCCAGCCCCAGAAACACTTAGCCAGCTGCAAAATGCAATCCAAGAGGAATGGGATAATATACCACAACATGTGATCGTGACTCTCATCCGATCGATGAAGAACCGTATGGAAGCAGTAATAAGAGCTCGCGGAGGGAATACAAGTTATTAAATAAACGTTTCTTACATTTTTTTTCATTTACGCGTGTTGTTTTACCCATTTCCTTCATATTCCATACAGGGTAAAAATTACTCATTATACAAAATACGAAACCTATGAAGACTTAATTTGAATTTAGAACAATAACATAGGATTTAAAAACCTCATACTACTCACTATTAAATGACATTTTACATTTATTCCTAAATATACACATTTTTCTGATAATCCTTATCAAATCATAAACTGCGAGGTGTTTCGATTTTTTTGATGAGAAGTGTAGTAGACTATCACAGGACTGCGGTATAGTTGTATTACACACAGACAATGAATGGGCCAGTGTGGGTGTAACAGATCGACTTGTGCAATAATCACAGTTGCTACTCTGTGTACTTACTAGCTCATTCATAGCCAATACATATTCCTTTAATTAGTTCTCGGAGGCTTTTAAATATTTAATGTTAAGTGAATTTAGTTTGCCCTGAAGACGGTCAATTTCACATTGCAAGTTCTCTGTGTCTATTTGGTATTTCCTTTTACTTTTATTTAAATTTAAAGAATGATTTTTAAGATTAAGATTTTAGTCAAATAAATATTGAATATACTCAACAGCAGATAGGGAGGGACAAGAGCAATTTATAGATTCATTAAGGCAGATATGAGAAGTTATACGATATTTTGATTGTAGCGGTTCACCAGGGTTACGAATAGAGAATGAGATGTAGGTATTTGGGAAAATTTTGAGCAAGCCATTTTGAGACCACGTTATAACCAAATTGTGCTTTTTAGAAGGTTTCACTCCAAGTATCACCATGGAATGTCAGGCTAGTATCATCTGCATATGAAATTATTTTGCAGTTTTCAATATTAAGTAGTATCCGATCATTAATATAAACTAGGAACAATGTTGGACCTACCCTGTGGCAATCTATGGGTGACAGGTAAGTAAATAATTGTATAATTGCCAATTTTGACCCTTTGTGTTCTTCCAGATAAATAATCAGACAGTAATTTGAGTTGATTTCCACGGATACCGAGTTGATATAGCATGTTAGGGCGAGGTTAACCCGAGCACCGTACGCATTTAACGCATACCCCAGCCCGCGCAAGGAGACGCGATACGTAACAAATTACGCTGCGCGGGAAACGCGCGCTAAGCGCACTGGTCAAGAGTTCACGAACTCGAGTAGGTTACTCTAAGTTGCGTTATAGAGTAGACAAAGCAGTAAATCAACTTGAATTATTTTTCTAGAATGTATTGTATATAGATAAATTAGGAACCTACGTTTTGTATGAACTTAACCTAATTACTAATAATTAAACATAAGTAGGTAAATTTAAAATGATTGACTGACACTAAGATCATGAATACCTACGGGTACGATTTAAAACTAAATGCCGCGTGCCATTTAGTTTTCAATAAGGGTGTGATATCTTCGAGTCCTGGTATAAAACATCAAGCAGTAGGTAGGTACTAGGGCATGCAAAACCGGTTTTCCGGTTTTGTGCAAAACCGGAAATCGGCCAAAATTTAACGATTTTTGAAAACCGGTTTTGAGAAGCAAAACCGGAGCTCAGCTCCGGTTTTCCCATTATTGAGTAACAAGGAACAACCGATGGTGCGAGTGTGATGGTAAAGATGGGAAGATACATTAAAGGACATCACCAGATTTGTCTCGCTCACGGTATCCAGCTAGCGGTGATTGATACTCTGTATAAAAAAAGTAGCGAACCCGTACAACGTGCAGCAGCGTCTATTCAGGCATTCCCTACACACGGACAAGACGACTCTGAATCAGAAAGCGATAGTGACGACGAACGAGCTGAAGATCACAGTGGAGGTTTAGAAATTGAAACCCCAGCTGTTACATCACATCCAGAATTGTACAGGGAAACAATCACAAAAGTTCGCAAACTGGTCAAATCTATAAGAAAATCCCCTCTTAAAGCTGACGCATTACATATTATATACATATTATTACATTTTATTTTGTTTGCATTATTATTGTGTATAGTTTATTATTAGTTTTAAGGTTTTTAAAATATGTATTAGTTTATCATTGTGTAAAATTATTTTGTGTATTTTATCTATGGGCCTTGTTGCCTGATAATAAAATGATTATTATTATTGACATCTTTAAACATACTGTTTACATTTTTAAATATAAAACAATATAAAAAAACATTTAAAAATATAAAAAATATTATTATTATTACGGGTCTATGTCTTGGAGGAACACAAAAAAGACATACAATTGCAACTAGATTGCCGCACACGATGGTCAAGTATGTCAGATATGATCGGAGTGTTTTTAAAAATTAAAAACTCAGTCCTCAAAGCCCTGATAGATTGGAAGACTGAGATATCTTTTTCCGAAGAAGAAATTCGAACTCTGTCTGAAATTTACAACAGCTCTGTCCTTGTGCCGACGTGATGCTACGCTGCACACAGCTGACACAACATTAAAGTTTATGTTTAAGAAGCTTGACGAACAAAACAGCGTTTTGAGTCTCAAGCTAGCGACTAATTTGAGAAGTCGCATAAAGCAAAGACGTCTCCTTCTAGCAGGTGTTTTACACTATTTACATGATTGAGAAGACTTCTCCGCCCAAAATGATGATGACACATTTCCCAAACCCAATAGTGCTGAAATAACTGAAACTATTATCAACTTGGTACAGCAGGTAAAATATAAACCCGAGGACACAGACACCATCACCGCAGTTCTCACCGAGCAGTCCATACCTTCGCAATCGTCATCATCTGACGCTGAAGAGCTAACTCTTCAAGAGCAGCTAGAGAAGGAATTACACAAATGCAAGAGAAAGAGAACCCCCAAAAATCGGTCAGATTTCGACCTGGCTGGGTTCGTAAAAGTAGAGCAAGCCATGTATGAAAGCGGAGGGCATCGGGGTGTGTATCTCACCGAAGCATATAATTATTTATTATGTGTTCTACCAACAAGTGTTGAGAGTGAAAGGGTGTTTTCGAGTGCTGGGTATTTCTGTAACAAAATAAGAAGTTCGCTGTCAAATCAAATCAAATCAAATCAAAGCATTTATTTCAAGTAGGCCAATTACAGGCACTTTTGAATTGTCGAAACAAAGACAACAATGAAATGTAGCTACAGTCCCAGTCACAAGGCATAAAAACTGTGAAAGTACTGTAGTTGCCCATTCCCTAACGTAGATCTCTATGGAGAAGAACGGGCAAGAAACTCCATGGACACTCTTTTAAATCAAAATATTGTTACAAAATCTTGGTTACATCATTCATGTTGAGATTATACATATATGTGAGAACGATGTACAAAGACGTGCACATTAAGAGCGTCCAGAGTAAAAGGTAAAACCAACAATTTAAAAATAAAGTAATTAAAATAAACCGTGGCAGCTAAGAAATGACCAGTCCCAACTGACAGCGCCCGTTCACGAACATGACGCATGGATCAGCGCCATTCAACTCAACCATATTGAAGGGAATTAAATGACCCGACACACCCGCCACCATCAGCGAGACATTTGAGTGAGCATGACATTCTCTCAGCCACCAGGACACATTCAAGTCAATGAAAGATAACCCAATATAAATGGGAGCTTTACAGTACATAGTACTCACACATGTGTGTTATGCAATTATATAATTCTAGGAGATGGAATCTATACATTGCAAGGATATTTTTACAATCTTCAGCAGCTTCCACAATAATTGAAATGGTAATAAATTAGTTTGCACACGATGTGGAGATAAAACAGATAAGATATACAATTCAACCCCTAAGTTTCCAGAAGAGAAACAAGAAAGAAAATATGTATATATATATATAATTAAAGGGGGAGCATCTCTTCCAAACAATAAAATCTTAGTTCGTGAGCCCAAGTGGCTGTGGAGCAGGACCAGCATTGAGCCATGCATTTTTATCTACGAGATAGTCTTCCAACGTATAATATGCTCGTTTACATAGTGTGCGTTTTATGCATGTTTTAAATGTCTTCTCATTAAGTTGTAGAATGTCAAGTGGTATTTTATTGTAAAATTTTACACAGTACCCCATAAAAGAAGTGCGTACTTTTGACAATCTGAAACGTGGCTGATCTAATTTGTCCTTATTTCTAGTATTGAAATTATGCCTGTCGCTTATTTTACTAAAAAGATGTCTATTTTTCCGAACATACATAATGTTTTCATAAATATATTGACAAGGTACCGTCATGATGTTAATTTTTTTAAACAATTCTCTTAGAGACTCGCGTCTGCGTAGGTTATAGATGGCTCTTACAGCCCTCTTTTGCAGAATAAATATTGAGTCAATATCTGCAGCCCGTCCCCACAGCAGAATACCGTAAGACATGATGCTGTGGAAGTAACTAAAATAGACCAGTCTCGCGGTATCCACGTCTGTTAATTGCCGTATTTTACGGACAGCGTAAGCGGCTGAACTTAGCCGCCCTGCAAGTGCTGTTAAGTGAGGACTCCATTGCAGTTTCGAGTCAAGCGTAATCCCCAAGAAAACCGTCTTATCGACGAATTGTAGTATTTCCTTGTTCAATACAACGTTACATTCGCTACTTCTTACATTCGGTAACGCGAATCTTATACATTTAGTTTTCTTCTCATTTAACACCAAATTATTTACAGTAAACCAGTTATGAATCTTAAGCATAGCGTTATTTACGTCATCAATATCTTGTGCACGTCTATCTACCTTAAAAATCAGTGATGTATCATCAGCAAATAACACCATTTGAGGTCGACTTTTCAGCAACTGAGGTAAATCATTTATGTATACTAGAAATAGGAAAGGACCCAATATTGAGCCTTGCGGTACCCCCATTTTTACTTTTAATCCTAATGAATTTACGCCATTTATTTGTACATGCTGCATTCGATCATTTAAATATGATTTCACCAAGCTAAGTGCTTGTTTTCCCAGTCCGTAATGCTCAAGTTTTAGCAACAGTGTGTCGTGATTCACGCAATCAAATGCCTTGGATAGATCGCAAAAGATGCCTATTGCATCCTTTGCCTCTTCCCATGCATTAAAGATGTGCTTTAGTAAGGTGACACCGGCGTCAGTAGTGCAACGACCTTTGGTGAAACCATACTGTTGATCATGCAGGATGTCATTCCGATTAAAATGATAGAGCATTTGATCCAGCATTACTTTTTCAAATATCTTGCTGAAAACCGGCAAAATAGATACGGGTCTATAATTATTTGTGTCCTTGCCGTCTCCAGATTTAAAAAGTGGTATAACTTTACTATACTTCATTAAATCTGGAAATAACCCTTGGTCTACACATAAATTAAATATTAAGGCTAAATATGGAGCTACTGTCTCAACAATTGATTGACAGACTTTAGTAGACATCCCCCAAAGGTCTTCAGTACTTTTTATTTTAAGTTGCTTAAAAGCCTTCATAACGACCACAGGGTTTATATGTTTAAATTTAAATTCAACATTACAGGCTGACACATTCTCTCTTAATAAATTAATGGCAAGGGATGGCGAAGAATTTAGCGTTTCTGTGGTTTTAATTGGAATATTGGTAAAGAAGGTAGCGAATTCCTGAGCAACATCGACATTAGCGCTAATGAGCCCTCGGGAAGAGTCCAGTGTGTAATCAGTGTTGTGTCTTTTGTTTCTATTTGTTTCATTATTTATAATTTTCCAAACAGTCTTAATCTTGTTTTCTGCAGATTTCAGCTTGTTGCTAATGAATAAGGCTTTAGCTGTCTTGCAGGTATATTTAAAAATTTTTGAATAAGTAGCAACATACTTATTAAAAGTTTCCGTATTAATATAAGGCTTAAGGCCATACAACTCAAAAAGTCTTTCCCGACTTTTTCTGATGCCTTTAGTTGCCCAGTCACTGAATAAAAACTTCGGGCATATAGTTTTAGTTTTCTTTTTAAAAGTATTATTGAACTCAGTTTGCACTAATGAAAAGAATTCTTCATACATAATATTAGCATTCTTAATATTTAGGCCCTGCACGGCTAACTTCTCAATTAAAGTGCTATTAAATTTGATCAAGGCACTGGAAGTTATTGGTCTAGTTTGTATCTGTACTTTTTGCAGTGGTGTATTAAATTCAAAAGACACAGTTTGACCACAGTGATCAGAGGGGAGGTAATTTACAATAGCTTTCTCCAAATAGTCGCAGCCACAGAAAACGTTATCAATACAAGTAGAAGTAGTTGTAGTTATTCTGGTTGGTTCTAAAAACACATTCGACAGATTGAAAGATTTAAAAAGGCTTAATAGTCTACTGCTGTTAGAGTTATTTTCTAAAATATTAATATTAAAGTCACCGCAGATAATTACTGATTTATTACCACTTGAAAGTTTACCCAAAACATCTTCCATAACTGACTCAAAAATAGAGTAGTTTTGATAATTAGGGGGTCTGTATACGCACACTATGACATGCTTATCCAGCTCAACACATGACAATTCAATGCTATGCTCAACTGAGAGTTCAACAATGTCGTTACGTGTTTTTGATTTAAAACAATTTTTAATTAAAATTAATGAACCTCCACGCAGCATTGATTTTCGGTTAAAGCAACTGCCCACGCTATAATTGTCATAATTAATTTGCATTTCATAATCTTTCATCCAATGTTCAGTTATACAAATAACATCAAATTTAGTTTTTTCTAAAAATAATTCTATTTCTAATTGTTTGGAAGAAAAACCCTGAATATTCTGATGAAGCAATTTCAAGGAATTCTGCTCAACCCCTTTTCTACAATTAATTGATTGAGAGCTAGAAGATACCTTAAAGTTGTTCAGTTTAACTAAGTTGTCATTCGTACCTTCTATTGTCTTATTGACTAGTTTAAATCTAAGTTAATATTTGTATAATTGCAATTAGTAGAATTACTAATTTTAGTAGACCTATTTACAAAAAACTGCGACATACCACTTATGTCTGAGTATAAATTAAAAGTTAATAGCCGTGCTATTTGACGTCTAAAACTAATGGGCAGGTGCGCATTATTTCTATTCGACTTCAATTTCTGAACGAAACTGTTGGTGTCGAAAAATACCAACTTGTCACTATGGTGACTTACTAATAAATGCATGCGATCGTTAAGGTTATGTATATTATGATTTTGCCTGCTTGACAACTTCTCAAAGTACGGAAAGGCACACAGAATAATTTTCTTACAATTAAGTTTTAACAGTTGAGTGACATTGTCAGTGATATCATCAATTTCAACGTTCGAACTATTACCCACAAGTACAGTTATGATGGAATTTGGATTTAATTCCTTCCGAATTATGGATGACATTATCTGGTTGTATGAAGCGTGAGGTGTACAGTAATTTTGAGAAGAATGACTCAGATTGTTGCTAATTAATTTACCTAACCCTCTTCCTAAACTATCTGAAAACATAATTGAGCAGCTACAATTTTTACTACAACAATGGGGAGAACTACTTTCTGTTTGTCCTACCTGTGCTGACCCTTGCATAATGACTGGTGAATTTAGAATGGGGATACAGCCCCGAGCACACTCCAACCGGGTCGGGTTCTCCGTTTCCACAGGCATTAGAGTGTCAGGGCTGGATTCCCTTTGTGAAGTACATTGAGTGTCATTAAAGGTCATCATGTCTACACAGTCTGCATTACTGTTACACCTATTGACTAACTCGTTTGCAGCAAGGATATGTTCTTTAATTTGTTTTTGAGAGTCCACATACTTTGAATAACATGTTTTTAGTTGACTCTCTAGTACTTGAATTTCGGACTGTAAGTTTTGAGTATCTATTTCATAAAAATTCTTACTGTCCTCTAGTTTGATTTGATAATTATTTAACTTTTTTATAAGAAAAACACGTTCATTTCTTAGTTTAATATTGTTGGAACTATGTTTTTGTTGTTTCTTAAATTTATTAATTTTTTTTATAATTCTATTTAGTTTTGCATATTTTTTAATTTTATTTTGGCTTACTTTATAACTGCTACAATTATATTTAAGAATAGAATCTTCAGTAAGATCTATTGTTGTTAAAGAATGTGGGTTGCAATTTGAATTCAATAATTAATTACTGTCTGATCGAATGTTGGATGCACTTATATTCTTGAGATCACATTATCAAGAACAGCGATCTCTTGAAAACAAGTGATTTATGCTTTATTTAAATTAGTAATTAGTATACATAGTTGATTATTGATCTCTTTTTTAGTGCAATATGAATCATATTAAAATAATGTTATTTTGTAGTTCGTCTTCAAAGTTACAAAAATGTTGATTTTTTTGGTAATTGTGGGTGGCTGTGTTTAATATTTGAAGATGCTGATTGTGTGTTCTATGTTTAAAATACATTATTTTTGATAGCAGACTTAATAGGTACCAAAGATACCAAAAACTTATTTGTTGTTGATTTGATCTCAGTTAATAAAATTAATCTTTATACTGTTATAAGTTCATTGTTATCTGTACAATTATTATGGTTTGGTTTAAAAAGAAATGTATGATACAATTTGTTTTGTTTGTAGACTTAGTGGGTATTTAAAAAAAATGGTGTTTCTTTTTAAATTATACTACATTCGTTTTTTTTTTGCTAAAACCGGGCCTAGCTCCGGTTTTCGGTTTTGGTCCCAAAAAAACGATGTTCAAAACCGGTTTTGATGACCTTCCGGTTTTGCATGCCCTAGTAGGTACACTTACTTTAGGAGATTATTGTGTTACAATTCGTGATTATTAATAAAATTAATGAATGAAATAATGTCAATATTGTAATTCAAGAAGGGTTAGAGGACCTATAAATGGTTATTTTGTGTGAAATATAATAATTATATGAAGCGCGTAGGTTGTTAATAAATAAATAAAACGGTTTTTTTTTTGTTTTATAAGTAGTCAAATAGTTATGCTAATAAAAGTAAACACTTTTCAAAAGCAAAAAAACATTTATGTATTTCAAGTAGGCCAGTTACAGGCACTTTTGAAATGTCGAGTCAAAGACAACAATAAAATGAAGCTACAGTCCCACAGTCAAACAGCATAATACTGTGAAAGTACCTACTGTAGTTGCCCATTCCAAAGCGTAGATCTGTATGGGTCTACTATTTTTTTAATTGTTTATTACCTATGTTTTTTGTTTTTTTGTGTTGTTTTTTTCTAAGAAATGTTTTAAAAATGTAATTTTACATGTAAGGAAATTAAATAAAGGTAATAATATTCGCCTTTTATAAGAAAAATAGTTCAATGAGTTATATCAATTAGCTGACCCACCAATTAGCGATTGAATTTTATATTTTATTTATTTGAGTAAAGTAAATAAAATATAAAAGAACCGGACCATTTTCCAAAAATGCATTGGTTTCTTCCTGTTACATGGAGTCGACCGTGCAATTGATAATACCAATTCCTTTTTTTGTGTATGACTCGGGTATTTATTTTTTTGTCGTATTTCAATGTTAAAGCACCCAAACTTATTTACTAAAGTAATAGATAAGCGGAGACTTACATCAAAACAATACAGAAACTGAGTTATTACGATCAACACCTACACGAAAGCTGTCTTTCGCGGAAATAGCCAGTTCTGGTAACGATTGGAAGGAAACAGTTCGAAGTGACAAATGGGTTACTGTGCAAAGAGGCAGATTGAAGAATAAGTTCTACACTAAGAGAGGGAATGCAGTTGCAGAACCAGAAAAACCAGAAAAATTTAAAGCAGCCGATACTAAGATTGCCTTGTTCATATCAAATGTGCACAAAGAAGTCTCGGAAAAAGACATTACCGACTATGTTTACAAAAAAACAGGCGAGACAGTATCTTTAGTAAAAATAAAAATGAGGAAGGAAAAGGACTACAATGCATATAAAGTCTTTGTTGTCAAATATAAAATAGACATGTTCTTAGACGATAAGTTGTGGCCGTCAGGAATTTCATTTAGACGGTTCATAAACTTTCGAGAAAGGCCAGAAAATCAAGTTATTGAGGAGTGTGTGGCTAAAACTGATAACAAGCTTAATGGATAACAGTGATAGTCAACTAATTAGCTACAACTGCAAGTCTATCAAGAGATCGATGGAAGGTGTTAGGGCGCTGTGTCAACAAGCTGATATAGTAGCCTTGCAGGAGACGTGGTTGCTGCCGCACGAGCTGCCACTGCTGAGCACAATCGACGACGGCTTCGGTGCTACGGGTACGTCCGCCGTTGATACGTCGGCCGGCCTACTGACGGGCAGGCCGTACGGCGGAGTCGCGTTATTGTGGAGAAAAAGTGCGTTTCAATCAGTGTCTGTGATAACCTGTGATAACGTTAGGACTGCTGCAATAAAACTAACTGTAAGTAGTAGATCTATAGTGATATTTAGTGTCTATATGCCTACTAACAGTACTGAGAACCTTTCAGTTTTTACCGAGTGCCTCAGTACCATACAATCTATTATAGCAGTAGAAGAAAACTGTGGTGTCGAGGCTTTCTACATTTTAGGGGATTTTAATGCCCACCCCCATGAAGTGTTTTTTAAAGAATTGTTGGATTTCTGTAGCGATTGCTCTTGGTGTTGTGCCGATGTACAAATGTTAGGAATAGATTCGAATACACGTACTTTTCGTAGTGACGCTCATGGCTGTGAGAGGTGGTTGGATCACTGCGTAGTCACTCAGTCCGCACTGGCGGCGATTAAAAAAGTATGGGTACAGTATGACGTGTATTGGTCCGACCACTTTCCTCTGGTAATTGAATGTAACCTAAATAAACTTAATGCAAAATTTGAGCCAATAACATTAGCGGATGTTTCAAATAAGTGTACCATTTGGGGTGATAGAAAAATGGAACAAATTAATAATTATCACACATTGTGTCATTCTAAACTCCGAAATATAGATTTTCCTTTAGAGTTGGGACTATGTTGTGATTCTATGTGTCGTAATAGTGAGCATTGTTTGATTCTTGATAAAATGTATAATGATGTTATAAGTATTTTAACTGACGCGGCTAAAGAATCTTATAATTACAAAGTATGTCCCAGAAAGAAAGGTTATATAACTGGCTGGAACAAGCACGTCGCCGGCGCACATGGGGAGGCTAGGCTTAGATTTAGGATGTGGATTTTGGCGGGAAAACCACAAAATGGGCCTTTATATAATGAAATGGTACAATCGCGGAAAGCATTCAAGGCTAAATTAAAATGGTGTCAAGACAGACAAGAACAATTAAAAATGGATTTACTCGCATCCAACCACTCAGCCAAAAATTTTAAATCGTTCTGGAAAAATACCAACAAACTAAATGTGAGGCCTAGCCTTCCCGTGAACGTTGAAGGCGTTCATGATCACAAAATGATTGCCAACTTATTTCGGGAACATTTTACAGTGCAGTCGCCGTTGAACCCGTCGCCGAGTGTTGTTGCCGAGACAGTGGTGGCTGAGCGAAGTGTGTATTTTTCAGCTAAAAGCGTTTCAAATGTTATTAAAAACATGCTAAGAGGCAAGTCGCCTGGTCACGACGGTCTCAGTATAGAACACTTTAAGTATGCCGGGGTTCACTTGCCAAGAGTGCTTAGTATGATGTTTAATTTGTTTCTATGCCACTCTTATTTACCTGAGCCATTAATGCGTACAATCGTGGTGCCTATTATTAAAAATAAGACGGGTGACGCGTCCGATAAAGCTAACTATCGGCCCATCTCACTTGCTACTATAACAGCCAAGGTGCTTGACAGTCTGTTAAATGGTAATCTCACGAGGCACGTCGACCTGCAGGACGCGCAATTCGGATTTAGAGCCGGTCTGTCGACGGAGACCGCCATACTCTGCCTGAAACATACTGTCAAGTACTATACAGAGAGAAGGACGCCGGTATACGCGTGTTTCCTGGACCTATCAAAAGCTTTTGATCTCGTATCATATGACGTGCTATGGGAGAAGCTGGGAAGCGCGGGTGTGCCGGTGGAATGTACCTCTCTTCTCAAGTACTGGTACTCAAACCAGAGAAATCAGGTGAGATGGGCCGGTACTTTGTCGGGCGACTATAAATTGGAATGTGGTGTGAGACAAGGGGGGTTAAGCTCCCCATTATTATTTAATTTGTATGTAAATAAACTGATTGAGCGGCTCAGTAGCACTCATGTCGGCTGCTTCGTTGATGACAAATGTGTTAACAATATTAGCTATGCGGACGACATGGTGTTGCTGAGCCCCTCAATCAGCGGATTAAGGAATCTGGTGTCTCAGTGTGAGGCTTTTGCGATGTCGCACGGGCTTAAATACAGAGTGAATTACTTATATTTAGAGCAGGTACATACTATCCCGCATATGTTCCTCCTGTCATTCTTAACGGTGCAGCCTTAAAAGTAGTGGACAGGTTTAAGTATCTGGGTCACATAGTAACTGGTGACCTTAAGGATGACGAGGACATAGAGAGGGAGCGCAGGGCTTTGGCGGTGAGAGGCAATATGCTCGCTCGCAGGTTCGCACGCTGCACCAACGAGGTGAAAATAACACTTTTTAAGGCGTACTGCCACCCAGTCGTTTTACTCGAGCGGCCTGTGGGTGAAGCATACGCAGCGAGCCTACACAGCCCTGCGCACACAGTACAATAACACTTTTAGGATGCTGTTGGGTCTGTCGTGGCGCTGCAGCGCGTCTGGTATGTTTGCTGAAGCGCGTACGGATGGTTTTCAAGCCATCATGCGCAAGAAAGCAAACTCCTTGCTGCACCGTCTACGAGGCAGCAGCAACAGCATTCTAAATGTGATTGCTGCCCGTTTTGACTGTCCTTTCCAGAATCAGTGGATAAGGACAGCCATAGGCATCAGTTAGATATAGGTACTAACAATACTGACATATTTTTAAGTACATTTTTGTGTTACTAACACACTAACTTTTTTATGTTAACTTTTTTATGTTACCTATGTTTTTTTTAATGTTTTTATGTCTCGTTGTGTACTGTAATGTGACTTATATGGAGATTTCTCCGAAATAAAGATGCAATAAATAAAATAAATAAATAAAATAGAAAATAAAAAGTTTTTGTCTAGAGACCCCACTAAACTGGCCATAACAAGATGTAGAAGCACACTCTTCCAAAACAATTGCTATAGTATGTCGGTCAAAATCTTTAATAAAATACCCAAACTAATCAGAGAACTACCAATTCATTATTTCAAAAAGAAACTGAAGAAATGGCTTTTTAAAAATGTATTTTATACAATAAATGAGTTCTTGACGTATAAACCCATTTCTAATAGTTAAGTAGCTTGAGTTCCTATTTTATTTTATTGATGTTATCTAATATTGTTGTTTCTTTTTTCTATTCAATTTTTAGGGTTCCGTACCCAAAGGGTAAAACGGGACCCTATTACTAAGACTTCGCTGTCTGTCTGTCTGTCTGTCTGTCTGTCTGTCTGTCTGTCTCCAGGCTGTATCTCATAAACCGTGATAGCTAGAAAGCTGAAATTTTCACAAATGATGTGTTACTATTGCCGCTATAACAACAAATACTAAAATTTAAAAAAAAATATTGAGGGGGGCTCCCATACAACAGATATGATTTTTTTGCCGTTTTAACGTTAACCCTTCGTGCGCGAGTCCGACTCGCACTTGGCCGGTTTTTTTATTAGTTTATCCTACACACGGGTATTTAAAATTGTCAGAATATTATTGGAAAAGATAATGTTTTATGTTTTTTTTTTTGTTAAATTTGTAAATACATAGGTATGTACCTAAATTCAAAATAGGTACATTGTACTAGGTATTTTAATTTAATTTTAAGTTTGCATGCTGAAGGAAGTAAGCGAAATATGTGAAACCTTTTTATTTGTAAGACCATGTAACCACCATATTTCATGCAAATAAAGAATCTTGAATCTATTTGGATTTTATTTTCCTTAAATACACAAATACCTTGAGAAACTCCTCGTTGTTTTAATTAACAATTTCTACACACTTTTCCTCTTGCCAATAAACACTGAATAAAGTTATTCACGGGATAACGTCTATGGCCAAACTAGCCAAATAGTTATATTTATTTATTTATAAGCTTGTCATAATTTGATATAGTGTTTTGTTGTAGTAAGGGAGTTGATTCTAGTGTACCTATTGCGCATAAACGAGCTTGAGCATAAACGTTACCGAAAATTATAAATAATATTCGTACGATGTGGTCACACTGCCGCTTGTCTACACTACGGCCACAGAATACACAATAGTACGCACGACGACGGCCAATCAAGCTATAAAAAACCACTTTATGCGGATCTCTTATTGTATAGGAAATCTATACAAAGCAAGGCCAAGCTATACTGGAAATTGCTTCATGTGCCGCTGGGTGTACAAGTACAGAAGATTCAAAATTCAAAAGCGTAATTATAAATGGCGAGTTTTGCCACGACACAATAAAGTGCAGTTGAGGCCGCACAGACCTAATTACCTACAGTTACAGTCTACATAATATTCTCCTACAAGCTGCCTCCCTTTCTATTGCGTAATCTGTTCTGATATAGGTACGATGCACGTTTGTGAATCGCGGTGTTAAGATTAACTGCGTCTACCGTCTACTAATAAGTTTTTCGCTAGAATAATATACGTTATTATTTCATTTGGGTAGGTAATTTGCTAGTTAGTTTATCTCGGTTTCAATTCATTTTCATTACTTTTTTTTTATAATCTATTTTACTGTTAGTGTATGTAGGTACCTAGTTACCTATATATGTAGATACAGTGTGAGTTTGTATCTAAGTAAGTATTTGGCGTATAGGCAGGTAGGTACTTAGTATACTTACATAATAACTCATGATGTTGCGAACTCGAAAACGTCGTCAGTCAAATCTTTCTCGTAAAACTAAAAAAGCCCGACAAGAAAGTAGACGTCGTGAAACTCAGTCTCCTGCATCGCGACAGAAGCAAATGCAACATGTTAGAGATCAAAATCGTCTTAATTATAACAGTCTATCGCCCACGACAAAGAAAAAAGAAGTCTAAACTACTGGGCTTGTTTCTCTCTTTTTAGTTTTTATTTGTTATATTTTCACGTATTTTTTAAAATTAATATAATTATTAAAATTCTTAATATAATTTTACTTGGGATCAGCAAAAAACTAACGCTTGATATTGCTTCCCTCAAGTAGGCGCCACAATATTTTCGCCCGGGGTGTCAGTGGCCCTTACGCCGGCACTGTACTCCCGATATTTTTTCAACTCAAACTCAAAGCGTTTATTTCAATTAGACCATAACAGGCACTTATTAATGTCAAAAAACCTTCAGTTACAAACATGTAGACGTCACCCGCCCTCTAAATTTTAACTGTGTGGTGGTCCCAACACTGCCAATAATCTCGGAGTAAAATGACTGTGACTTACGGACGGATAGATAGACAGACAGACGGACAGGACGAATCTATAAGGGTTCCGTTTTTGCCATTTGGCAACGGAACCCTAAAAATTAAAATCTACTTTGAGTGTCATGGCGGGACGAGCTGGACAAAATCAAGGAATAGTTGTCCACATTAGCCCTACACCGCAACAAATAGAACTCATGGGAGCGCCTTTGCCCCGCAGTGGGACGACGCTAACAGTAGGTATCAGTATCGGTATTGAGTGACATGAACAGAATAGGAAACAATACTTTACCGGCGCAAATCATCCTAAATTGTAAGGGTAGTTTTCATAAAAATCATAAAACCCATTAAAATGTTTGAGGATTATCTTTTAGAAACAGAAAGTAAGAAAAGGGGTAATTCATTACGTAGAGTAAACTAACTATACATATACATTATTCATTAAAACTATTAAATAAACAAAAAGACATAAACTAACAAGAAACTATAAAAGGGCAACAAAAAACTCCTCCCTAACGCTGTCAGCTGGTAACAATGAAATGGATTAGATTATTCTATTATTGTATGTAAAGCGTGATCTGGAGTGAGACTGGCCTCACGGCAAGTGATCTGGGTGTCGGGTGTCAACATATTGTCTGATGTCTAACATCCCTAGCAAACCTAGGCTGGACTTAGGTCCTTGAATAGTTATATACATAAACATTAAACACGCATAACGTTTGCTGTGCAGGCAGGGCATCAGGGTATGCTTCTCGAGATGGAAGGCGGGCCAATGTCTATAGCTGCATACGCACCGGAAATCTAAGCCGTCTATGAACCCCCGCTTGTCGAGATTGTGCCCCGATGGAAGGCTCTCTGATAGCTCAGTAATTAAATTAGATTTCAGCTGCTCTCATTAATGATCTCGGTTGGAGTCACGCACGCACTCAAGAATCTTTTGGCGGGTTGAAGTTGCAAGCCCCTGGAGTCATACACTTTGGCGACGTGGGGCATCCATTAGCTTCGCCCTCTCGATGCGGCTTGTTGTCTCGATGTTTATAGTCGTACGAATCTCTGCCACGCTTTATACTTATACAGCATGTGCATTTGTAACGGGATCAGTTTTGGGTGCCCAGATTTGTGTACTTAGTTGAGTTGGTACGAGCATTTCGACTGCTTGCATTGTTGCTGCTTCTTGATGGTTAAAATTGGAATACAAGTAAAACTACGACTTACATTTATGCTCTAAGTATAGATTATATAAATTATTCTATTATAGATATTGCAAACACGCCATGCCATTCTGTTTTCTTTCACCTTTCAATCTGTTCACGGTTAATTCGCAGCACATTCTGACATGTTGAGTAGTTCGAGCGCTGCTCGTCGCACTGGTATTGGCACTATTCAACATAATCCATGCAACGTGATCATATTAATAAAACGATATTTTTCCGATTAGTTTAATAACACGTAATGGTCAATCACATAACAAGCCCACTAGTGCACGTGTAGCAGGTATGAGGCACCGGTCGAGAGGTAGTGCGGTTGTTAGCGTGTGTCGCCATCGCCTACTCGTGGCGCCGTCGTGGCGCTTGCTATAAGCCTGTGACCATCAATTGTTTCCATAAAATCAGCAGATTTAGAATGAAGACAATTACGGGATGGGTTAATCGTTCATGTAGTCAAATTAGCTACGTACGTACGAAATACTCAGTGATAATAATCCTTACGACAATAATAAAAAATTATCGGCTGAGGATCTGGAAGTTCGGAGTGGTACCTACGGTGCGCACGTTATCGCTGCTCGCACACGTTATCGCTGAAACGAATTCATTGTTTGCTCTGCCACTTACCGACATAATCAACATACATAGACACTTCGTCTTCTTCAGTACTAATTCACCTACCATCTTCACCAACTCATTACCACATTAAACCAACTTTGACAGAGAAATGCGTACTATGCAGCGTTGGCCTTTAGCCACGCCATAACACAGCAAGGTCAATCTGTATGTAAAACCCACTCTCTGCTATGTGAAATATTCCCAATTCCATCGTCAGTGAGCCGACTGCTCGCTGTGGTGGCTACGCCAGTGTCGCTAGTGCTAGTGCACTAACCAATGGCCTTACAAACATATGCATCTCGCCGATATAGACAAAAGCATGCACACCAATATGAAGGTAAGCCTAGAAACTGTACAGGGAAACTTCAACAGATTGCACACCAGGCCGGTGTGTATGTGTCATCCCCAAATCGCAAGCTAATCGCTTCAAAATACCACACTTGACTCTGATTTAGATTAGTTACTTAGGTATGCCGTAATTATTCTTGTTAAATAGTTTGTGAGTTGTGTCAAACAAACACTGAAGAGTAGTGGCAGCGCACGGGCGCATTGGCTGCGGCGGGTGCGGCGGGTGCCAGGGAGACCGCGACGTCAACACAAAGTGAGGCAGTGCGGACACCGCGCGAAGACGCACCGCCGCCGCCGCGCGCGCCCTATACACTTGTACCTACATAATACAGCATGATAGCTTTGAGGACGTAAACACAACCGTTACAGCGGAAAATCGATACTAACTTTAACGTGGTCGACGATGAGGCGGCGAGCAGCGCCCGGTTGGCACAAGTCTGCTCAGCCCTGAGCGGCCCACTGCTGATGCTGGACGGTTTGATGACAACAATCAAGTGGTCGGCGCGGACGGAACTTGACGCAGTTAAGGCTTTGTTGACTTTAAAAGTTTGGCCAGTCAAATTTCGAGCAGAATCGTGTTCGTCTCCCAAGAGGGATTTTGCAGAAACACGAGTCAGTCTCGGATGTCGGTGGTGGGTGCGGGTAGCAATGCGCGAGAGACGCTCGTCGCAGTTCAGCCCGGGGGGCTCTAACCGGCGTGCGTGAGTCGTGCGGCCGCGGCGGTGGCCGAGTGGCACTGCCGCGCGCCGCGCTCGCCGCCAGCTCCCGCCGCCCGCGCCCGCCGCCAGCGAGGTCTCGCGGAAGTCTCAATGAGTTACTCACTAACCTCCGCGCACCGGTTTGACCTGGGACTGTGAGCTACTTCGACATCTGTTCAAGACAATTACATTTTCTGACGTCCACTGCGTCTCCATTCTGGAGTTCTTGATCTTTAGATGAAAATATGATTTTCAAGCATTTGCAGTAGGTAATCGTTTTAATTTAAATCCTCTTAAATTAATAACTCAAAGTCAAAGCATTTATTTCAAATAGAACCGTGACAGGCATTTTTACATTGTCAAAAACCAGCTACCTAGATACAGGCATAATAACTGTGAATGGACTGTAGTTCCCCATTCCAAAATCGTAGATCTCAAGGAGAAGAATAGGCAAGAAACTCCATGGACACTCTTTTTGGGGTTCCGTAGCCGAATGGCAAAAAAGGAACATTATAGATTCGTCATTCATCATGAATGTCTATCTATCCGTCACTTTATTCCGAAACTATTAGGATTACACAGTTGAAACTTGTACTCTGTGAACCGAAAATAAATGAAAATATTAAGGGGGATACAATGATGGAACAAACCAAACCCATACATGGAACTGACTCTAAAAAAAATATTCATCAAACCTATACGTGAGGAGTGTCTATAGATAGGTCTTTTAAAAATGACATTGAGGCTCTCAAAACCATTTTTTCTCAAAGTCAATCGTTTGAAAGATAGACACTTCCAAAGTGGTAAAATGTGTGTCTCCCCCATCTAATTTCTAATGTAAGAGGAGGAAAATTCTGAAAAAATTCATTACATCCATATTTGTTAGTAGAATTGCGAGCTTACAAACTAGTGTGAGTAATAATTAATTAATTAACTTTTCACATAACTATAATATAAATAAATAGCTAAATTAATAACAATTTTATTAAAACTCATTCAATTCGACTAAGAGAAAAACAAATTTAGTTTTGCTATTGAATGTAATACAATACAACATGAATGAGTATTCAAAATATTTTAATTATATTGTTTGATGCTACGGAACCCAGTGTGCGTGTGAGTAGTTGAGTACGACTCGCACTTGGCCGGTTTTTCAAATCAAGTTAGATATTACATAGTCCTGGGTACAATATTGTTGCTTCTCTATGTGAGCACATTGTGCAAATAGAAAAAAAAGACGAATAAAAAGCAATATCTGGGAATATGGCTTTTTATTCGTTTAGCAGCCAGGAGTCTGGATCTGAGTGCCCCAGTTGCATGGCCTTAAACAAACTGGCGAAATGTAGCTTTACTAAGTGCACCAGCCCCTGCCTCCAGCGCTCGCACTGCCATGTGATGGTACGAATTCAAGCATACGATATTACGATTTATGAATTCAAGCTCAATTCAAATAAAAACCTCAACCTCCTGGTAATGCAGGTGGTAGGTAATACCGGTGTGTGACGCGACGAGTCCCTCAAGGTAGTTAACTAGGTTCTGTTTTGTATAATAAAATAATACCCTTTATTGTCTTTCGAGTCAAATACATACCGGTTAAAATCATAACCCTCCTGTTTGCTTCGCCGTAGTCGGGAACAAATTTGAATGCTTGCACCACTTACTTATGTTATGTAACTCCATCACCAATTGACATTAGCAGATAAATAAAATTGTGTAAATACAATTATGATTATTGTGATTTCTGATAAGCGTCTAATATTCGCGTTTACAAATTTGCTTCTGTTTTCTATTCTCCATGTTTCTTATAACAGGCGATCGAATCTTGGTACGGACAGCCTGTATTATATGGTTCTCTCCGTACAAAACAAAATGCACTAACTTGCTAGCGACAGTTTCGTAACTTTAGTACGTAGCAGATCATGGCATTGTCAAGCTTTCCATGTTCCTCGGTGTACTCTGCACTAGCCAGCACTCTGCTCTACGTTTCATTATCAGCTCTATCATCACTAATCAACAAATGGACCGTAGTACACTGTTCGCACTGCTTCTGTGTAACGGAGAGCTGGTGGCCTACCATGACATCTTAGAGCAGGAGTAATTCCACTTGACTTGATATTACTACTTAGGTACATACAAATTGGCAGTTTTCTTGTAGCAACTTAGCAAGTAGGTACAGTTTACGTCACCCAAAAAACAATCTCAAAAGAAAAGGCTTATGTTTGGTATGTAGTACAATGTAGTACGTAGACTTTTCTAATATGCTAGTTTTTAAAGTCGGTAAAAAAAAAACCTGACTGCGTAAAAAGTAACTAATAATAACAATAAAAAAAAACAAGTTCAGTCCACTAGTGACAGTAAACTTTTTTTTTCATTTTTTTTTTATAGTTATTGGTTAGTTATTATTAGTTAGTTTTTACACAGTCGGGTTTTTTAATTTTGTAAAGGACAATGACCAAAAGTGGTACCAAAAAGTCTCGCGCATCAAAACCAAAATTTTATAGTAATTAGTTCCATTTTTTTTACGGCATTACGCGTCGGGGATTTGATTTTTGAACTGGAAATATACTTTTGAGTTTAAAAGTATGGATATTGTTTTACTCCCTTTATATGACGTTCCGTTTCAACTGAATATAAATGACGTTCCGTTTCAATTGAACAAACCCTTGTCTGTCGAGCGGACTCTAAAAGTCCTGTCAAAAAATGCATTCGGCCGCTTTTGTTTTTGACGGTTATTTTATGTGAAAAACTATACCTGTCTCGCTTCAAATTACTCCAACGTGTAGGGCATACAATAAAAATGAGAAGATTATAGTTATTTTGTCTATGGTTAATTGGCCGTTCACAGATAGTCTTATTGATGTAGAATGCAATGTAATCGATTTTTTGATGAATCGATTAACCAGTAATCGTTTCTTTTGTTTATCATACATATATGTATAACTATAACGTTTGCTTGAAAAACATTTCAAGAATTACATATAATATGTATTTGCTTTGCTTTCTTTGAATAACAGCAACAATAAGTAATATACAGTAAGTAACAAAAACCCTGTTGTTCCTGTTAGGGACGTATACATTTACCTACAAGCACAACATTGATGAAGTTATAATTTAAAAAAATTAAGCATTGGCCAGTCGAGAGGCCAAAATCAAATAACTATTAAAATCGACACATTCAAAAAAATGTTTAGAGTATCTGATTTTACAAGTACATCTTTATTTCGCTAAATAGCCGAGCGGCGGCTTTCTTTGACGCGACAGAAGATGCCGCCAAAGGCTACCGCGGCGCACGTGCCCCGGTACCCCGCGACCCGCCCACGCCGCTTCGCGAATCACTTCCTTAGTCTCCCGCGCAGCTTACTTCCGAACGGATGTTATTGTTGACCTACGTAGTGAGTGACTTGTGTTTTGTTTACGTAAAAGTTGACCATGTCGTATTCTAACGTAGAATATTTTAATATGTTGATGTGTCTTGGGAAATGTGACTGCAATTATGCAGAATCACGCAGACTTTACCAAGAACGTTTCGCGAGTCTACCATTACCGTCGGCGATGGCATTTCAACGTTTGCACATGCGTACGTACAATACCGGCAGTGTGCACGGACGAGACCAACATCGCAGACGCAGGCAGACCGAGGACTCGAGACAGTGAAATCGAGGATCAAAAACTAATACCGCACATTCGTTCGGTAGTGTGATGTTATCGTGTTCGGATAGACAGACTTTGTTTATTTTTTTAAATGTAGTGAAGTGTTAAATGTAGTTTAAACAAGTATCAATTGTGCATAAAAATACCGTGTAAACCAACATTTTCAAAGATTAATTCGTTGAAGTGATAAACAACAGCTGAAAAGGTCACGAACTTGTGTAGAAAAAATAGGTACTTAGCGGCACGCGCAGTGGCCGCCGGTGCACCGGGGCCACGCCGCCGGCGCGGCGGCGTCGATCAAAGAGAGTGGCTGAACGTTCTATCTCTTTCTGTTTTCGCGTCATCGCTTCATGCAACAGAATTGCAGAGGTAAGAAATCAGTTGAACCTAACAAATATTAATAATTAAATATTTATTTTAATTATTTTTGTTAACCGTTTTTTATAAATGACTTCCTTTATTACGTGTGTATACCGATTCTTAAAACGTAGGTAGAAGGAACAACAGGGTTTTTGTTACTTACTGTATATGTATAAGTAAGATCAGTACACCAAATTGATTTAGTTTGGTTTATTGCTATTTGCCACAAAATAGATTTTCTCAGCCTAAAGATTTTGATTTATCGATTACATCCCTAAATCCCGACTAGTTTATAGTTATCTTATCTATGGCATCTGACATTTGTACTGACTGTACTGACTGACTACGTTAAACTACCTTTGCGCTAGCGAAAACGACCGTCTGTGTTTTAAGAGTTGAGATTGAGATTTGTAAATACTGTGGATGTTACTATAACTCGTAATTCTTACTAATATTAGTGGATTACGCTGTTTTTAGAGCAATAATGTAATGTGTGTGTAAGTAAATACGTCGTTGGTAGCGTCGAAAAAATAGACCTATTTTTTAGGTTATTTTCGATTTTATAAAATAACTCTGAAACGCGGCTTTTTTTTTTTCAAAAATAATTTTTGTAGGAGTTAATACGATCAGTATAGTCTATAAAAAACAAAGTTTGATTTTGATGCAGCATGGTACGGGATTCCATACATCCATGATCATTCTCCTTTATTTTATATTTTACACTTTTTATATATTTTTAAATATTCCTAAAAACAATATGAAAAAAAACATTTAAAAATGTAAAAAAAAAATTGTAGGCCACTGGTATCGGGAACAGGGTTCAAGCTAATGGTGGTCAGGGCTCCAGAGAGAGGAACCTCCTAACAATACGAGCCGTGTCCAGGGCCGGCAGTCTCGACATACTAGTAGATACCGACGCTGTTGCAAACTTTCGATCGCTTAATAATAACGAAAAAATTCGGTTGCAATAATGATGCTTGCGAGAAATGCATCTTGGATGTAGAGCCTCCTCAGATATTGGTCGAGGCTCTTGGCAATTAAGCCATGGGCTGTCGGCACAATGGTCGCTGAGTCCACATTCCACAATATGTCGACAACCTCGCGAGCCAAGTCAAGATACTTCATTTGTGCAAAAGATGTTTTAAATTTGGGTATGTTATAGACGGCGTATAGACATAATCTATAACATACCCAAATTTAAAACATCTTTTGCACACAAATTTCACAATTATCTCGGTCCTAGCCTTTACAACAAAATAAGTAAAGATCTAAAATTGAAGAATCTTGATACCCAAACATGCAAAAAAGCTATTGAAAAATATTTGAAAGCTCTAGACTACAACAGCACTGAAAATCTACTATAAAACGATGTTATAAACAAGGCACATTAACAAATAAATAATAAAGCACACTTAACTTAATATTGTACACATACAGAAACATATATAAAACATATACACATATACATACCTACCCAAACACAGACAATTCCAATCATTTGTAACTTAATTAATATAATTATCTGTACCATGATATATTACCTATACAGTATGTAATTAAACTGCTGCTATGAAACTTGTAACTGGAACCTTGTGTTGTGGGAATCTGTTGTTTTAAGGTTGAGGAAGACTATCCGCTCGTGATACAGTTTTATACTAGTACGAGGGGATAGGGCGAATCAGTCTAAAGACAACCAAACCATTTTGCTTTTACATTGTATCATTTCACATCCAACGAACTGTCTATTTTGTGTTTATTATTGAGTTACTCTGTATGGTTGTCTTAAATTCGTGAATAAAAATGATTATTATTATTATTTGCTTATCTTTCTCGGCTTTCACGAGGTTCTCGTCATGCGGGACCGTTATTGCAACAATCATTGCGCGCCACTCTGATCGATCCACCACCACTATATCAAGCTTATTGGTTACAATAGTCCTATCAGTGATGATGGAATGATCCCAGTACAATGAGATATAGCCATTTTCGAGAACTGGGTCGGGCACTTAAGGAACTTCCATTTATTACTTTAAAGTTCACAAACCTACCTGGTCACCCGCGCATCTTATATTGTAAAATGTGTGATGTGCATGAGAGCAAATAAATAAATAAATACTTAACATATTTTTAAAATTAAAATATGGTCATGATATACCAATTTAAAATCCTCATGATGAGCCCTTTAATTTGATACCCATATTGCCGTAAACAATTTTTTTTTTACTTCAAACTATAGCGTCTCACAGTCGTCATGCTGCTTTCTTTTTCGCGTCACCTATCTAAGAACAATTGGGTTACCAAGACGAATCTAACAATATTGTTAATTAAATAAATCCGTGCAGCGGTTTGGAAGTTATGAGGCAATAAAGAATATTACACGCATACAAGATACGCGCGAAAAAATAAAGCCAAGGATACACTAGGGGACAAATGTCGTGTAACACGTGTCGCCAGCGACGTTGGGTGAAGTAGCACGACGTTGCCGGACTTCGGTCGACATGTCTGGCAACATCGCGCGACATGGGTCGCCAGCGACGTCAGATGTGGTAGCGCGACGTTGCCGGACTTCGCTCGACATGTCTGGCAACATCGCGCGACATCACTCGGTTATCCTGTGTTGCAGCGTACTTTCAGTTGTGGGATTTACGTCACTGAGTGCAGACACGAGTGCAACTACTTTGTCAATAATGTGGACTAACGACATAGTGCTGAAACTAATAGAACTATTCCAGTCGAACGAGTGTTTATGGGATACATCAAACAACGACTATAAGAATAAAATTAAAAAAAAATGACTCGTGGGAAAACATTTCTAACACAATACATGCATATCTATCTGCATAGTTTCAAAAGAAGTTTCAATTATTACATTTTCGACTCCACATACAATTTACAAGTCTATATTACATTATATCATCTTACATTTCTATTTCTTCGTGATGTCGCCAGATAATTATGTCCGGTGAAGTTTCGCGAAGTCGCACGACTTCGCCTGACGTTGCTACAGACATAAGTCGCGCGATGTCGCCAGATATGTCAGACGAAGTTTCGCGAAGTCGCACGACTTCGTCTGACGTCGCTGCGGACATAAGTCGCGCGTTGTCGCCATATTTTTCAGGCGAAATCGGCCGGCTTCGCTTGACATGTCGCCGATACATGTCGTGGCACATTTGTCCCCTAGTGTATCCTTGGCTTAACCCTTCCTTGGCAGTCGGGTAAATAAACCGGTCACGTATGACACGCGCAATGTAGGGTTCCGTAGTCTTACAACGTTAATTTAATCCACTTTCTACGATCCGATTTGCCTCCGAATGATGATTTTAATTGATTTTTTATTTGAATAAAAAACAAACTTACATTTGCAGTTGAAAAACCTGTGCTCCCATACATTATGCTTAGGAAAATATGTTATCCAAGTACATTTTATAAGTTGGTCGACTATTACTCGTAAACTTGTAAAGCCTATTTAGCTGTGACAGATTTCCTTTTAACTTTGTTATAATTACGTATACATATAGGTACTACCACCGTGAATTTTTTCACACACCCAAACACAACCGTTTAACTGGTAGAGCCCCCCTCTACCAGTTAAACGGTTGTGTTTGGGTGTGTGACACTTGAATATAACAAAAATTAGCACTTTGAAGCCTATACTTGGCAGACTTTTGTCCTAAATAAAATATGTTTTTGCTTTTTTTCATAATAATTGGACTATTTGGACGTCAGGAGAAATGAAAGGAAAAATCTGTGAAATTCAGTATTCAGGATATAAGTGTATTTAAGTTCACACTGCCAGGATTACAAGAGTGAAACAATAAATAAAAAGAACATGTGTCTTTACATGCACACTGCCCTGTCGCAGGCAAACAAAATAAGTTACATGAAATGAACAAGTAGCTACAAAGTCGTTAAATACAAAAGTTATTAAGCTATCATTAAAAATATGGTAACACCTTACAAATTCTTAAGATAACTTTTCTCTGAGATCTTTATGCTTATCAAATAATTCAGTCGTAGAGTTCGTCAACAGACGCGGGAGTAAAACTCATCAGTCACATTCTGGAAACCTGGGAGAAGTCCCAGGATGCCATTGGCATTTTCTGTGACCTCTCAAAAGCGTTTGACTGCGTCGACCACAACACATTGATCTGTAAATTACACCACTATGGAATTCGTGGACAAGCTGCTGATCTTGTTCTCTCATATTTATCAAACAGGCAGCAAAAAGTAAATGTAAATGGGGCGCAGTCCTCCGGGTCTCTAGTAAAGATGGGCGTGCCCCAAGGTTCAATTCTCGGGCCTTTCCTATTTCATGTTTACATTAATGATCTCCCTTACATGATGGCCAAATTATCGGATATAATTCTATTTGCTGATGACACTTCGCTAATTTTTAAAATTGATAGAAAGGATACGGATGTCTTACATGCCAACGAAAGTCTAACTGTTCTCTCGAAATGGTTTGCAGCTAACAATCTTTTACTGAATGCGAACAAAACAAAATGTCTAAAATTCTCTTTACCGCATGTACCTCAACGGGATATAAATTTAAATCTTGACGGCAAACAACTTGATGTTATAGCGGAAACTGTTTCCTAGGGATTACTATCGATTCAAAATTACAGTGGGGACCGCACATTAGAACTCTTTCGGGTAGGTTAAGCTCAGCTGCATATGCAGTAAGGAAAATAAGGCAGTTAACTGATGCAGCTACAGCTAGGTCAATATACTATGCTTATTTCCACAGTATTATGTCTTATGGCATTCTGCTGTGGCGATCGGCGGCAGACGTTGACTCAATTTTCATTTTACAAAAGCGGGCAGTCCGCGCGATCTATAAAATGGGTCCTCGCGAGTCTCTCAGAGAAAATTTTAAAGAGATTGATGTACTGACTCTGCCTTCCCTTTATATCCTAGAATGTATTATATATGTCCGCTAAAACCGAGGGCTTTTCAAAATTAGAAGCGACTTCCATAATATTAATACACGCAGTAAACACGAAATTGTGATACCCAAATACAGGTTAACAAAAACTAGTAAGTCTTTTCATATAAACAGTATACGTTTTTATAACAAATTACCTAAGTCAGTTATAGAACTGACCGATGGAAAGTTCAAAAACTACATTAAACGTGTCCTTATTAAAAAAGCATATTACAAAATCAAGGACTACGTTGAAGATAAAGAGGTTTGGCTTTAGTTCCTTCTGCGCATGTGGCTTCCCTGGTAGCTCAAAAACGGCACAAATATGTGGATGTCTCTAACTATTCTCAATCTCATTTTTTATTTTAATTTCTTTTCATTTTAATTTACAATGGTTTTTTTTACAATGGTTCTCACATCATTTAAACACCTTTTGTTCAGAATAGTTGCAGCACTGATGACAATATTTTTGTCACATGTTTAATTTAGTCTTTTATAATATTTTCTTGCCTTTGTATAGATTCTTTTTAACGATTTTTTGTGAATGTGTGAACACAACACACAAAAAAGATTACATAACTTCGATATCTAATAATACCCTCACGGAGCGGACAGGGTTTTTTTTAACATATTGTATAGGATGGAAGGGACCGACTGCGTCGCACAGATACAATATATCAGGATTCCGGCGAACATGTATGGGAAGCAACTTGAGCTTTGTACAGACGTCAGCCGGTCAACCTACTCGAAACTGTCAGATTTTCCCAACCAACCTTGATCCTAATGCTTTAGAGATAAAGTTGAAATCTATTAAAGAAATTTGACAGATTGTAATAGCTTGATGTGCTGGCGTATGTACGTTAGAAATTTGATCATATTTGCACAGACCAAATAATAAATCTTATGCAAAAGTTTTAGAATCGCTTGAGTTTATCTGTCTGCTGTTGTTTGGCGTAGTCAAGCAAGGATGGGAAGTAAAAGGGATTGTGCAAGCGCAGTTTATGTGGCAGTCGGAAGAAAGTTCCGCAATCGTCTCAAGGGCTGACGTCCTGTAGGTACCGGTAAGTAAGATGTTGATCGAACTCCAAGATTTGTAAACTTCTCGCTTAGTGGAATAGCGGTCCCTTTACATTTGACCTAGGGTGGCTGCGAGTGCTGCGACCGGTTTATCTTGGGGATCAGGGAGAACCTCCCGTAGACGCTCAGGATTTTTAAAAGTTATAACTTTTCCTACCCGAGGAGTTTATTTAAACTCCTTGGTTTATTTTGATAGTTGCCGACAAAATGGTTTAAAAAGTGATAATATTTCAAATATTAGTTTTCTTCAAGACGTTACCTCTGTTAATACTTTATTGAGTAATTGATTAAGTTTTGCTATGATACCTTCTGGAAAAGGCGTATTCATAACCCAAAAGATGATTAGCACGGCGAGGTAATCCCTTGCAAGTGCCTATTTTATTAATTTTATTTTTATTTATTTTATTTTGTATAAATACACTTAAACATTTGTTGAATAGGATATGGAGCGGAATGCAGATTTGTTGTGCATGTAGGTGGGAGACCGTCTGGACCAGGCCCTTTACTTACATCCAAGGACAACAATGACTTGAGCACGTCACACGTTTTCAGAAAGATATGGGAAATACCGGCTGATTTCTCATAAAGGACATCGGGAGGTACCTATTGCTTATAACCTGGATTAACAGTTTAACACATAGGATACTGTTTATCTTGGTACTATGATCCCATGGGACAATTATCGAATTTCATGCGGGCGAAGCCGCGGGCATAAGCTAGTATTTTATAATAATTTCACGCGAATGAAGGTCGCGGGTAACAGGCCGATATCTGTACAATATACAAAAAATAAGGGTCTTTATTTGAGCATCGGAAGCCAAAACAACAGTTTTTATAATTTTTGCCTGACTGTCTTTCTGTCTGTATGTTTGTACGCGCAACACGCAAAATGTCTGCATGGATTTGAACGTAGTGTTCACCGCTCTACTGCTTTATGCCTTAAAATATAGGCCACATTAGATATAGTTTTGGACCCGATAGGTGGCGCTGTGCGAAGCAAGGGGGGCTGGGGGGGTCGCTAATTTAGAAATAAAAATTAAATGCTAATGTCATTCTGTGTGTCATGTTGACATCACGGCCTCGCAAGACAATCTGCCGCAGCCAGTTCGCGCGCGTCCCCCCGATTGGGAGCGGAGCAACCCGATTCGCGCTCAGTCGTCTGTGTTCACCGGCACCGACTTTACGTAGTTGTCCGTCATATCATACGCAAACATTTATTTCATTGCTTCTACGATTGCGGCCGTTGATTACATATACAGTAAATACCGAAAGCATAAGTAAATACATTAGTTGAGCGAAACGAATGGATTTTGTTGTGAATTTGTGATTATGATCATAAAATAGTTATCGAGTCGTGAGTTATCGTCGCGTTTCGTGGCATTCCATTCACGTTCGCATGGCGTGACGCCCCGCGCTCGGCAGCCGGCAAACACTTACTTCGTGCGACTTCGCGCAGTGTCGGAACCGTTCGGAGTGATTCATGACGCACCGCGTGGCGGACGGAGAGCTGCAGCCAATCAGATACGTCACACCATTGACCTTACCGTGACGTGACTGCGACAATACTTGTTTGATGAATTTTGTTTCTTTATGAAGATAAGATGTCTTCTTCGAAAAAGAAAATATTAGAAGAAATTCTCCCGGTGCGCATCATACGCGAAGTGGAGAAATGGCCGGTGTTGTACATGCGCGACTGCCCCGAGGTGCCCAACCCGCACTTCAAGAAAAAAGTTTGGCATGAAGTTGCTAAAGCTCTCATTGAAGATTGGCACTCTTATTCAACAGCAGAGAAAGAATGCAAAAGTGGGTAAAATATTAAGTTTATGTTTTAAACGCAACAGAATCTAAGTTAGGAACCTACCTACTTACTTATTTTGAAATCCAGTTTTTCGCCCTAAAACAACCTACACCTACTTACTCATTTACACAGTGGTTAAGTAACAGCCTGACTGAACCCGTCACATTTTTCGGTGCGGCACAGAGCATCGTAGGTAGGTAATGTAGGTACCTGTAGGTAATAGGTGCGGTCAAACCGATCGGACGAGCTTCCGGATCGGACGGTGGTATCGGACTTGTAAGTCTTGTAACTGGAAACGTACCTAGGTACTGAAATATCTGTCAGAATCCGGTGTCTGCACTTCCACAGTCCGATCCGCCCGGTTTGACCGTGCCCTACTAGGTACAACCACAGAGTTACAGAGCATCTAGACACTGTGTGCGAGTGTGCTGAACTGATGAGCGCCTACTCCTGCCAGTCCCAGGCAGAGCAATCAATTTTAATAAGTAGGTAGGGTCATTGCGCCGGTTAGCGACCAGTTAGCTGGGTTGCCCACAAAAGATGAGGAAAAAAAAAATGTTGTCTACACGCAAAATAGTATATGTTAATGTGAGTTTGTCCCAAATATAGTCTAGTTTGGATATAAAACGTAAAATAAACAACATTAATACAAAAATATTTATAAAATGCTGAAAAAGTGAAAATATAGCGAAAACGTCGGTTTACGACCATTTTTATCAGTTTATGACCACCAGTGAGCTGGTTTGCGACCGCTATTTTAATATGAAAAATATGCCATTAAAACAATTATAATCGCTTTAAAAATATTTTAAAGCGATTATCAATAATGAGGAGCTTGTGACTAAACAATGAGGAGCTCGTGGCTAAATATTAACTGCCGCTCGGTCGGTCGGTTGGTCCGTGGATGGGTGACCACCCATTACATACCGAGTTTCCTCCGTGCTCGGAAAGCACGTTAAGCCGTTGGACTGACTGTCATTTGTAGATCTTTGACAGTTGTTACAGGTAGTCAGTGGCCCGAAAGTCTGACAACCAGTCTTACCAAAGGATATCGTATTACCCAGAACTAACTGGGTTGTGGAGGTCAAACAGGCAGTCGCTCCACGAAAAATACTGGTATTCAGCGGTATTCCGGTTAGACTGGAAGCCGACCCCAAAATAGTTGGGAAAAGGCTAGGCAGATGATGATGATGACTTGATGACCTACAATAAACGTCAGTCGTACCCATTGCGAGTAAACAGTGCCGACATTGCCGCTCATTGACGCGCTAGCTTTGCATGGAAAGTGTTGATAATGTCTCTAGCAGCGAGGGCCGCGCACCGCGTTGAGAGGCGTATCCGTCACAGTATAAATAATTATACAGTATTGTGACTCGACCCTGTCCTTTAAGGCGAGGTGGGCGCACATTTGAGTTTTTTAAAACCATCTGAGACAAAGAATATAGTGTTTAAAAATTTAAAAAAAATATATGTTATAGTTAAGGATCTTATCTAGTCACAGTCGTATTCAGTTGCAAGATCTGATGAACTTCACTCGATAGAAAAAAATCGCAAAGTTACCCCTTTTTGTAACTTTTTTTCAATATTATGACTAAATTACTGATGTTTTACATTTAATTTTTATACTAAATTAAAGAAACTAATTAGTTCTAGACAAAGTGGCAGAGTTTGACTTGATAACATTATTTTCTTAATTACTATGTTTTAAAATGAATTAAAAGCGTTCGCGGCGGCTCGGACAGGCCCGATTAGTCGCGCGCTGGCGCTTACCGACGACGGACCTGTGTCAGTTTTTTCCGCGACAATTTCGCGTACCATACCGTCTGTTTTTGACCAAGTTTATTATAATTGTTGCAAGTTATAATGGGCAATAAACAACGCAAGCGAAAAAAGTCGTGTAAAGCAATAAAAGTAACAAATAAAAAGAATGCACTCCAAAGATATGTCACAGTACAAATATATACAGTATTGTGACTCGGCCCTGTCTTTGAAATAATTACCTACAGCCGGGTGGTACGTACGCGATAGGGCTGCGCCGGGCCTATAGTAAATATTTTAATTTCATCTACTTAGTTGAGTTTCTTTCTAGTTTTGTGATTGTTAATATTATATTTTTATTAAAAAAATGAAATTTGTTTGAATGAAATAGGAAGGTTCAATAAAAATACACTTATTGCAATTTACACAAAAACACATAAACAAATCAAAATTTTATCTTTACAGTTCTCGAACCTACTAATAGCGAACTGGCTGTTTATTTTCAATTAGTTACTCAAACTGCCCAATTATGATTATTTTACATTCTTATATTTTATAGACAATTATTTCATTTATTAACAAAGCTCTAATTTATCGCTACTAGATAGTAACAAATTTTGATCATAGAAAAAATATTTCATAAAAGTCAAGTAATATTACTTATCCAACTGCATATTTCTATGCTGTGTCGCCAGGCAAGGTCACGCGAGTTCACGAACGCGCTGTGTCCACGAGAAGTATTTTGCGCGCAGCCTACAGCGCTAAATGCCTACTTTTGCAGGAATACCTCGCCTTAAATAATTGCCTACAGCTGGGCGATACGTACGCACGCCATAGGGCTCCCGGGCTACAGTAGGTACCTATTTTAATTTCATCTACTTAGTTGATTTGATTAGTAGATCTAGAGATATTTTCGACTCGATTATGTATAAAAATCCGCATTCAGATAAAAAGTTTAATTACTTACATATACTTTTGTAAAACATGGTTAAGGAGGAGAACAGGGAATATCTTTCACTTGGTAAATATATTTTAACTTGGTTAACATAATTATTTAGTAAATACTTGTACTCATTTCAATCAAATATTCACAATCGTCAGTGCGGCGCATTCGCGACTCGACGCGAACTTAGTGCATACCAAACTCGAGGCGTGTAGGTAGGTATGACTCGCGTTCCGACCGTTTAATTTGTATGAGGATACACTAGGTACTGTAGATATTATTACATTTATTACCGTGTCTCCGTGCTCTGTCTACTCAGCCTCAGCCAGTCTTACTCGCCCTTTAGATGAGAAAAGATACCATCTGTTTTATTATTAAAAAACCGGCCAAGCGGTCTCGCGCACACAGGGTTTCGTACCACCAATCAATGTGCATTATTACAGTATTTTTAAAGCTCATTTATATGTCAATTCGTTTCAACAGCAAAACTAAATTTGTTTTTCTTATTATGATAATGAAAAACAATGTTACTACTGCAGTTTAACGAAAAAGTCCCTTTTCTCAAAAATTTCATATCAAATCTTATTGAAACTAATTTTCGCTGAAAGTCATTTTTACGTTCCTTTTACTAATCAATTTTTTTCAGAATTTTCCTCCTTTTACTTTAGAAATTGGAGGGGGGAAGACACAATTTTTACGGCTTTTGAAGCAAATATCTCATCAACCATTAACTTAAGAAAAAAAATAGGTATTGTAAGAAAGAACCTCGATATCAATTTTCAAGAGCTGTCGAAAGACAGATTGTATTCGTAGATAATTTTAATTCAACACTCAGTAACATGTATGCAGGGCCACCCCTATTTTGTTTTTATAATTTCACATCATATTAAATTTATGTAGCAGAGAAGGCACAGACCTTCAACTCTCCAAATGTCAAGTGTGTGTCAACAGTCTCAGACAGACAGACAGACAGAACGAATCTATAAGTGTTTTTGCCATTTGAAAACGGATCCTTAGAAAGAATTTGTGGAACCCGATTGCACCTACTGAACCAATTTGTGTAAAATTACCGTTCCAAAGGCTGAAAAGATAAAAATGCTAATCTTGCACAGGGATTAATCCTAAAGCCTTCGTTCATGTTGAGTCGACATTTAAATCTAATAACATCTTTTTGTCACAGTTATGGACCTAACGAAAAAATGGCGAAACCTGAAAGACACGTTCAAACGACAAATGTCGGTAGACCAGAAGAGACGCCAGGGACAGGACATTAAGAAGCGAAAGTACGTGTACTTCAAGCACATGTCGTTCTTACTGCCGCACATGGAACCTGCGCCGGCTCCGGATGCGTCGCCCCCGCCGCGGCGCAGGCGCAGGGCGGCGCCCACAGCGCCCGCCGCGCCCGCAGCGCCCCCCGCGCTCGAGCACGTGGACGAGGACCAGCACTTCCTCATGTCGCTGCTGCCGTCGTTCCGGCGCATGAGCGACGACGAGAAGCTGTCGGCCAAGATGGACATTCTGAAGGTCATCAAGGAGGTGCGCAGCCAGGCGGCATTGGACTCGTACTGCCGCCTGCAGCTGGACGCGCCGCTCGCTGTCAAGACAGAGCTGTTCGACGGCGGCACCGGCGACTGCGCAGCCGCAGCACTCAGCGGCGACAGCGACTAGCGCGCATGCGCACACACACGCACCGCACTGAGGTGCGATCGCGAGACGACTCGGTAAAACTGTTTTACAAGGTGTTAAAGTGCAATAGTTGACAACGTGAGAACAATGCTGAGTGACATTTTTTCCAGTCATTTGTAATTTTTTCCGGTGTCTTCAGGTTGCAGACCACTTTGTAAAAATAAATCACACTTATGTAGCTACTAAGTAATCGCTAGCTTAAGAAATATATACATATTTTTTCAAACTACTTAAATAAATAATTATAATCCTTTTTACCTCAAAAATCCTACCGGTACTAGGTACTATTATGTATTCTGTGGTCTTAGTGGCTTACAGCTATTTTCAACCGCCGACAGTAAGACTCCTGAAAAAAGTAACCGATAACCGGTACCCGATAACCGACGGGAAATCTTATTGGGCACTCGGTTTATATAGCAATAATAATCAAACAGCATAACTTGTTGTTCTAATTGTCTAATAAGTTTCAGGCGCTTCGTATCAGCCACAAAAACGTAGTAGTGGCTGACATCAGGCAGGCGTACGTTGCAGGCACGGGCCGCACCACACGCACGCCGAGGGTGTACACTAAAGGGGGAGGCTATTACTATTAGGATCGTTATGTAAACAGGTGACCTAAATACAAGACACAAACAAGAGTCCCGTGGGAGGCGAGTGCGCGGGGGGAGCCGCCCGGTGAGTGAAACCCAAGAAGCGCGACCCACAGACCCAGGACCGGTCCGCTTTGTTCAGCCGCCGCGCGCCGCATGCACCCAAACAGTATAGTTGAACCAAAAGTACGTTCTCCTACCTACCTCGAATACTGTAGGTAGTAGGTACGACGCACACCGACCAAGCAACACTGGCTACCATACAACAGCGACTGGCTCGCGTCGAAAGTCGAGTTATTTGTGAACAACTGAACACCAAACTCTTTTTGTACATTCGATCTTATGCTTCTGATGTCGAGACATGATAAGGGACTTTTTGCCGGGGAGCAACATAACATCAATTTCCGAATGGTTGCCATAAGGGTTCGAAATTATCAAGTTCATTATTTTCTTTGATAGTTATCGGATAATTATCATTATCCATGGTGATTCATAACTTTTGATTTCCTTAATTTTTTACAATAAACTGTTTTTATTGTTTTAGCGCACTCTAATTTAGTCCGAACTGAAACAGGATGTTTATTTTTCGGTATTTTTTGGTCCTAAATAGTGAAATACCAACGAACACACCTAACAAAAGTGTGCTGAAAATTGTGTTTTTGATAAAATATATTTTTTATTTATTTGACATACCTAACCATCTCGTTCTCAACATGCAATGTATTTCACACACGCGGATTTTTAATATTTTTCCGCACACGTGCGGAAATAAAAATTTACACAGGTAACTAAACTTTATACAGTCCAATGGGAGTCCAAGTGGGTTCAATGACCGGGCCTGTGGACGGTGAGTAATGGGCTAGCTCGCCGTCCGTCCGTCGTATGACGACGGGCAGGCCGTGTCGACGGCGCGTTCGTGTTCCACGCGCGCCTTAAAGAGTTGTCAGCAAACGGGAGGGGCCCGCAAGGGCCGGTGCCTGCCAGGGCTGCGGGACTGTTCGAAAGAGATACCGCGGCCCTGGAACATAAAGGGCCAAAGAAGGAACATGGGTGGTTTTTAGTCAGTAAGAGTCTGACACTCCCTTCCGCTCCGCCCAGAGCGGGGGGGGGTCATTTGATGATTACCCACCCACCAAAAAAACAAAATAAAAAAAATAAAAAAGTGGGTTCAATGACTATAAATATATGTATAGTCGGCGGTGATTGTTTTTTTTAAATCTCTGCAAAAAGATGATTATGCGTCTTTACGGCGTAAATATTTTTTGAGTATTTAAATAAATTTATAAATTGAATATCATAGATGATTTTTTAGAACTGAATAAAAAGCCAAAGTTTATTTGAACGAATACAATTGAATTTGATTACCTGTAGGTACTTTTATTACAATGATGCCGATTATGATTTTGACACAAAACATTTATGTGCTTGACTGTCAGTACTTTATCTTGAATTCGGGTAAAATGCGAACATGTGTCCAGTTGGCGAAAACATAAAAGTTATTTAATTTAAGTTTCACTATGTGGACACGAATAAAAATCTTGGCGTGTCCAGATGACGAAATAATAAGTGATACTAATTTTGAGTTTCACCAACTGGACACACGTGTGTCCGGTCTCTTGTGTCGAGTTGGTGAATAACCCCCAAGTAGTGCCGTTGTTTGCCAAACACTCGGCGATTTCCATCGTCAAGGTTGACTTTTTTGGGCGAACAAGTCTCGGAGTTCGCGAGCGGCACCAACAAAATTCGTTCCGTTATCGCTGAATAAGTCAGCGCAATGGCCACGTCTAGCAACAAATCGTATAAACCCTTGTGATGTGAGATCAGATCACTGACCGCTTCCAAGTGCACGGCTCTTGTAGCCATTCATAGAAAAAATGATATAACCTTTATAGGCACGGTGGCCTCTACCTTTAGAAGTTCGAATCTGTATGGGGCCTGCCGCCTGCGTAGTCACGTCGAATTGGTGTAACTCGCGCTGAAGGTCCGCTGAAAGCTTAACTTGTCAGTCCCATCAGTTGGACCTTAGTCTGTGCAGTATGACGTACACAAACAATGCATTTACGGACAACCAGTTTTGATTGGATCGTAGCATCAATGATCCAGTATTTAGTTCGCAGATAACAGGTGTGGTCCGCCGTGAGACTAAATCAGTGAGGTGAGATTTTGACGGTAAAATTATTGGGTGTTATATTTCAGGTTTTAGTTCCGCTTTTTCTAAACGACCACCAACTCTCAAGATGCCCGATTCATTTAGGATGGATTTAATGACGTAAGTTTACTTTTGTACTATCCCAATTTCTTTAATATCTTTTATCTCCTGCTGAACACTCACGATTTGACACTGTTTTACACAAATATGAAGATATATGCTTCATTCAATTCTATACTAGTCAACCATACAGGTAAGTTATGATCAGGTACGTTTTTCAACTTTTTGATGAATCTTTTGCAGCATGCTACAACTCAAACTAATTTACGAAGAGACGAGAATTTGGTCCACAGCTGTAATCGATCACCCTGCGTTACATGACAAACCTTTTCTGTTTTTTCTTCTAAATTAGTGTCTGGTATTTGATTATTATCATGAGTTTCAGGTTTATGTTGAAACATAGACCTGAAACTCGTGATGAACTCATGACCTTACTGGTCCTGTTTTCAACAATTCAAACATCGGTAACTCTGACGGGTCAATTCCTCGCGATTCACAATCTGCCGGGTTATCAGGAGATGATCCTTATGACCATTCGTTCTTGTTACTATATTTAGGATATCTGACACCCGATTGGCTATAAACGTTTTCCAACGAGTTGAGTGGATGCTTAACCAAGCCAATACCACGGTTGAGTCCGTCCAAGCACGTAGGTTAGTTTTTGGAATGTTTAACACTACTGAGACTTCCTGTAACAATTTAGCTAATAAGAAAGCTCCACATAACTCAAGCCTTGGGATAGATACTTGCTTAATTAGAGCTACTTTGGTTTTGGAAGTTAGCAGATGAACGTAGACGTTTCCTGAATCGTCAACAATACGTATTCAGCATAAGCCTCGCTAGATGCGTCGCTGAACCCATGAAGTTCCATGGTGCTGTTTTCCTTGACATTAATCCATCGTGGGAGTCGACATTTGGTGAGTTCAACAAGTCCTGCACGATAATTAATAAATTCATTTCAAAATGAAGATTTCGCGGGCTGGAAACTCTTGAGCACGCCACATACGAGTTGCCAATGGTAAAACAGTTTTTCTCTAGATGCACGCCCGCTACTTTCAATGTTTTTCCTTGAGATTTGTTTATTGTCATTGCAAATGTTTTGAGGGGAACTGCACTCTTTTAAATTGGAAACGCTTTCATCTTTTGCCATTCCAGACATAATGATCGCTTCTACAATATTCCGCCCGAGGTGTTTAATTTGTAGCCGTTTGCCATTGCATAATCTTAGCGCATCAAGATTACGCATTAGCAGCACCGGAACACCAACTTTCAGCCTCAGCTTATGGGAAGGCACTCCTGATAACTCTTAAAGAGTTGAGAAACTCAATAGGGTACGATGTTGCCGGTTCGGTATCCATGACATTATCCACTGAGGTATATTCCACAACGTCACCTTCCACATACGACATAATTTTTTCGTTAATGTGTCCCACAGTTTCATTTGTCGGTGCTAAAATGGCCCGTTCACATGACCATTATCCATTCCCCATATTAGTTGGCAGATCGGGATACACGTTATTTTTGAGATTATCTGTGTTTTGAACAATGTTGCAAAGTTCGTGGTTTAATGTAATCATACCGTCATTATCTGTAATTATTCGATTTTCGCCAATTTTTAGAAGTGCTACATAGTGTGCCATCACAAGTGCTGCACAGCATATTGTGATTCCGTGATCCTGGTTCAGTGTCATTGTGCAGTTGAACTCTTATATTTACAGTCAGACAAAATTTTTGTACATGCACCCACAATGCAGATGCCTTTGTGCATGCATTTGTTTCATCTGCCGGTGTGCCCCTAGTTATCACTGGCAGAGTCTGTCTAAAATCGCCGACTCACAGTAACAGCTTCCCTCCCATGATACTTTGATTGTTCTTGAGATCTTTTATTGTCCGATTCAGTGCTTCGATGGCTCTTTTGTCAGACATCGTGCACTCGTCCCAAATCATCACTTTACATTGCTGCAACATTCGTCCCCGTTCGCTCTTTTTACCCGACTGCCAAGGAAGGGTTATGTTTTTCGCGCGTATCTTGTATGCATGTTCTTCTTTATTACCTCACATCTTCCAAACCGCTGCACGGATTTATGCACTGCAATATCTAATTAAAGAGCTCATCATGAGGATTTTAAAATGGTATATCATGAATTCATGACCATATTTTAATTAAAAAAAAAAAATGTTATTTATTTATCTATACAAGACACGCGCGGATGACTAGGTAGGTTTGTGAAGTTTAGCCTCACAGGACTCCAAAACTACTCAACCGATTTTGATTAAATTTTGCATAGTTGTTCTACATACAGCAGGAAAGGTTTCTAAAGGTAGGGTAGGTAGGTAGGTAGGCAGCCAGTCTCTTCGGCACATTACCAGTTGTTTTAGTAGTTTATGAGGTACTTATTATATTGCAACGTTTCTATTTGTTAATTTTCATTGTTATGAAATGAGTGATTACCTAGCTGTCGTTTCAATGGTTAAAAAAAATCTAAAAGTGTGATGTATAAAACTTAATTTGGTAATGATTTGGAAATCTTGAAGCTTTAAAAAAAAATCAACATACCTATTTACAAAAAGTGAAAACCGGCTGGGGATCGAATTTGCGATCCATGGTTATTATTTTTGAAATCTTAAAGCATTAAAAAAATCTAAATAAATAAAAAAGAGAATATCTTAGCACAGGTTCGAATTTGCGAACGACTGTTCATAGGGCGGTCGCTGACACCGTTGGACAACTTACTTCGGTGACAAGTGGTGTAAAATAGCTGTTCTATTCTAATGCATGTCATGACAGTTGTCAGTTGTCAAACAGTTGAAAAATATAGACATAATGCAATATTACTCATCCCCGTAAGTTATTAGCGTGATAATATATAGCCTACGTCCTTCCCCAGGTTGAAGTATAATATCTCCTTGGGAAACATCATTACTATCCGATCAGCCGTTTAGTCGTGAAAAGGAAGCAAACAAACAGAGTTGCTTTCACATTTATAATTGTAGCATGGATATAGGTACTATTCTTTTGTCTGTAGTTGCCAGCTGTAGTTTACCGGCTTTTGTCCAGATAGATAGCTTTCGAAAAGTGGAAACAGTATCCTATTATTTTACCGTGACGGAAAACTTCTTTGAACGCGTTTAAGTATTTTGTTAATTTTACATCATACATCACGTATAAATGTGAATAGAACACAATAACAATATGTTGCTTGCGTTTTATTCAGTACCTAGCAAAGCATACAGCATCTGAAGAACATTCGTGGTTTGCTCATCAGTTCATCACTCGCCCCATCCACAGGAATGGAAAAAAGCTGGTAGAATGGAATAGGCACCGGCTTAAATGTTCCATCGCCGAAACAAGTTTTATTAAAAGAGCTCTGTAACTGTGCATAGTTTTTGCATATTTTAAATGCAAATAAAAACATCCTGTTATGAGAATCCAACTCTTATTCGCTGACTTTATACTTGAACTTTATACTGAATTATACTTACTTAATAATGTTTGTAATACTACATCAGTAGATTTAGAAAATTCGGGTGTTTACTACCGGAATCCTTTTCCGTGTTCTATGTAACGTATCCCTCACAGATTCAATAGAAGAGATCTTCTCATCATCTTCTTCTTTAACGCACAGTTTCTTTCGTAAAGTTTTTCACTGACGGCATGCTATGGCATACTTTGTCTTTTGCGGCGTTGACAACGATGTCCCTTTTCTGTTTTCCAGATTTGACACACAACTATGAATGCTTTCACGGATTATTTTTACCAGACACATTAGTATGATTTAAATTGTATATAACTAATGCATCAAACTGAATACTACTTTACAACTGTTTAGTTGCTGAAAAACTGTTCTAAACCCTTACATGCCTGTTAGTTGTTTAATTCTAATATTTTCGCTAGCTGGGAATGAAGAAACTCTCCCTCTCTCACTGAAGAGAAAACTCATGGACATGTACATTCTTCCTACCCTCACTTAAGGAACGCAGACATGGTCACTAACCAAGCATCAAAAGTGCGCACTCGGGGTCTGTCAGCGAGTAATGAAGCGTAGCATCCTTGGAGTTAAACTTACTGATCGTATAAGGAACTCGATTCAGCATTCCAAAAATCAAATTGCCAATGTAGGTCACACGGTTGCCAAGCTTAAATGGAACAGGGCTGGCTACATCTGTCGCCTGCCGGAGGAGCTATGGGCTAAAGTAACCACACAATGGGTCCCAAACAGCAGCAAACGGCAACGCGGCAGGCCCAGAAGGAGATGGCGGAACGAACTCGACTCTTTTCAAAAGGATTGGCAAACAACAGCACTGGATAGCGATAAATGGAAAGAGGGAGGGAGGCCTTTGGCCTGCAGTCGGACATAATAAAAATAATTATTTTATCATTTATTCTCTCGTCACAAACCTAACTTAATGTGTACAAAAAATGTCTCAGCTGTATACACCTTTGTGAGAGACTGGTGCCAAATATAGGTTTTTGGGAAAACACCTGTGTTACAGGTCACCACGCCACGGCTACAAATAGCTTTTACAGAGATACCGTGTGAGAGTATGAGTAAACAATATGCATAACAAAAATACAAACAAAGTAGAAGTTAAACAATATAATTATGCCTAACACAAACCTATGAAGTTTTAACAATAAAAAATGCCTACCTATAATCTTGGAGAAGTTATTGCGTCATGTGGCAATACGTGTAAGTGTTCCGTTATTGCCATTTATCAGGCTAGAGTAGTTTAGAGAAATGAGAGCCGAAGTGTCAGTGCCGCAGCAACACGACTCCGGGAGACAACGAAGACAAAGGATATAAGTTTGCAATGTGCTAAGGCAGACCTGACTAATGCTATAAAATATTTAGCTGTAGCACTTGTAGCTGTAGCTAGTGCGAAGCTATTCACGACGGAGTTATTTTTGGAAGTGTGACTGTACTTCGCTCATGACATGAGATTCGTTCACCTCATAAGGACGGTATTATCCGCTTGGTAACATTGTCCGCACATAGTAATAGTACACTCGCGGACAAATAACACAGGTCAGTACGAAACATTAAAAATACCCTTAAAATAATAGAGCTAGCGGCATGAATGAAGGTAGTTGTAGATAATGTACCAGTTAATAAAACAACACCAAATGTTGAAAACGTTATTAGTTAAATTGTCAAAATTACATTTAAAAAAGGAGGAGAAGCTTGTGGCTAAATAATAACAGCCGGGGTCAATCTTCCGGTTAAGCCGCGCTTGCCTAGGTTGGTCCGTGGATGGGTAACCACGCATTACATACAAAGTATCCTCCGTCCTCGGAAAGCACGTTAAGCCGTTGGTCCCGGCTGACATTTGTAGATCTTTGACAGTCGTTAGAGGTAGTCAGTGGCCCTTAAGTCTGACAACCAGTCTTACCAAGGGGTATCGTATTACCCAGTGCTAACTGGGTTGTGGAGGTCAGATAGGCAGTCGCTCCATGTAAAATACTGGTATTCAGCTGCATCCGGTTAGACTGGAACCGACCCCAACGACCCCAATAAAAAAAAACAAAATATCAATAATTGCTACGTTGAAAAATTAAAACAAAATTCATAGTTTGTATTGCCTCCACGGGTTCTTCTCACAGCTGCCGGACAATTGGGCATGCTGTTTATTAAGTTTCTTAGGCGATTGGTCCATTCTTCCACAAACGCACGTTCCAGGTCTCGAATTGTAGCTGGGTCGGGGTTTCGATTTCTTACTCACCTCCAAAGCTCGTCCTAAGCGTGTTCAAATGGATTCGGGCTTCTTGAGGGCCACTCCATCCGATTGAAGCCATTGCCAACGTCCTGAAAATACGCATTTACAATTGGAGCTGTCTGTATATGGCCTGGCGTTGTCATGCATGAATATTGAGTTTTCATTAATATTAATAAAATAATTCTTCTCTCAAATTTCTTCCAAATATCTTGCACTAGTTAGCGTACCATTTTCCATCAGCACTAAAAACGACCGTCCGTCCGTACGACTCTCTGAAGAGATTTCAGCCCAAACCATAACAGATCCACAGCCGAACGACACTTTTTCCTCAAAACAAACTGAAATTAAACGTTCTATTGGCCTTTTTTTTTTTTGGAGGGTGGGAAATCATCAAATGACTCCTCCCGCTCTGGGCGGAGCGGAAGGGAGTGTCAGACTCTTACTGACTAAAAACCACCCATGTTCCTTCATTGGCCCTTTATGGCTAGGGCCGCGGTATCTCTTTCGAACAGTCCCGCAGCAAACGGGAGGGGCCCGCAAGGGCCGGTGCCTGCCAGGGGGCACCGGCCCTTGCGGGCCCCTCCCGTTTGCTGACAACTCTTTGAGGCGCGCGTGGAACACGAACGCGCCGTCGACACGGCCTGCCCGTCGTCATACGACGGACGGGCGGCGAGCTAGCCCATTACTCACCGTCCACAGGCCCGCGCCTACGGTGGCCGAGAGCCATCACGGCGTGGCCCCCGACGCCAGGTGCTTCTCCCGCGGCGGCTGGGACGTGAGGAGGTTCTCTCCCTCTCACGTTCCGCCGCCTCCTTCGCTAGCATGACTGCTTCGCAGAAGGAGGCGACGGCTTCCCATTCCCTCTCGCCCCGGACCATGGCTTGAACCAGAGCAGACCTCCACGGTGTGCTCCACCGTGTCCTCCGGGCGATCCTCGCAGTGATAGCATCCGGGCGTTTCCTCCCCCCCGATTCGGTGCAGGTACCTCCCGAAGCACCCGTGTCCGGTGAGGACCTGCGTCAGGCGGAAGGTGAGGGCGCCGTGGCGCCTCCCTAGCCACTCCTCAAAGAGGGGACTTACCGCCACTATCGTGGCGTGCCCTGCACGGGGTTGCGATAGTCGCTCTCTCCATGTCGCCATGAGATCCCGCCGGAAGTCTGTCCGCTGCGCGACAATTTGTCGCAGCAGCGGAGTTGACCCCCGGCGCTGTGCCTCCGCGCGCCACTCGTGCAGGCGCGCGAGGACTATGGCCTCCAGATCCCATGGCGGCAATCCGGCAAGAAGGCTAGCCGCCTCGCGGGAGATCGTGCACGTTCTATTGGCCTTCGGTAGACTTTTCGCCGCCCATAATCTGCATCCTTACATTCCTTACTTCCTTACTTATACAGGGCTGGGTAACAAATGTTGGATCTAACGAAACAGGGCGATAGTTGGGCTTATTTGCAGTAAAACTATATCTGTGGCAGAGCCCTAACCTGATCTCCTTAAAAGTCATGACTATTTGAGTGTCTTAGTATATTACTAGCGACCTGCCCCGGCTTCGCACGGGTGCAATGCTGATACTAAATACACTACAGAAAAACTGTGAACGTTGTATATAAAAACATAGCGGCCCACTTCGGCTTCGGGTGTAAAATATATAGCCTATGTCACTCACTGAAAAAATGATTAAAATTGATCCAGTAGTTTTGATTTATTCATTACTGCCCGTGGCCCGCACGCGTTAAATTTGGAGCCGCCGTCCGCCTCGCCGCGCCCGCCGGCCGGTGCCGGCGCAAACGCTACGTCCCGCAATTTTTAAATCTGTAATATCTTCGAAAATATTCAATTAAATCATATGCTGTAAAGGGCCATATAGATCTATATTAAATCAACAATGTATTTAAGGTATTCAATTGGATAAGGATTAATGCCGTATTGGTTAAAATCGCTTCAGAAATTAGCCATTATTTGGCGTAAAAAGTAAATGACAAAAACATGTTATTGTGGGATATCCATAAGAGATAGACATATACCATCGCGGAGTTTTCTGTAGACCTTTTTAATGTGTACAATACTTAGTACATTATTTTGTTAAATATCGTAGGGTTCAGCCTGCGTTTGCAATGTAAGCGGAAAAAATGAAATTATTTACGACTTCACAATAGAAATCTTGAAATTATCAGTGGTTCTCTAATATATTAAGCATGTAATTATACATATAAACCTTCCTCTTGAATCACTCTATCTATTAAAAAAAACCGCATCAAAATCCGTTGCGTAGTTTTAAAGATTTAAGCGGTCAAAGGGAAATAGGGACAGAAAAGCGACTTTGTTTTATATTATGTAGTGATTATAGCTAGCCCATATTGTTCCACTGCTGGGCAAAGGCCTCCCTCCATTCCTTACAACGGTCACGATTCTGTGCGACTGCTGTCATAATGTGCATCCTTACTTTCTTACTTCACTACATAGTATAAAACAAAGTCGCTTTCTCTGTCCCTATATCCCTATGTATGCTTAAATCTTTAAAACTACGCAACGGATTTCGTTGCGGTTTTTTTTAATAGATAGAGTGATTGAAGAGGAAGGTTTATACATACATGTGTATGCACGCACCCGTGCGAAGCCGGGGCGGGTCGCTAGTATGTAATAATTTTATAAATTGGAAAGTACTCACACCAAATCCACGGAACCGATCATCCTGAAATTGTGTATATATGTTGTCAGGTGTACAGAAACGGACATAGGGTAGGGTACCTTTAAGTCCAAAAAAAGTACGGTTCCCGAGGAAAACAACAATAACGTTCTTATGATAATAGATGGCGCCACGTGTCTTTCGAATCATGATTGAATTATTTTAAGCAGAGTACAACCCGTATTGATTGTCAAATTCTAAATTAACACGAGCGAGGCCGCGGGCAAAAGCTAGTACAGCATAAATCTGGATTAGTCAGAAAACATTACACTTGCCCATTCTACGTTCTTGCTACCCGATGGTTCCTTTCAAGTTTTGGACCGCAGCCGTGAGGTGCCATTTCGGAGCATGGTCGTAAAAATAAATCGATCCTCTCGAGCCGCTAGTGTCTACTGCTACGGTCTGCTGGTTCCTGGTCTTCTTATGTTATGTTTTGCCAAGTTCCTCGGAAACGTTGAACGACTCGCTGCACTGTAGAAACTGACATGTCCGTTGTTCTTGAATGTTATAATTCGCTGACTTCTGCCTTCTAACATAGTGACGATACAATCATGTACATACATTCTTCTGGTGAGAATGGATAAAGTAATGATGGTGAAAGAAGACAACGACCGCCTTTTAGATCATTTCAATTTGACAGATTGAAAGCAAAAGTGAGGAAATAGAAATTATTTTTAAATTCGAGGATTTTAAAATTTCAACTTTTTAAAATTAAGTTGTAGATCATTTAAAATTTTATTTGGGATATTATAAATTGCATAATTATCAAATAATCGCCTATCAATACATACTCATCATTTATATTCTATTTTACATCAGTTAAATTTATTTTTGTACAAAAATACTACATACATGGCATAAATACTGACTGCACAGCAAATTTTTGCTGACAGAAACCCTAACCCTAGACGGTCAACGTCAGGGGCACCCCGAGGTTCGGTTAGTTAGGTTCCTGTAAACCCTGCAGACAGAAATGGAGCCCCGCGCAGCGGGGATCCGTCGACCTGCTGACTGAAACGCTAACCCTAGACGGTCGACGTCATGGGCACCCCCAGTATAATGCGCATTAAGATTATTAGCTGTGCATTGATGAAAAAGCTTTTGCTATTTTGAGTTGAATATTTTGCTGTGCAATCAGTAATTTTGATGGGAATTCGGAATCTTATTGCATAGAAAAAGGATATTTTTTGATTTACGTTTAAATACTACCCATTTTATTTCATACGATATTAAAATTCTCTGTACTATAAAGTTAGTTTCACCATTATTAATTTGCATGTTACAGGGATTTTCGTCATCGACCCGTATTATTTGACCGCGAGCGTAGGTTTATACTTATTGGCAGAAGTAACACAGATGAAAAACAGTCATGTGATGTAGGTACAGCCACCAGGGCGGCAGCGCACCAGTAAGTACACCACACAGACTACACGTCCCATCATACCCTCATGCAATAAAATGTTTAAACTTCAGTTTGTGCCTGAACACTTTTTTAATATTATACTAGTTATTCTTAATTTACAATGAGGTTTTATTAACGTACTTAGCTAGGAATGGGCTATCTGATAATATTATCTATGATGATGACAGCAAGTCGCGCTACGGCTGCGTGTGCAGTCTAATGTAAGACTCGTAACTACCACAAGTCACGATTATCTACTTTTAGTTAAAAAGGTGTATAAATAAGTAACTTTAGTATATTATGTACACGATATACAGCAATAACAGATTTTAAAGTAAAAGCTTACAAAAAAATAGTTCAAGTTCACGCACGGCATCTTAAGCCGGTAGTCAATGGGAGATCATGGTATCGTCAGCCTGAAGTTAATGACCACCATCACGAAGTAGAAGGACAAGACCACAGAGAGCAGCACGGTGAACAGCACGAGCGTAGCGAGCACGAGCTGGTCGGCCACAACGGCAGCGCCCGCGAGCGTGACGGCGGCCAGCACCAGCCCCAGCCAGCACGCTAGCATGCCCCAGATGTAAACGTCGCAAAGCCAGTCGCTCTCATTGGTCACGCCCACCAGCAGCACCGCGTGCAGTGCCAGCAGTAGCACGCCTAGCGAGCCGTGCGCGTACCACAGTGCCGTGGCCGCCTGCCCCGCACCCGCGCCGCGCGCTACCAGCCGCGCGCCCGGCGCACTGAACAGGAACAAGTACAGCGCCGCCCACGCTAGACCCAGCAGCCCCGCCAGCAGCGCCGCCTCGCGCAGCTGCAGGAAGCAGAACCGGTTCACCTCCGGGCAGCGCTCCAGCAGGTACCCCATGCCGCTACCTGCTGCGTCCCACGCACCTCCGCCTCGGTCGCGGTCTCACCAGCCTTTGTACCGGACTGTACGTGACAAACTAGTTACACGGAGACATGCGAGATTCTCAGCACTGCGACAATGCAATCCCAATTGTGTCAACGATAGGGAACGGTACGCGTACAGCAGACACAGGAGGAGAACTATTTCCAAACAGTAAAATACTTATACCAAATATTCCGACTAACTTTGACAGCATGATCACACCATGACATACTGACGTGTTAAACAAAACAGGTAGAGGTCGGTAAGCGAATCTAAAAGTTACGACGTACAGTTTAAAGGTATAAATTGCTGAGGAACACATACCTGCGATTGCCCTACGCATAAGCGTGGCGAGCAGGCGGCGCAGGTCGGCGGCGCGTGCGCGGCGCGGCTTGCTGACGCCCAGGCGGCGGCGCGCGCGCACTGAGCGCAGCCCACCCTCCGTGCCGGACGCCTCCTCCGAACTTGCGCTACACTTTTTACTCCGCACTATGTTCACTTTCACCGAGGGCAGTTCGATCGGCGGGAGAGAGAACTTTTCTGGATTCAAACACTTTTTCGGCCAAAAGTCGTCAGAGCTGGACAGGTTGGAGGAGTCTTTGGGGCTGGGCAGCTGCAGCGGTGGCAGGATCTTGTTGTAGGGCACCAGACGGCGCGGGTACTCGTTGCTGCGGCAGCTGGAGCTGGAGTTGAACCACATGTCGCTGGAGAACAGCGACGACGAGATGGAGTCGCGGCCGGTGCCGAAGTCGAGCGTGCACTTCCGCGTGTGCGTTACGCTCACGAGGCTGAGCGGCGTGGGGTGCACGGTGGCGGCACCCAGCTCGTAGCTGGGCCGTGACGAGCTGGCGGAATTGTAGTCGTCGTCGGAGGGTGCGGCAGGGGGCGGGGCGGCGGGCGCGTGATGCGGAGCGGAGGGCGTGGGCGCGGGGCTCCACAGAGTCCATGGAGGCATGGGCTGCATGTTGAGGAAGGCGCGCGCCACGTGCGGCGGCGCGGCGGCCAGCGTGGGTGGCTCGGCCGACAGCACGCCGAACGGGTGCGTGAAGTAGAACAGGCACAGCGGACGACTCTGTAACACAACATGACCAAGTTGTTGAGCCTCTTACTCGAACCTACAACTTTATTGTTCGCCTGTAAATTGAGCTTGAGCTCGGTACATCTAATTATTTTAAAACTGAAATGAACTAACCTTAACGTCGTCAGTGGAAGTGGACGCGTCTGATCTGCCGCCATTCATTTTCGTTTGCACTTTATCTAATTACTCCACACGACACAATGTCCGCAATATTGCACTGGGAGGTACAGCTAAGCGGCGACCTCATCTCGCCACCGCCGTACGCCACGGACACGTCACACTGAGAACGTTAAATAACAACACGACAAGCAACAGCCACACTGAGTCAACGGTTCGACACCACTTCCTCACTCCAATAATGTATATGGTAGTTTTATCGTTTGCTAATGAGGATGTAGGTAATATGTTGAGCGGTCTGTTCGGTTGGCGTAAGTAGTCAGGCTGCGCGGCGCGCGGGCTCACTGCCGCGCCGTGGCTGGCACGCGCGCCTCCGGCCGCAGACAGATGCACCCCAGGGCAGCAATCAGATTCAATCCCAACATTTACTCACTTCTTTACCACGGCAGGAGCTAATATGCTCGTTTTGTGTTTCTATAGCTCGTGAGAAGATGTTTGTACACGAGACAAGATGTTTCTGCACCTCATCATCCTAATTTTCATTCCAATCAGTCGAGTAGAGTGGACGTCAAGTGTTCCCACCAAACACCTTCGCGGTCTACTACCACCACACCGCTATCTCCTTACTCTTTTGATTTACAATAGCACAGACCAAACCTTCGAGTGTGTTGACAAGCTTTAGAACCGATTCTGAGCTTAGACCACGTGTTGTGTTGTGAGGATTGAGTCCCGTCCCGGCGAGGATGCTAATACGTCCCTGTGCTTGGGCGGGCGGGCGCTGGTGCCGGGCGGCGACGTCGCCGTCACCCAATTCTCGCGCCCGCCGCACCCTCGAGCCTCCACGCAGCCTATGAGCGCGCCTATATCTCACCGGTCGCAGCCGTCACTCAGCGATGTGTTTGTCTTTGTTACAACAATGTTTACTGCATGGCGACCTCGAGCTCGGCCGAGCTAACACCTTCGCTGCATCAGTATGAGCACCGACTTCACAAATAGACGGACAGTACCACTCCTAGCTGTTTGGACAAAATAAACTATAACTAATGGGTCTACTCTTGACCTCAATCTTGTCCCGTTCCATCGTCGACCTCATCTCTGACGAGATGAGGTCGACGATGGAACGAGCTAACCCAGAAGTACGCCTATGAACTCGCGACTTAAATAGATTCGGGTTACTTATATGAACTCGACAACATTGACGGGGGCAGGGAATTGCGTTCTTTAGCTGTGCGCATAATAAAAGATGAAGCAACGCTCTTTGTGCGAATGTGTTGAAAATCAACTAGGTATGGGTGATAACCCGCAGTACGTCTGGACTCCCGATGGAAAAGGGATATGGTGGAATGCGCTCGTGGAGGTCTTGGGCACGCTCACTGAAGTACAGTCTGTAAAAGACCTACAAGTATGCAACTTGGAGAGAGGGCGCTGCTGTGCGTAAACAAACAATCAGCTGTGACAAATAAAAGTCTTAAAAATAGAATAAGTGATTATTTGTTGACGAAATAGTGTTTAAAAGAAAGCATTACTGACAAGTTAGTGATATTGTGGTACGTGCAAAATATTCAGTATAACTGTCACAACAAAAATAAAACCGACTCCAAAAACACAAAAAAATGAAAAATAATTTTAGCTTCAGAAGTCGGTGACTTTTGTTTGTTTGATTCAGTTTTTTGCCACCGACTTCTGAAGCTAAAATTATTTTTCATTTTTTTGTGTTTTTGGAGTCGGTTTTATTTTTTGCAAAAAAGTTTTTTTATTTCTTTTATTTTTAGTTGCAATATTCCATACAAATATTTTTCATCATCAGACCTGTAATGGCACTTGTAACCCAGATGCGTGCAAAGTTTTAATCAATATACATGAATTAAGTCCAAACGCAAGGTAGCTACTGTAAACAGTTGATGAGTTCCTTTAACTGTCCTTCGTCTTCATCATCAGACCCCTTATGACAGTCACAACCCATCTAGGTGTAAATTTCTCATCATTACAAATTAATCAAACCCAAACACAAGGTGACTGCTGTAAACCGTCGAGGAGTTCCCTCGACTGTCTTTCGGTTCCATCATCATAGCGACTCCAGACCTTCTTTAAATTGTAGTGCTTTAAAATACTTAATCAAAAAATTTACAAACGCACTAGTCGCCACTACAATTTTTGAAAGCTCCCCTCAATTTCTCTTGGATGCCATCATCAGATCCCGGTTTCCTTATCATGGGACCACCCTTGAAGTATCTACTTTCCAACAAAAAAAAAAATATCAAAATCGGTTCATAAACGACGAAGTTATCCGCGAACACACATAAAAAAAATATATATATATACGGTCGAATTGAGAAACCTCCTCCTTTTTTTTTTGAAGTCGGTTTAAAAAAAAAGGTACATAATCTAATGGTATTAACCAATAACATCCTTAATAAAAGATTAAAAAAATCACAAGTCATCCTTACTTCATGTAATGTGTTGGTATAAGCACCATCTATCCACATTAAAAGAAACTGAAGTAAAACACCAAACCTACGAAGAGACTAACACCATCTGTAGCATGCGCATCAGCCGAAATGGGTTTGATGGCTTTCTGCTACTCTGGGGAGACCGTTTAAGCTTTAAGCGGTCTTACGAATACGTTAAGATGAGGTTCACAATAGTTCTGTGCAGACAGCAGTAAAGATATTATGTGCAGCGTACGTACCTTAGACTGCGACCTGCACTCGTTGACCTCCCAGCTGCCGTTCCTGATGATGATGATGACGATGGTGTCGGATGACGATGAATCTAATGGCTTAATCAAAGTTCAATCGAGGTGCGCGTTGGTCGGAGGTAGGACATGCATGAAGTGATAGAACAATGTTCTCACGGTGGCGGATTCGGTCGTTTTAACGGTTGCGCGCTCCGTCCCAATTTTGACCTTTTTGAAAATTGGCCAGTCAGGGCGGCCAGAGACAAGTCAATCTAGGTTTTGATCGGTACGTACGCGCATGACAGCCGGAAACATGGGCGTCTCGTTATTGCTATGTGCACAGGCGTACGTGAATTTCGATTCTGTATAAGGTATAACACGTTTCGTTACGGTAACGGAACACCATCTATTGTCAGAAGACATAACCAAATACCCAAAAGTCGATTACTATAATAACTTCACAAGTCACTACGTGTCCCCACAAGTAACTTTCAAACCTTCGACCATTCGACGAAAAAAGTTCTCAAAGAGATGGCGCCAGCTTCCCTATGTGCAGGATGCCGACTAAAGTTGCCAATAAGGGAAACTCTTATTTGTTCGCTCTGCAAGTGTAGATAATTATGATCTGGAGTGTGCTGGTGTAACAAAGGAGTATTATCTGAAATCAATGACTTTGGAACTTAGAAACTCCTGGAAGTTTAAAGTTTATTGACTATTAAAGAAGTGACTATTAAGGAAGTGCTAGACATGCGTCTGTAAAATACCAAAGACAGGAAACACTGACACTCCTATACGATCCCAAAAAAGCCCTGAAGACAACTACTTTACCACATCAACAGCGAGCAACACCATCCAAACAAACGTTACTATGAGCAAGAAAACTATAAATTCCAATAATACAACTAGCTCTGAAGATCTGAGTTTGTTAGGAGATACTTTACAGACAGAGGATATTGCCAATACTTATCTGTGCAATACTGAAATAAAAAATTCAAGTTTTGCATATGAAAATATAAATTTGTTGAACAACACGCAGGGTCAATTAAACATGCAAAGTTTGAGTGAATTAATTATACTACGTCTGAAAGAAAATAATACATCTATCATTGAAGAACTACAGAACACAATACAAATCGAGATAAATAGAGCGTTTACAGAATTGAAACAAGATTTTAACTCTAAAATGGACATTTTAACGATACAGAATGACCATAGAAAGCAAGAAATAGAAAACATTAACATTAAAGTTGAAACACTACAATTAGAAAATGAAAATTTAAAAGAAGAAGTAAGAGATCTATCAACTCGGACATTCCAAGCACCGAGCATACATGAAAACCACCACCACAAACTAGTACTCTATGGCCTTACAGAGTATTATCAAGAACCTGAACGTGAACTATAATATGTATAACAGACTGATTGAACTATTCCGCGACATAGTCAACGTAGACCTATCAGGCTACATAGAAGACATGTATCGAGTAGGAAGAAAAGGCACAAATAATAGACCGCTTGTAATAGAATTGCTCAGTAAAAGAATGACCAGGTATATCGTCAGCAGCAGCCAGTGCTTCCAGGGAACTGGACGGGTGTTTCAGAGTTTTTAGACGCGAAATCACGAAAATATAGGGCTCAAATGAGAGAAGAATTATTAAAGGCTAGCCAAACGGATACCACGCAATAATAAGAAACAACCAATTATACATAGATGGAAAATCTGTTAACAAAAAATATCACAACATCAAACGGCAACATGTAGATTCAACTTACCAAGAAAACGATATGAGAATGATGAGCACCACTAATCAATTTCACCATATTATGGATATGAATTATGAAGAATGAATCTGTGAACCATACATTTCGTAAACGGGTCGTTGCTAATTACTGGGTTTTTGGGGGTTGTTAATTTTAATGTTACATGGGAATACGCTGTAAACTTAAGAACCATTTATTGAGATAATAATTACCTACAATAAAAGTTTGGTTCGTATTTCACCGACTTGTGAGTAATTACAAAATAGTTAAATGGCGCCATCTATGTGTTACGGGTGGAACTCACAACACTGGCGATGGCGGAGCTCTAAGTATCGCTCGGAATGTCCAATTGCACGCCACCGCCGCTGCCGCCATGCTCCGAGAACAGTGTGACCAATGAAAAAATAGCATAAATAAATAAACAATAATAGTGTTAAAAATAGTGGTATTTTAAATCGTAGAAATCTATGTCATAATATGTTTCAATTTTGGTGAACAATAAAGGTATAATTTATTGTTCACCAAAATTGAAACATGTACAAAATCTTTATTATATACAGACGCCAGCACATCAAGCTACTGTAATCTGTCGAATTTCTTTCATAGGTTTTCAACTTAACACGTTCGGTGCGGGATCGGGTTGATTTTAACCAATGCTCATATTTCCTCCGGTGCGGGGTAAAAATTACTGTGCCAACCACTGGTGCGGGACAGATATATTTGGTCTCCCTATGAATTTGAATGAGATAATTAGTTTTTTGGAAATTCCTCTCGTAAATAGATAAATAGGTACGAAAATATTGCATCGGGTTCTTACGACCCGATGCCGACTGAAGCAAATTTTTTTACGTCTAGTGCATTCATCGGTTTTAAATGACCCTATACCCGATGACCCGATTGCCGCACTAGATTTCATGCTAGTTGACCTAGTGAGGTCCGTGTGTTAAGAGGAGTTTTTATCTAAATCGAATGAACACTACTATACTACCTATACACTACACTACTACGCAGTCTCACAGACAAAATCGTGGAAAAAAACCATTTCAGTAATAAGTACTTTAATTTATGGAAAGGGTGGTAGTCTAAAAGTCTAGTATGTCTAAAATAACTTTACTTTCGGAAGTCGGTGGCAAAAATAAAGTCACTAAAACATTGTGACGGCGCGGTTGGCGCAGTGGCTGAGCGATAGCCTGTTGCGCTGCGTGTCGCGGGTTCGATTCCCGTTCAATCCGTTCCGGGTCTGGCTGTTTGTGTGTGTGAGTTTAAATGTTCAGTTTAAATGTTTAGTATTAGTGTTAGTGGTACTTAGTCGGTTTTTATTGCAAAACAGTTTTTTTTTTTAAAAGAGAATGCTCATGGAAGTATGGAATCCCGTACCATGCTGCATCAAAATCAAACCTTGTTTTTTATAGACTACACTGATCGTATTAACTCCTACAAAAATTATTTTTGAAAAAAAAACCCGCGTTTCAGAGTTATTTTATAAAATCGAAACTAACCTAAAAAGTAGGTCTATTTTTTCGACGCTACCAACGACGTATTTTAACACACATACATTACATTATTGCTCTAAAAACAGCGTAATACACTAATATTAGTAAGAATTACGAGTTAAAGTAACATCCACAGTATGCTTGACTGAAACTCGATTTTATTTTAAACCTTTACATTGCCAATAGTCAGTCAGTACAGTACAAATGTCAGATGCCACAGATAAGATAACTATAAACCATAGAGTATAGTAAGTGCTATAAACTAGTCGGGATTTAGGGATGTAATCGATAAATCAAAATCTTTAGGCTGAGAAAATCTATTTTGTTGCAAATAGCAATAAACCAAACTAAATCGATTTGGTGTACTGATCTTACTTAATTGTAATTAATTTTAGAGTCCGCTCGACAGACAAGGGTTTGTTCAATTGAAACGGAACGTCATTTATATTCAGTTGAAACGGAACGTCATATAAAGGGAGTAAAACAATATTCGTACTTTTAAACTCGAAAAGTATATTTCCAGTTCAAAAATCAAATCCCCGACGCGTAATGCCGTAAAAAAATATGAAACTAATTACTATAATATTTTGGTTTTGAGGCGCGAGACTTTTTGGTACCAACTTTGGTCATTGTCCTTTACTCCTTTGTAGTGGGTATACCACACAAATTCTTGTCATTAATTAATTTTACGTTGTAACTAGAAGTGTTAGTAAGGGACCATCATGTCATCAACATAGACCAACAAAAGAACTTATTAAAGGGACTAACAGCTCATAAACTGCACAAGCAAAGTTACAGAAGTGTACATACATAAAAAAGATGCTGGTGGAATACATAACCACCTCCTTTTTTAGAAGTCGGTTAAAAACACTTTAATGTCTGTTATGTCCCAGTAGCGGCTGAAGCCGCCAAGTATAGGATTGATAGACCATTTGATAAATCGACTGTGATGAACACATGGTCTCAGACTCACCCAGTGAAAGTGAAAAGTCGGTACTCGTCACGCTTAACAGCCTTAGAATCGGATGAATCATCCGAGCCAATTTGCGAACCTCTAATTAACCAAGAGACTGCCAGCATTAGGAACTTCTATATTTATATATATATATATATGATAACTAACTCATAAGCTCATACGTACTCGTGAAGTGGTGTTACCAAACAGCTATTAATGGTTGATTGTCAATAACAATTGTATTGTCATCAATTCATTACCATACCGGACATTGTCGCTCTATATATATAAGTAATGTGACTGTGACACCAGCAGAAGCACGTGGATGGTGCGGAAAGCGAGGAGCGGGGGGGTGGCGCTAAGAGTCACTACTGCGGGACAGCACGAAGGAGTTCGGAACAGAAGGAGCACTGTCGCAGTGACGCACAGTCAGCGCGCTTGAAGCACAGCATTTAACTAAAAACAGGTAGTGCTTGGGGGCAATCAGAAGAGTTTGGTCGCATAAGACGTGATCGTGTCGGTTTCGATAAGTGACTAATTATTGAGGGAGCCTGTAGACTATCTGGTCATGTCATCATTACTCATCATGTGCTCCTTCTGTGACTTCACGGCGCGGGAAAGGGTAACGAGCGACAGCAGCTGCGTGCACGCACCGCACGCGTTTGATTGATTTCAATTGATTCGAGTGGCCGCCCGTGCGTGACACACTTGTTGCTCAAGAGTGAGATGCTCTCGCTCGTGTCACTCATCGCACTTATCATCGGCGGCACAGCGGCACTGCTGCATTCTTGGCGAGATAACACACTCTGTTATATATTAATAAACCGTAGTTAGTATAAGGTATAAGTAGGAAGCTATTCAAAATAAGTTGATGATTGATATTGAAAATGTTATTTATCGTTTATAATGAATCATAGTTTCTGCACCAAGTCTCGTATAAACGACGTATAAATAAAAACATCTGGATCGTCTACCTACATACGAGTAGATAGCTTGTCACTCTATTCACACCTCACAAAGTTCCTCTACATAAAGTTGACAGTGAGATGAGCAGTGAGAGGACACGCAGCCCTGGAGACATAGAGAATATATAGTCTTTGCCTGGGGATGAGCAAGGCGGCGCCGCGGGGCAACGCCCTACGTTCCCGAGATAATGCGCCGTAGCACGCGGCGCCACCGTCGCCGTCGTCGCAGCCGCCACAATCAGCCAGATTATCTTTATCAATGACGCAACTGATTATCATTAAGTATGATATCTCTGTTTATTCTAAGGTTATCTCAAGTCACAAATTAAGTTGAAGGAAGTAATTTGAAAGAAAGTGAACATCCTGCAATCCAGGAAAACGGTGCAGCATCGGAATCATGCACTGTAGGTACCTACATACTTGTGAAAGTGAAGGTATCAAGGTAGGTTCTGGGTAGAATTCTAGCTTGATAGTTTCTGGTAAAACTGTATCACATAAGTAGGCTCGCAGCAGTCCCAGCAAAGCAAGTAGGTAGTAGGTAGGTATGCATCTTGTTTTGCTAACCAGATGATCCACTGTCATCTTGTTTTGCTAACCAGAAGATCCACTTCATCCACTGTAGCTGTAGGGCAAAGGTTTAGTGATTTCAGTGTATGAATTAACTAAAGACCTTCCCATAACGGACGCGCTCTGCTACTAGTAGGTACTAGTAGTTGGCTGTGCTGCTGAACACGCTTTACTTTAACTCCAGGCTCCTGGCTATCAGCAGTCAGTGCAGTCTGCAGTCTTGGTAAAATTAACATAAATATGTTTGTTTGTAAAAAAACCGGCTAAGTGCGAGTCGGACTCGCGCACGAAGGGTTCCGTACCATTATCTATAAAAACGGCAAAAAAATTATATCTGTTGTATGGGAGCCCCCCTTAATATATTTTTTTTAATTTTTAGTATTTGTTGTTATAGCGGCAAAAGTAATACATCATTTGTGAAAATTTCAGCTTTCTAGCTATCACGGTTTATGAGATACAGCCTGGAGACAGACAGACAGACAGACAGACAGCGAAGTCTTAGTAATAGGGTCCCGTTTTATCCTTTGGGTACGGAACCCTAAAAAGCGTTGAGCGAATGTTAATGTTGATTGTTGCTATCAGGGCAGAAATCTATATCGTGCATTTTTGTCGGAAGTAGTCAGTTTGTAATGAATGTAATGATTAACTAAATTATAATTGCACCTCAGTTTGTGTGGCGATGTGTGTCACAGATAACATAGTAGGATGCGCCCGCGCCGCCGCCGGTTCCCGCCAATTTTGATAGTCGCTAGCGGCAGTCGCGAGCGCAAGCACGCGTGTCAGTCCGCGCACCGCGTCGCCGCCGCACGTCACCGCCGCACAACGCACAACACGCGGCGCGCCGCGCGTGCGCGACACGATAATACAGTGACATGAATAATTACCGCATCAGTGAATAATCCGTGCGAGTGATAACTCTGATACTTTACTCCGCTTTCCTACAGAAAGTGGGCCAGCCAGCGGCCGGCGGTGTGACGGTGTCACTGATTAGATTAATTACCTAAACTCTGATAATATCCAACATTTACCGACAGGGCACAAAACACCAACTTCTGTGGAAAACTAAATCAGTGTAAAAGATTGCAGGTATCACGTTTGATAACAATTACAAGCAGGAACTTTACTTATAACTCGCCCCATCATGTGCTTAACAGTTTTGTCATCTTCGTCTTTCACACAAGGACACTTTGGAGGGTTCGTTTTGAGAGTTATGATGACGCTATCCTTTAGAATAACGACGTAGAGACTGGAGTACGATATATTATGTTAGGTACAGCAGCAGGGTTCTGGATGCACGTATGACCATACTAAAATATCACTTCTTACTTAGGTACTCAAACTTTTTCTACTTTTAAACGAAACAAAATTCTTCAGAAAGTGACTCAGTCAAAATCACCATAATGTACAAATGTTGGACTGGAGGATTCAAAATATCTGATGTAGGCGCATGATCTCCAAAGAAAAAAGGCACTAGATAAACGAGTGGACAACTATTTAAGAACTGGAACTGGAACCTAGGCACCCAGGGTCTATTCGATCTCACGAGACATGGCGAGTTGGCGACTACCTTGATCTTTCACTTACGTTGTAAATAATGTTGTGAGTGTTGTGCCTGCACACGTGCGGTTCTGCAAGTTATCACCACTATCACCTATCGCTATCTTAACTCATGACTACTCATGAGTCACGTATAATTACTTGAATTGAATGTATGCAAAAGTCAATAATCATGTGATGCTCACCGAATTCCTGGCTGCTTGCTTATCGCAGTATCGAGAGCGAGACTCGACCAATACTCTCGGTTACGATTCCTTACTCCACTGTATTATTTTTAGCAGCGCCCTTGTCTGTCTCCTTCATAATTATTGTGGTCCTTAACGCAATCCAGTCTCCAGTCGGCTAATAGTTCTTTTCCTGGAGTCACGTTCACCTAGATGCACTTCGAATTCCCATCGGTTTTGCCTCCGCGTCTAATTGTTCAAGCTCTTGATGCAACCCCGAGAACCTGTTCTAGGAGTAACACTAGAAACGGGATATTTACCATGTCCACTGTTTGTTTTGAGTTCCCGATATTTCGGCGCTGTTGCAAGCACCATGATCACGGATAAACTGAAGTTATTGCGGGTGGGTGTTTATGAGCAGACAAATCGGTCTACCCTCTTTCTTGTTCGTTTCTAGTGTTAATTATAATGTTAGTGACCATGACAGTTTAAAAACTTATATCTGTTCTAGGAGCTTATCTATGCATCATAGTATTAGTCTAAGAAAAGAATCGCATGAGCTTTCCCTGTGTTAATCCCATGACATCTTTTTTCATTACAGTTAAATGAACATAGGTACGTTTAGCTGTTGTTTTAACCGAAAACATACATGACACGATCAGTTTATTACGTATATTGGTCAAGTAAATCTCGAGGCACGGATATCCATAAAAATGAATGTAACGTAATAAATGAGACGCTTAATACTCATAGTAACTGAAACGGTCTCCGGGTGCGGGTCGGCAGAGCTCGTACAAGCGCGTGATGTGTGTGAAGGCTGCGTGCCATTGTTTACAACATGAGTGTAGGCGCCACACACCCAAATGTCTACCTGATGGAGAGGACAGCAAGTCCCACGTAGACAAAACCGAGTATTGTAGGTATCTGACATATTTGTTTGCTTTACACAAAAAATCGTTTACACGAGATTGCTTGAAGCCGCAGGCCAGTTTCAGTCAATTTTTACCCGACTGCCTAAGAATAGTTATGTTTTTCGCGCGTATATTGTATGCATGAATGTAATATTCTTTATTACCTGATGTCTTCCAAACCGCTGCACTGATTTATTTAATTAACATATCGTCAGATTCTTCTTGGTGGCCCATGTGTTCTTACATAGGTGACGCGCAAAAGAACCAACATGACGACTGTGAGACCGGAGACGCTATACTTAGTTTAAAGTAAAAAAAAAAAATTGTGGTACCTACCTACTTCAATATTGGTATCAAATTAAAGGGCTCATCATGAGGATTTTAAATTGGTATATCATGACCATATTTTAATTAAAAATAATATGTTTATTTATCTATACAAGATAAGTACGCGCGGGTGACCAGGTAGCCCGGTAGGTTTGTGAACTTAAAAGTGATAAATGTACACCTAAATAAATAAAATAGAGTAAGTAAATACGTATAATAGATATTAGATTATAAAAAAGTGTAAAACATAAAAATAAATTTAAAAAATAAAAAACCGACTGTCTGAAAAATAACTTTAAATAAAAACTGAAAACCAAAAAACAAGTTCAGTCTAGAAGTGACAGTGATATTGACTGCAACAGTCGGGACCCATTAAATAATCTAGACTAAAATCATTCTATCCAATATGCAGTCAATATGTTCCTTATTAGAATTTTTCACGCAGTCGGGTTTTTTTTTTGTCTTCGTAAGGCCTGACCGTAAACATAACAAGAAATAGATCTACTAACTAACTGTCAAATTTATGATGCGCGACAGTAACAACGCAATATTCGGAATCAATCGAATCGGACCGTTTGTACAAATTGAGGCTAATCAAGAACACCGCGTGCAATCGTGCTAGGGAATCACCTCGACTTCGCCTCAGAACTGCCTCGCCACCGCGCGCCGGCAATTATTGGTGTCGTGTCTATCGAAGTTATCGAACACAAAACAGTTTCATGAGTGACAACTATCGCTATTGTTTGAATGATCGTTTTGTTTCGAGTCAATAAGTAGGTAAGCGTTATCAGCGTGCCCTGAGACTAATTTATGAACAGATAACAATAGTATATGCGAGTATCACTGGTATAATCAATAAACTCAATACGAGTATGATGTATGTTCGTACGAGTTAGTGCGACTGAAAGGTGTGGAGCATTGAGACAGGAAGACTTCAAGGTTTTTGGATACTTATTGATAACGGTGACAATAAAAGAAGTTAACGTTAATTTTCGAGTTCAAAACCATTCCAACAAAAACAAGCTTACTTGGATATAAATAGCCGAAGAAGCCAAGTAAGTAGGATGCTGTTTGAAATGAAGGATATAATTATTATACTCGTGCAGTAAAGGAAAGCTCAATACCATACTGAAAGTCAGTTATATTAAATCTGGCATTATTGAGTAATATCGCTTAGCATTACCGCTTCTATCTACTACTGACTGTTGTTCCAAGAGTAGATATAGAAGTGGCTTTTTATGCCTTAAGCAAATGTAGCTACTTATTTATTGTGTTTATTACCAGTAGGCTTGATGTCTATCCTACGTAGGGTTGCCATCCGCGCAGGTTTTCCCGGATTTGTCCTACTTTGAAGGGTGTCCGGGGGCGGGGTTTTAAAAATTGTCCGGTTAACTAACCTTTTGTGCTAGGAGAATCCAGGCCCGGCTATCTCACTCTTACCATTGTGTGTTAAGCGTGTGACTTATTTGGGCGTCCCGAACGGATGGCGCCAATGTACCTAAGCGATTTCATGCTGCTCTTTTTTGAGCCCATTCGTTATCTACCGGAATACGAAAGTTGTTGATCTCATTTCACTCGCTCATGCATTCTACATTTTCTTGAGTAATTCTTTATGAAGTTTCATAATTTTGCAAGTCGATAAATAAATGCATATATTTTTCCGTATGAAAGGTCAAAAGACACTAAGTTATCCGAGATTTAGTGCAAACTACGAAAAACCAACTCTGGAGTTGCACAATAGCTGATGAAGTGAGGACCGCACGCCTCCCGCCGCGCCCTCAGCTACTTCTTTGGATTCACGCACTCACTATCTCCGTACTGTTCATTTCGTAATGATTTTTCTTTCTATTTTTTTTCTAGGGTGTCCGGGTAAATAACTCAATTTCGCCTAAATGACCGGTAACCCTAATCCTACGTACCTAACACTTTGAGACAGAAAGCCTTACCGGACGTGGTCGGTAAGATAGATCACTGTGCATCCCACAAGCTGAGTGTGAGAGAGAGGCTGCGTTTAGTACGGATAAGTGAACCGGTGTATTTATAGTGAACTTTATAAATGTTATCCAGTATTGGTGTGTGAATCAGCTGTGGCGGCGCGGGCGCGGGTGCGGCGTGTTCAGATGAAAATAAACGTAAATGTCAGACAGACGGACACCGCGCTTGCTGCCCCACATGTGGGAGTGCAGTACTCGTGCCCCAGTCACGCCGCGCGCCACTGTCTCATACACTAGTGTTTCTCTTACGAATTCAATCAAAATTCAATACTAGAACTAAGAAAAGTCGAAACCTGTTTTTATGGTCGAAGCGGTATGTCACTGTGAGCCATGTTGTGTTAAGATATAATGAATATAGCTTGATTTAATTACTACACTCGAGAGCAATGAATCCGGGTCACTTAAAGAATGTTAAAAATCTCGGAAACTAAAAATGATAGGTTAATGCAATAAATTGTATTTAATAGACAATGTAATACTCCTTAAATGAAAGTAAAAAAAATATGAGTCGCCATACATTTTATTAACACAAAATTACATAAAGAAAAAAACTGCTGATCTCTCCTTAAAACAAAAGTAGGAAACATTAAATTTTTGAACTTTATTACGATTTTCTTGAATTTTAATACTTCGTATTGCCTCCTCGTGCTTCCATTACTGCGTTTACGCGGTTTGACATGCTGTACACCAAGTTCCTTATACGATTTTGGGGAATATTCTCCCATTCCTCTGTGAGAGCAATTTTGAGCTCACGAAGCGTGATTGGGGGAGGGTTTCGTTGTTTTACGCATCTGTCTAGCTCGTCCCAAGCATGCTCGATCGGGTTGATATCCGGGCTGCACGCTGGCCACTCCATACGAGTAATGTTCATCTCTTGAAGGTAGTCATTCACAATCCTACCTGTATGAGGTCGGGCATTGTCATGCATAAATATAGCATCCTCACCTAAATTGACCATAAATGGACCAACGTGATCATTGAGGATTTCTTCCACATATCTTACGCTAGTTAAAGAGCCGTTTTCTATGATCACCAGCTCTGTGCGACTTTCAGAAGAAATTCCGGCCCACACAAGTACAGACCCACCACCGTAGGCTACTTTTTCTTCGATGCATGCTTGCTTGAATCTTTCCCCTGGTCTTCGATACACTCTGTGTCTTCCATCGTGCTTGTAGAGCATAAATTTTGATTCGTCGGAGAACATAACTTTTGACCAATCTTCAGTACTCCAATTTACGTGGCTCTGGGCATATCTTAGTCTTGAAATACGATGCCCACGCTCCAGTTTAGGGCCGTTTGCAGGTCTAAGGGGTTTTAAGTTAGATTCAGCAAGCCGACGTCTTACTGTCCATGCACTTCGGTTACTTCCTCCGAGGCGTCGAAACTGATTTGTGAGTTCAGTTCCTGTGAGAAAGCGATTTCGAAGCATGGTGTTCACCAAGTATCGGTCTTCTCGTTCTGTGGTACACCTGGTTCTGCCCGTTCCTGGTCTGCGTAGGTTAGAACCAGTTTCTTCGTAACGTCGGAGAACTCTTTGTACTGTTGACAGCGACACACCGACAGTCCTGGCTGTATCGCGCTGACTCCGGCCGGTTTCCAGCATTGTAAGTATTCTGGTGCATTCTTCAGGCGTAAGCGACATAATTTCAGCTTGAATAATGAATATAGAGCACTATCAACATGGTTTATGTACCCACATAAATGACAGATTACAAACAAAAGCAAAACCAAATGCTGTAATTTCGTAGTTCCATCTTCGAAAGTGGCCCTTTTTCAAATTTGATTTTTTTATGATATAACTTTACAATAACTAAGAAGTTTTAATACCTTCATTTAAGGAGTATTACATTGTCTATTAAATACAATTTATTGCATTAACCTAGCATTTTTAGTTTCCGAGATTTTTAGTGACCCGGATTCATTGCTCTCGAGTGTATATTTGTATGTGTATACGATCTTTCACAAAAGCAATAATTTGTGGACCTCGCGCACTACACGGCCACGACTTTTGGCCGCAGAAGCTCCGCCCAGCAAGAATGATTTTTCGCACGACCGGGTGTCCGACAGGTCTTGTTCGAGCAGCCGGTCCGGCCAAAAGTCGTGGTCGAGTCCGCGTACGTCCTTTAGTCACCACGTTAGCGTTTTCCAGGCCTTGCTCGGAATCGACCGCTAAGACTGTAATTTCTCGGGAAAGCGTTGAGTGGCCGTTCTTGTTCAGTTTGGCATACATGCGTAGGTTCCAGCTAACTACAAAGTAATAGGTGGCTGCACACGATTGCGTGATCGTCGCACATTCTCAGCTCCGGCGCATTCCGCAATGTCCGCACTCCGACCGCCCCTACTCAGTGCTCACCGGAGAGGGGCGCGCGGCGAGCGGCGCGGGGCGTGAGGCGTCAAAAGCAACAGTTTATCATATTCACAAGTGACCTCTCTGCCTACAATATAATGTTACATGCGCTGCATACGTAATCCTCCATAATCTATGCCCTTATCCGTTAAATCAACAAAACAACAGTCACCGGAAACTATAACATAATTTGCATGCTGTTGCTGTTGTACCCGTAAGCCCGTAACGCTCGCTGTCTCCCACTCTGTTTAGTCGCTCACTCGTCAAACTCTTCTACTTCTTTGCTTTCTCAATGGACCTATATGTGAGTTTGGGGGTATTCAATTCAGGGTTACACTGACAAAGACAGGTGCAACTGTGCAAGCCAAGTTATCTTTCGGCTTTGAGCTGTGCATTGAGTCCTAACTTAGCGGTATGCGAGCTTGACGTGATAGCTTCGGGCAGACCAGGTGCGTCGTTGTTTGTTATTCGTATTTGTTGTGGTGAAATTAATGACATTAGTTGTATGTGGATGGGTGACACCCCATTACATACCGAGTTTCCTCCGTGCCTCCGAAAGCACGTTAAGCCGTTGCTCCCGGCTGTCATTTGTAGATCTTTGACAGTCGTTACAAGTAGTCAGTGCCCCAAAAAGTCTGACAACCAGTCTTACCAAGGGGTATAGTATTACCCAGTACTAACTGGGTTGTGGAGGTCAGATAGGCAGTCGCTCCATGTAAAATACTGGTATTCAGCTGCATCCGGTTAGACTGGAAGCCGACCCCAACAGAGTTGGGAAAACGCTAGGCAGATGATGATGAGTTGTATATAGATGTGTCGCGTACTACATAGTACGATGACCTCATGGATAGTGTTAGTGACCTCAGCTTCCGGTGACCGGAACACAATGTTATGTAACAGTATGACATTGTAATATCTACTGTTGATTAGTGCGAGTGAATCTGTTGACCTCCAACTGCGATTAGCTTCCTCGGGAGTCGTAATAAGTTATCAGCGCTTCACTACCCTTAAGCGGCGCACTCGCGCGAACGTGACGACTCACTAGACCGTACCGTACGCTGACAGACCATAGCAAGTTGAGACTTTACTATTCAATGCTATCATTAACTTGCATTCAGTTACCGGAACACCAGTCATTTATGAAACCAAAATACCGGCATAGAGTGTTGATACAATGTAGTACCAAGTTTTTAAACTGGACTGATCGGACGGGACTGATAGATAGCTAATGTTATAAGGAGTAACAAAGGCTACTTTTATTTTAGATTAAGAATTAGGGTTCCTTGCAAAAAATTTAAAATCCTTGAAATTGGTAACAAAATCCGATTCAAAAAGGGAAATAATATTTTAATATAATAATTTCAGGCGAGGAAGGTCGCGGGCAAGTTAAGTTACTCCTTATAAAATCAGCAATCTGCCAGTAAAAGTCATCAAAATCGGTCCACCCGTTTCGGAGATTAGCCGGAACAAACAGACAAATGGACTGACAGCCAGACAAAAATTGAAAAAAGTTCGTTTATTATAAGTACCGTATATACTTTCATATGCATTCAGTAAAAAGCTGTTATTTTGATATTACAAACAGACACTTTAATTTTGTTTTTTGTAAAACACACAAAGATTTGGTAACACTAAAAGTTTATTAGAATACCGATCACAACTCACAACTAAATATAAGTAGGTTGGATGCTAATCCCCGGTGTTAAGTATGTAATTTGTCAACTAACTTAATATTATTTATTAAACATTGTTTTAAATACGAAAGAGAAAAGTAGGTTGCTGCGTTTGCAGCCTCACGTGGCCTGACGGTGTGTAGGTACATAAATACCGTACAGTATGTATAGATTAAAATAAATATTGTTTATAGTAACAATCGCACTTTCGAACAGCACCGACAGTGTGGGAAGTTATTAAACCCTGTTCAATGATCAATGTCTTTCTGATAGATTTAATCACTTCCCTCTTTTCGAGGCAATCACAAAACTAGATACCTACTTAAATCTTATAGACAAAGGTAAATAAAAAAAAATAATAGTAGGATGAAACCCATTGGAAAAGGAAGAGAATATAACAAAAATGAGAGGAAAAATAATTTACGGGCGATCTGAGGTCGGTAAGTGGAAGGTATGGTGTAAAAAAATATACAACACATACACACACACACACATATGTATACACACACACACATACACATACATACATATTTTTTTTTTTTTTTTTATAGAAAGATTCCCCCACTCTAGGAATTTATCCTGTATCGTGGGTGCGTTAAAAAACATTTAAACTCACGTACACAAACAGCCAGACCCGGAACACTATCTGTAGGCCATACAAATATTTGTTCCGTGCGAGAATCGAACCCGCAACACGAAGCACAGCAGTCAAACGCTCAGCCACTGCACCAACCGTGCCGTCAACACTTACAACATTCATTACTAACGGTTAACGGTCTTTACAGCTGCTACGAAATAACAGGACCAGACCCTCTTAGCCCCTCCCCCACTTCTCTATGAAATACATTTTGATGGGCTAAAATTTTCCGTGGGTCATTCAGGAACATAAGTTATCTTAAAATAACAATAAATAGGCATCTACGCATATAATTTAAAGAAGATTCTACAACTTTCTCAAAATATTGTAGATAGCTCTGGATCTGGAACTGGATAGCTATGCTTTTTTCCGTAGTACCTACTTGTAGTTTTACCGGAAATCGAAAAAAAAACCCCTACCACTTCCCGACCTCAGATCGCCCGTAAATTATTTTTCAATACACTTTCTCGAAAATTGGTTCTTATCGCACTACGATTAGGTTCAACATACCATGTATTTCACACGCGTGGATTTTTAATAATTTTCCGCACACGTGCCGAAATAAATTTCAACAGATAACTATATTTATACTAAGTCCAAATGGGTTCAATGTTCTATAGTCGGCGGTGATTGTTTTATTTTAAATCTCAGCAAAGAGATAAGCGTCTTTACGGCTTAAATATTTTTTGAGTATTTAAATTGTGTCTATAAAGAGAATATCATAGACAAGCATAATTATTTAAAACAAATATTTACTTTTATGCACAAATTAACACTTATTTGTGTTCTGAATTCAAACATATTTGAATTTTCTATTTTTTAGGCTGTGTATCGGCATCATACCTTTGCTTCTTCTTCAACCTGGCGAAAGCAAAGCGCGGAAAAAAAGCAAATCAAGTCATAATTTCATAATTCCTGACAAAAATACTTTCCGTACTAATATTTTATTTTTTCGAAAGTGTATTGAAAAACGTCGTTTGATACGTGTGGGGATTTGTTACTGCAGTTCTCGGCTTTTATTAAACAACAAAATGTACTATTTCTTTTCATTTTTGTTATATTCTCTTCCTTTTCCATCCTATCCTAATCCTACTATTTTGTTTTCACTTTTTACCATTTTCAAAGGTTTCAGCTCAGCCCTGGTCTATTAAGTCTTTTGTTTGCGGGATGGTCCTGATAGAATATAATTATGTAGAGGCAGTAGGCGGTTATTATTATATAGGTACTCGTAGTAACTTAGTATCAGAAAGGCCATAGTATACCTACGCCTGCGCAAGTAAACCTGAGGTCTACCCTGACACGGGCGGAGCGCCGCCGCGCGCCGGCCGGTTTCCGACTTGGGTTCGCGTGCTGTATCTAAGTGGGTGTACTGCATACTGCAAGTTCAACGTGCACGGCTATCTGTAGGATGCAGAGCAGCCAAGGTGAACCACTTCCACCTAAAAATAACCGAGATAGGTACACGCGATTAATAGTTCGCAGTACAGTACAGTACGAGGCGAAAGTGAAGCCTTGCCAGTGTGCGCACGCTACATACCGGTAACCGGTATCCCCGTGCTTAGCAGAACAACATGGCAATCAAAAGTTTTATTTAAAATTATGTAAATACATGTAGGTAACTAGGTACCTACTGGTAGTAGACATAAAATAAAATAAAACAAACAGTAACAAACAGCACAAACGTAGATCAATGAGAGAATTGCCACAGAGATGTCCTAATATGTGTTTTTAGGGTTCCATAGCCGAATGGCGGAACCCTTATAGATTCGTCATGTCCGTCTGTCTGTCTATCCGTCCGTATGTCTCAGCCACTTTATTCCAAAACTATTAGGACCACACAGTTGAAACTTGGTAGGTAGATGTATTCCGTGAACCGCTTTACGATTTTTATGCAAAAAAAAAAATAATATTAAGGGGGGGGGCTAATTTTTTCTCAAAGTCAATCGTTTGAAAGACAGACACTTCCAATGTGGTAAAATGTGCGTGTGGGGGACATACACATTTTACCACATTGGAAGTGTTTTAGAAATTTAGTTTTGCTGATGAATGTAATAAAATATAACCTAATATGTTATATTGTATTAAATTCATCAGCAAAACTAAATTTGTTTATTATGAATGAGCCTTCAAAATATTTTTATTATATTGCTTGGTGCTACGGAACCATGTGTGCGTGTGAGTACGTCTCGCACTTGGCCGGTTTTTTTTTACTGAATGCATAAGAAAGTACTAGCTGTTACACGCGACTTCGTCCGCGCAAAATACTTGATTTCAAATTTCAGAAAGGTTGGTAGGTATAATGGTTTGGGCGTGAAAAGGTGAGAACTTTGCATTCAAAGTCAAACTCAAAATCAAACAAATAATCCAATTACTTATGAATTGTCAAAACAAAAAGCTACAATCCAGCCACAGGCATAATTTAACTGCAGTTTCCCCTTCCAAACATATTATGAGAGAACGATGTAGAAACACGTTAAAAGCGTCCAGAGTCATCATCTGCCTAGCCTTTTCCCAACTATCTTGGGGTCGTCTAGTCTAATCGGATGCAGCTGAATACCAGTATTTTACATGGAGCGACTGCCTATCTGACCTCCACCACCCAGTTAGTACTAGGTAATACGATATTCTTGGTAGGACTGGTTGTTGTAAAAGCGTCCGGAGTAAGAAAATAAAATCAAAAATAAAATAATAAATCTAATCTAAGTGAAAACATTTTTATACACAACATTTTTGGTTTTACCACCTTTAGCCAGCACATGAACATTTTGCGGGCTGCAAACTCTTGAGCACGCCACATACAAGTTGCCAATGGTAAAACAGTTTTTCTCTAGATGTACGCCCGCTACTTTCAATGTTTTTCCTTGTGATTTGTTTATTGTCATTGCAAAAGCTGTTTTAAGGGGAACTGCACTCTTTTAAATTGGAAAGGTAAATCTGTTGGAAAGATTGTTATTCGGGGTATCGAAACGCTTTAATCTTTTGCTATTCCAGACATAATGATCGCTTCTACATTATTCCGCTCGAGGTGTTTAATTTATAGCCGTGTGCCATTGCATAATCTTGGCGCATCAAGATTACGCATTAGCAGCACCGGAACACCAACTTTCAGCCTCAGCTTATGGGAAGGCACTCCTGATAACTCTTAAAGAGTTGAGAAACTCAATAGGGTAGATGTTGCCGGTTCGGTATCCATGACATTATCCACTGAGGTATATTCCACAACGTCACCTTCCACATACGACATAGTTTTTTCGTTAATGTGTCCCATAGTTTCATTTGTCGGTGCTAAAATAGCCCGTTCACATGACCATTGTCTATTCCCCATATTAGTTGGCAGATCGGGATACACGTTATTTTTGAGATCATCTGTGGTTCGAACAATGTTGCAAAATTCGTGGTTTATGGTAATCATACCGTCATTGTCTGTCATAATGTGATTCCGTGATCCTGGTTCAGTGTCATTGTGCAGTTGAACTCTTATATTTACAGTCAGACAAAATTTTTGTACATGCACCCACAATGCAGATGCCTTTGTGCATGCATTTGTTTCATCTGCCGGTGTGCCCCTAGTTATCACTGGCAGAGTCTGTCTAAAATCGCCGACTCGCAGTAACAGCTTCCCTCCCATGATAAATTTGATTGTTCTTGAGATCTTTTATTGTCCGATTCAGTGCTTCGATGGCTCTTTTATCAGACATGGTGCACTCGTCCCAAATCAACCGTTTACATTGCTGCTGCAACATTCGTCCCCGTTCGCTCTTTTTGCTTATGTTACAAACAGGCATTTAATCGTGATCTAAGTTAAATGGCAGCCTGAGCACCGGATGTACGGTTCAGCCACCATTTATTAGTATGGCGGCTATTCCTGATGAAGCTACTACAACAGCAATTTCTTTATCTTTCCGGATTTGAGCTAAAAGCAGATTTAAAAGAAAAGTTTTACCAGTGCCTCCCGCCGGGGCACCCAAAAAGAACAAACCACTTCATCGGATTCTATTTTTTGCACAACATTATCAAAAATGATTCTTTGTTCTGAGGTCAAACGTGGAACGGACTCTGTTATGCGTTGTTATAAATCAACAGTATCGTAATCCAGCTCTCGTATTAAATCATTACTAACTTCTCCGGTTGTCTGTGGTCTGCTCATTCCAAATTCAGATACATCTTTTCCAGTAATATTCATCACTTGGTCATCAATATTTGTTAAGGCTTCATTGTAAATTAAATTAGTGTAAAATATTGTCAGACATCGATTTTGAATTTTTCCCAGAGTTGCTGTGGATTTGAAATTCCACATGTAGCTATTAATATTGCAAACAGTTTTCTCAATGCGATCGCTGATAGATCTACATTGTGCTGCCTCTTCAAGGGTTACGTTCCAATGATCGTCATTTTACATCAACCTTTTTGCCTCACAGGTGTCCCTAAATTCATAGTAAATACAATGACTGTCCGAAATTATTGACTCCAAAACTAATCAACCGATTTTGATTAAATTTTGCATAGTTGTTCTACATACAGCAGGAAACGTTTCTAAAGGTAGGGTAGGTAGGTAGGTAGGCAGCCAGTCTCTTCGGCACATTACCAGTTGTTTTAGTAGTTTATGAGGTACTTTATTTTATTGCATCGTTTCTATTTGTTAATTTTCATTGTTCTGATATGAGTGATTCTGATTATCTAACTGTCGTTTGAATGGTTAAAAAAAATCTAAGAGTGTGATGTATAAAACTATTTGGTAATTATTAGGAAATCTTGAAGCTTAAAAAAAAATACCTTTTTTTTTAAGTGAAAACCGGCTGGGGATCGATTTTGCGATCCATGGTTATTATTTTTGAAATCTAACAGCATTAAAAAAAACTAAGTAAATAAAAAATAGGGAATATCTTAGCACAGGTTCGGGTTCGAACTTGCGAACGACTGTCCATAGGGCGGTCGCTGACACCGTTGGGCAACTTACTTCGGTGACAAGTGGTGTAAAATAGCTGTTCTATTGTAATGCATGTCATGACAGTTGTCTGTTGTCAAACAGTTGAAAAATATAGACAATGCTATATTACTCATCCCCGTACATAAGTTATTAGCGTGATAATATATAGCCTACGTCCTTCCCCAGGTTGAAGTACTTATATCTCCTTGGGAAACATCATTACTATCCGATCAGCCGTTTAGTCGTGAAAAGGAAGCAAACAAAGTGACAAACAGAGTTATTTTCGCATTTAAAATATTAGTGTGGATAAGGTACGCACTTATAACAAAAAAACGCATTTTTTTTTTCAATTTTTGTGTCTGTGTGTCTGTTTGTTCCGGCTAATCTCAGAAACGGCTGGACCGATTTTGACGAGACTTTTACTGGCAGATAGCTGATGTTATAAGGTCTACTTAGGCTACTTTTATTTTAGAATAAGAATTAGGGTTCCGTGTAAAAAAATAAAAACCCTTGAAATTGATAACAAAATCCGATTAAAAAAGAAGTAAATTTTTTTTATAATAATTTCAAGGTCGTGGGCAACAGCTAGTTATTATTATACCTCCTGGCAGGTAATAGGTAGAGGTACATAGGTGTACTACCAGCCTACCTACTTGTATTGTTCAGATATTTGTTTTGTGGATTTCACAAGCTAGTTAAATAATAGGTAAGTAGGTAAGTCTCAACTAAATTGTATTTTATTCAATTTTGGTAGGTATGCAAGTTTATTCAGAAATCACAAGTCATTTTGTAATGTAACTACAATGTGCCTTGGTATCTATACTTAGATAAGCACGTTTTAGTTACATTTTCTAGTTATATTGAAAGTGTAAGTGGTCAGGGGTTGGATTCAGTGAGACTGCGTTGTTTTGTAATCAATGCAAAGAAAAAAGTGAAGCAAAGTGTAGTTTAATTTAACGATTCAAGTGATCGTGGTGTGGAATGTAAAGTAGTGCGAGTACGAGCCGCGAGATGGCGTCGCGGTCGCCCGTGCTGGCGCAGAGGAAAGTCACGTGGGTCGTGGAGATCGGAGACATACCAGCGTATGCGTACGCGCCCTATGAAAAACACCTAAGTAATAGCAAATGTAAGTATTACAATAACGAAGAAAAAGTCGTTTGTATAAATAAATTAAGTAAAATGTGCTCTAGGTACCTACTTTAGTGTGATATTGTCCTGATGTTGCCTTCGGTTAGTGATCCTTTGAGGTGATGTTCATTCACCCTTTAAGACACGATCACAACCTGATGTCTTAAAAATACTTGCTTAATATATACTTAGTAATTCATTTTCGTATTGTACCTCATTATAATAATTTGTTTTATTTATTGCACAGCTTGCCACGTAACTTAATATTTATATTAGCGACATCTATGACTATCTTGTAAAACTATAGGCCTCTGCAGAGTAAAACTAGATGGCCATACGTGCGAAACTACAATTAAAATATTATTGTATATCTTCAGCAAGGAATTTAAGTCCACAGTATATACTAATGTTCCAGATATATAAGTTGGGTACAAAACTTTCTTTCAGAATTTTATTTTGGTCTGGTCACACAGTATCTTGTGAGTGTGCGTGACACACAAACACAACTACAGTAATTCTTACGTACGCACGCTGCTTAATCGTGCCGCGCGGCTCCCACCCTCCCCGCTTGTCATCTCGTTCGCTCGAGTCGCTGTCATTTTCGTAGTTTTGGAAATTAAGTTTGCTGTGTCCGTTCGTAATGTTTTCCACGCTTTTTAGTGTCTTTTCACTATCTTTATTTTTTTGTGCGCGACAGTGAGGAAAAAGTGTTGATCATTGAAGTGAACAGTGACGAATATCGGCCGGCGGTGTCTCTTCGCGAGTTCTATTAATCTTGTTTTGAAAAGTTTGGACAAAGTTTCAACTCGGGAGTGGTGGTGTGTGTGTGCGTGTTGTCATGTCTCTGACAAACTTTTTATCATCACATAAACTGGATTGAAAAGACATCGTCGGGACAGATAAGGCTCGGTGAAAATGGAGCCGACTTACATAGGTAAGTGCGGGGGGTGTCGCGCGGCGCCTCCGTCGTAAGTTAGCGGCGAGGACCTTGAGTGGTTGAGTGTTGAGGTGCAGCGGTGTGGCGGTGATGCAAGCGAGAAGCGCGCGGGCACCGGCGCACCTGCCTCCGCTACGCTGCGACGCGCCGCGGCCTTATCTTATCACACGGACACCATGTAACATTGTGTACATAGCCATCTGATAAACTAGAAACTCACTCTCTTCTCGCATTTCATAAGATTATACAACGGATTTCATGTGATAACACTGAGATAGGCAAAGTTTGGAACTGTTCCTGCAACATTCTAATTAGGGTTCTTACAGGTAATGAATGTAAGTGTTCCAAGTCTTTCTAACAGCTGAACTTGGCAGACAGACAGTGGTGTCCACAGTAAGCCATGAGGTCGCCATAGAAACATTTGACCTAAAAGTTTGTTATGTAGTGAAGAATAAAAACATATTAAAATGATGAAAATAAAGTACAACAAAAACTTTGATCAGGAGGCCGGATGGCAAACCTTTAAATAAAGAGTCTCTAAGTTTGTCTTAAGTTACCCAATCCTAGTCTAGTCTTTAGAAATGATTAAGTGAGCAGCCAGTGGGTGTTGTTCCTAATGCAAGAAACTTCATTAAAATTAAATAGAGAGCTAAGTTATTGCAGAGATTGGAAAAGTTACAGTTTGTTTGCCTAAACTTCAAGAAAGTAAGTAACTTGTGGATAATACCTCCCTCTAATTCTGGTATTTTATAACTGGAGATTGTTCTTACTGTATCTTTATTTTTTTTTATATTAGAAGAGCTAAATTTTTCACAATTATATTGGTGGACCCAAGGGGTAGGCAAATGATGATAGTAGAGCTAAGTTGGTCGGGTAGATGGTCTAAAACACCCCCTTAAATATAACCACACATTCCTGATACTGGCTGTAAAATCATGCAGACGAACATAAAACAAGCCAAGTGCCATGTGTTCATGGCACTTGTCCATGAACAATTATTAACATAATTATGTAAAAAAATATTACAGTCGGGGTTAATGCCGCTTATGATTACGTTAATTTATTCCAGCAGAACGTAAATAGGTATTGAAGTGCGAATCTGAAAAAAGCTGGGTATTTAGTAGATTGTAGCATGTTATAATGATTGTGGAATAAATCAGTTTGTCAACAAGCATGCGTGTGCGTGTGAATAGATTGCTGCAATGTGCAGAATCTGTCATGCACCAATTGTGTAGAAGAAAGCTGTGTATGAAATGTAGACGGGATCACCTTTCGGCAGATCGTGTTCTTCCTTATGGGACTAGTTTGTGTAAGGTGTACAGTAATCAACATAACTAGCATAACTAACATAGCTTTTTAGATAATAACTAGCTGATGCTCGACTTGACCTTTGTCCTCATGAAATTATTGTAAAAATATTAACTTTTTAGTCACGAAGATATTGGGGGGTCAAAGTTCTAACTTTTTTACAAGTTTTTAATGTTATACAGTTATAACATTACTTTAAAAACCTTCTTGACTGTCTGAGTATTCAATGCATCCATCAGAACAATGTTTTGAGTGTGTTACATTGAGTCCGACCGTAAAATGTGATTTTTCACCCAATGAAAACAAATTATTTCCCAACAATAATTTTTGTGTACAGTTACTTAGTATGACATACAGAATGATTGGTTGACAGCGTCGTGAAGGGTCCGTTTACTTCTTGTACTTTCATACACAGTCTTTCATAAACATTCTTATGCATTCAGTAAAAAGCTGTTATTTTGAAATTACAAACAGACACTTCCATTTTTTTTTTTTTGTATAGTTGATAATCAAATAGCAAATAAGTATTGTTATTCTGTTTTACCAAATGACTACCTCAAAACTTAGACATTTTATCCCAGATTTTCATATTGGTGCTTTTCCGTATGTTAACACTTCAGTGTGCTTAGTTTGCTCCGACATTTAAGTCATTATTGTGATTGGGATTGTGATTTTGATTTTAATTTAAATATCGACTTTGTTTTTAATTTGTGTTTGAATTTAAATTTTGATTTTAATTTTAGTTGTGATTTTGATTCTAATTTAATTTTGATTTGAAATTTAAATTATTGCTTTAATTATTGTATAATAATTGTGATGAAATTGTATGATCCGAAGTTGGTCGAAATAAATTTATAATATATAATATTAATATATTATTAATCTACTCTCTTGGTATATATGTCTTAATCATACATTAAGTAGGTCATGGTTCAAAACAGTTTAACATAGAGTGTCATCTAAGTAGGTACTGTAATGATCATTGCATGGATTTATATTCATCATCATGATCATTTCAGCAGACGTCCACTGCTGGACATAGGCCTCCCGCAAGTGTCGCCACATTGACCGGTCCCGTGCGTCTCGCATCCAGCGGATCCCTGCAACCTTCACCAGGTCATCGGTCCACCTAGTGGGAGGCCTTCCAACGCAACGTCTTCCGGTTCGCGGTCGCCACTCCAAATTTTTTCGGCCCCATTGGCGACCCGTTCTGCGAGCAATGTGCCCTGCCCACTACCACTTAAGTTTGGCAATTCTTCGGGCTACGTCGGTAACCATGGTTCTCTTGCGGATGTCTTCATTTCTGATTCGATCACGCAAGGAAACTCCGAGCATAGCCCTCTCCATTGCCCTTTGGGTGACTTTAAGCCTTCTGATGAGACCCATTGTAAGCGACCACGTTTCATAGACGTTCATCTTGAGATTGATTTATTATATCAGAGTTCATCAATTAGTTCCAATGTTTTTGCGAGTATCTTGACTGCTGCGGGCTACAATAATAAGTAAGGTAGTTGGCGATAGTCACGTCGTTACGTAAGATCCCATAAAGTCGTGTTGACACGCTCACTGCATGTTGTGTGGCGCTGAGTCGCCGGGGGCCGGTCGCCGTGGCCAGTCACTTCACAATTTCGCTGACAGCTCAACTTCTACGTGCTCGGGTTTCATCACTGTTATGAAGTTGGGGATCAATCACTCGGCAATTCACTAAATCTTCTACAATGCTAATAGACAATAATCGCTAAAGTTGATAAGAGTACCGTCTCGTGAACTTGAGCGACAGTCCCGCCGGCGTGCGTACACATCTCGTAGTCTTGCACAATTACCGCGAGCGCGGTGATGTCATGCTGCTAATTTCATTGAGTGACTAACTATCGAACGAGAACTATGAGCTAGTTGAGCATGCAGCCAGCAGCCTGTAAAACTAATCGCCTCTAAGTCGCGTGAGAAGATAACGCGCGGTGACTGATGCCATCTTGAGACAGCGCGCGAGCTGCGCATGTGCAGGGGGCACAACGCTGAGTACGCGTAATGTGCTGCCTTTCTGGAATGTGGTTCGTTATGTCTAACCGAAACGTTGGTATTCCCTGAACCGTAACGTAAACATATCTATTGTCGTGAGTTCGTGACACATGTCTATTTGCAGTAAACTGCCGTTTGGTGTAAGTATTCTACTCTTTGTAGACTGACACTAAGGCATCACTCATGGTTTCGTACCACCAAAACACTTTAAATTATTATTTTCCATGAAGGCCATTGTAATATGGTCTGAAAACTCGTTACTACTAGACTAGGTACCGTCACATACACAAAGGTATTAATCGCAGGCTAGTTGCAGGCTGTGGCAGGTACCAAGTCACCAGTTCCTTTAAAGGAACAGAGAATTTTTCCTTCGGGTATAAAACGAAAATATACACTAGCTGTTAAATAAGGATTGAAGTTCCTAAACTTCAATGTTCATTTTAAAGACCTATCCAACGAGCTGCACAATATAGTTTTTGATACCCCAGCTCATGCATGTATCTATCGATACGAGTATGGAGCGACAACATAGGATATACCACACCTGTTGTGTCCGTAGTGCACCCTCCAAGACTTGAATGAGGCTAACGACACAGCTGTCGCTACGTACAGTCGATCAAAATCTGAGCCATCAACTCGAGAAGATGTATCGATGAACATTAAAGCGCTTCACAGCAGTCGCGAGTTCAGAGTTCAGACAGTCGTAGGCAAAGTCGTCAAGCGGCTAGTCGAGCCGAGCTCGTTGTCATGCAGCGGGCGCGGCGGTGCATCCTCCGGCCGGCCATGTGAGCCGCGCACTGCCACGTCTCGTCGTTAATACTAGTTAATCGTCGTCGTTGGTAATCGCTGCACTTCCGGACGACTGCTCACCGGCGCCAACTTGCATACAAACAACACTTACTGATCATTTTGCCTTGCGACAGTTAAGTCGTGAAATAAAATCGCAAACATAGCAGTGTGATCCTTCATATTTATTGAAAACGACTTCCTTTAAACATGTTTTGCATTCAAGTCGTAGTTGTATTGATTGTAGAGAAAAGATGCAATAAGTTGATAAAATACTTACAGGGTCAACCACAGTCCAAAACTGCGCAATGTAAGCTGCGTTATGCAGTTTCTCGTTAGAATTTGCCCACAACGCCCGACGTCCTCAGACTCGGGCTAGCACGAGCACGAGGCACGCAGCTCGTGTCATTCTCATGTATTCCTCATAAGTGGTTCAATTTTCCGGCGTGGTAGGATCATTGACACGGCAATCGGCGTGCTCGCAGTGATAGAATGATGTGCAGCACGTGTGCACAGCGCACTGCGCACACGCGCGCTACGCTTAATGAAGAGAAATTAGTGGAAATAATTGCTACGCAGTGAAACATGGAATGTTTCGGCATCTCCGCGCACCATCGGACATGCCTCATCTACTCTGTGCCTGTTTTTACAGCGCACAACTTCAATTATTTAAATGGCAATTGCTAAATATACCAGCGAGCGCATAACATGAGGGCGGGTTATTTTAATGCTGTTGTAGTTTAAATTAATCGTTGCCTGTATAACATTGTTCTGCCGATACCAACTTCTGTTTTGTTGTTAGCATATGGGGTTAGCGGCGTGTGGATTCAAGTACAAGTTTCCTTACGTAATAATGGTGGGGCCCGCCTGGTCGCCCACTCTCAGACGGGCTCGTCGTGGGCGCCATGCCAGATGCGACCGACATGCACTTTTACTTGGAGAATGTGTCATCGAAATATTGTTTACATTTCTACTTAAGTATATGAATCTCATTTTAGACTACTTTGAACCAGTCAACCATCAGCATAGCACACGTCAAATTCAACAAAAATCAAATTACAGTTTTAGGTAAAAAAAAAATGACAGCTATACATATACATAATTATAGTAACAGTTATAGCAAGCTTGTAACTTTGAAGTAAACTGTTTTATCATTTATAGCCGACATTTTCATGATTTTAATGGTAGCTGGGAGACTGGGACTGTTGCCCATGCACATATGTTTGTGTCGGAAAGGGAGCACAATAAATAAACAAAGACACAAGCTGCCGTGCGCCGGGCACGGGGGTCGTAGCCGAGCTGTCTGTTTGTATGAAGTAATGAAGGGATTGGTATGCGACGCAGCAGTGAAGGGTATAGTATAACTAACGGCCGCGCCCCTGTGGCCCGCTGGAGACGAAAGCTGCTGCGTATGAAGTAACGACGAAGTGTTTTGCTCTCATCTGACTGCTAGCCGTCCAAATTTTCGTCGACTCTTAAGTTATCTTATCAGCTATAGGCCTGTTGTTATGGTAATGTAATGACGACGGGTATTTTTAACTACTGTATTGACATAGCTATCCTCATTCGTTCATGTCATCAATCTGTGTCGCTTACGATGTCTTTTATTTCCCGCTATAACTTAGCGCACGAAATGTTTTTTCTATAGGTCAACAATTCAAGACCCTTCAGAAAACAACTTTAAAGCACGATACAATTGTAATTAAACACTATTTAATGTCGAGGTCCGTCTGATGTTGTTGCCCTGTAGAGCGTGTGTTCATGTTCCCGTATTAGTCCACGGCTAGGAAAGGTTCGATCCACAGGGGTGGTCAAACCGGCCTTTCTCTATATTAGCAGATTATGTCGTCAATATTCTGTGGCAAGCAGGTTCGGTTCGTTGAGAACTGTGGACTGAGAATTTGTAAATCAGGTGTTTTTGGTTACCTTGATCGTTGATTCGCCTCGTAGCAATTGTTCAATACAAACTAGATCTTAGGAAAGTAGAAACAGCTCCAATAACAGTAAATTATAACGACATAAAACTTCGTTACCTTACTTTAAAAACCGCTCAAGAGCGCGGTCTCAGTAATGTGATTATTCTTTAACCACACCCAAAATATTGAATAGCTGCTTAAAACGCTAGTGGTTTCTGTCAGCCTATGTCATCCCTCTGGTGGATAAAGGCATGAATTCCATCTTTTTCGATCCAAAGCCAGTATGGATCACTGGTCGTCTCTTTTGTTCAGCTAGCAACCACGCACGAGTCACGACCACGACTGAACGTAGAAGATAACATTATATCAGTGTGTTTGGTTAACGGTTACCGATACTTTAAGGCTTTACGGGCATATTATATGTTAATTTATATCGGCATACACGTTTATAAATACTCCTAATCACACCTCGATATCATTTTGTGGGTTGAGTCAAATACTCCTTATTAAACATAAAAAACATACGCACCATTCAGGGGTTTATTTTACATTAAAGTAGAAACTGTAAAAAAGTAATATTCTTATATTTCGTAATTTCTTATTTTTTTAGGTTCTTGGTGTAAGGAGTACTTATTCTGTATTTGTCGATAGAAATGAGTATATAATATGCTCTTTAGTATCGGTAACCGTTAACCAAACAAAATATATATGAGTTCAGGGCGAGAGGTTTGTTTCTGTGTTTTGAGAGAGAACCTCGTCGGTACTTTGAGAAATTGCAATGTTTATGCAAAAATGCTTCCAGTGTTCCACGTCCATTTTATGAAACATACAATTTTATTTTATTAAGTTGTAAAATGTGACTACTGTGTTTCGCATGCCCACTCCGGCCCAGTCTCCGTGCCTAGCGTTCGGCTCCGGCGTCTAATTAGCACGTTGCTAAGCAACGGCCTTGACTGGTCTGCTATCGCCGAATTATTTCTGAACATGTGAACTCAACGAAGTTACAACAGTTAACAACAGTCTTCAATTTAGACTATTAATGATGACAAATGAATGTTTGTCGGAGAAAACTCTGTGACCAATGCGGAATCGCTTAAATTGACTAAAGAACCTCTGTGAACGAGTATTACCTATCTATACAATTATGTTATCTATTATTACATATTATAATAAATCTGTAGACGTGGCGTTTCTGTACATTGAAAATATTTAGAACAAAAAGTAGTAGGGGTGTTAAAGGAGCACAAACAGAACCCATTTCTGCCATTTTTAGAATTTTTGTCTGTTTGTTGGTTTGTCTGTATGTTTGTGCGCACAAATGCATCACATAAAAACCCCACATTATTTTCAAAATCGAAATATTGAAACATAAGTAGCATTGTTCCGAGTAACATTTAGCGTTTATTTCATCAAAATCGACCAACATACGCAAAAGATTTTAATGTTCAAGTTAGTAACCTCATACGCGATTTCTATGATAAATTTAATTATTTACGTAAATAGGTTTTAGTCGAAGTGTAGTCGTAATGGCTGAAAATGAATTTGGTTTTATTTTCCTTTTGTGTTTACTCTTTGCATGGAAGTAATAAGTACTACGTACAACCCATTACGAAATAAAATCTCTAAAATGTTTAAAAATTAAAAAATTGATAAAATCCACGACGTTGTGTGTGCAGCGCCGCAGTCAATTGCTCAGCCACTGCGCAAACCGTGCCGTCACATAACTGTGGTTGTGACTTCGTCGGGCATTGATGCAACTTTGCTTAAGGGTGGCCGGACATGCACATTCCATTTTCAAATTGCTGCTGAATCTTGCAAGCGACGATACCCCAACATGCAACATCACAAAAACGGGGGAGTCCGTTTTCAGCGGTGGCGTCGTTCGGCGACTTCAGACCCTGTGGACGGTGAGTAATGGGCTAGCTCGCCGTCCGACCGTTTTATGACGACAGGCCGTGTCGACGGCGCGTTCGTGTGCCACGCGCACCTCAAAGAGATCAAACTTTCGAATCAAACTCAGCAAAACGGAAGGGGTCCGATGCCTGCCGGGGCTGCGAGACTGTTCGGAAGAGACACCACGGCCCTGGGTCACAAAGGGCTAAGAAGGAACATGACATGCACGTTTTTCTCAATTTGTAGGTTAATATAAAAAATAAAGAGTGGGTGTGTGAGTGGGCAGTCCTGTCGCCACAGAACGAGTGGGTCAGTAAAATAAACAAAAGATTTACATTTTCGTCGGCGATTCAAAAGTATACACATCCATAGACACTGTGATGGCTAATGACGATAGTACTGCCTACCCCGTTGAATTTCTCAACTCCGTGGAGTTAAAAGGCGAGGCGTCCCATCAGCTGGAGCTTAAAGCTGGCGTTCCAGTTCTGGTGATGCGAAACCTTGATGCAACCAGACTGTGCAACGGCACCAGGCTTCGTATCACAGAGCTGGGCAGTAACATTATAAAAACGGAGCTGCTAAAGGATAGAGCGTTTTAATTCCCCGCATTTCAAATAACTTGCCATTTCAATTTAAGAGGTTACAATTACCCTTAAAATTGGTTTTTACAATGTCGATCAACAGATCCCAGGGCCAAACCATAAAAGTTGCAGGCATTCAATTGTGCACTCCATGCTTTTCAGACGGTCAATTATGTGTTGGTAATTCAGTGCCCAAAACTTGCACGTGCTTGCGGAAAATAATAAGTCATTTAATGTTGTAATACAAAACGGTATTAGAATAAATAGTGCCCAACAAGGCGTGTGATGGTTCACTTTGAAAATAAAGTTGTATAGCGCTAAAATAAACGGTTTTAAGCCATATCGTCGCCATTTAATTTTGTTTGGGACTTCTTTTTGTAGTCATCACCCACATTATCACATTTTGATCAGCCTCAGTTCTCACACATCACGCCATGTAATCCCCAAAGGTTTAGGCAGAAGTGTACCTAATCGTACACCCACATTTCGCCAGTTATGTTGAACTCCCATGTGATAGGGGCCGAGCATATTCCACCAACTGGGTACAAATCGAGATTCCGTGGCTGCTATTGAGAAATTCCTGATGGAATAACCCAATAACACTATTATTTATAGTATTTTTTTCAATTGCATACAGTGTTAAGTGGAAGAGCGGAGTCACACAAACATCGCCTTGCTCAAAAGGTGATGAAATCTCTAAATCATGTGCGTTATAGCTTTATGTAATTAAAATATTTTTTTTTTAAACTTGGCCGACCCGGGCATCGATCCCAAGACCTCATGTTTAATAGTCGCACTTGCGACCACTCGACCAACGAGGCAGTCTCTCACATACATACCAAAATTTCCACGCGAACGAAGTCGCAGGCAACAGCTAGTACTTATTAATTGGGAGAAGCCGGATTGATAATATTGATACCCAGGCCAGCATATTATGGAGTCTAGGATATTATGCAGTCTAGTTGTATACTGCAAATGTACTATGTCCAGGAGCCAGGCTGTCTGTCGCTACTGGCTGCCGACAGGAGTGGAGTAGAAACGACAAACGACAGACGATAAGATTTGAATGATATACAAAATTAATGAGCGCCACGTAACCCGACGGAAATGATGCTTGTATATTCAAGTATTTTGACAAAAACTTGTGCAAAATCCTAACACGATGCATGTAATTATGATGTAAGACGATGAACTATTGGCGGCAGCGAGACGTAACTGACTCGTGGTCAAGTTGTTCAGTGTGCCGCTGTCCGAGACTTACAGGGGCTGTCTCCACGAGCGAGAGAATCGCGGCGATATTATCCCATACAAATACGTAATATCGCCGCGATTCTCTCGCTCGTGGAGACGGCCCCTTAGCTTGATACCTACTTATCGAAATGGCATTTGGAACAATTTGTCAACAGGGTCAAAGTTAAGATAAGGAGCTCATACAGACAAAGTTTTTTACTACTCTACACTAGCTGAGCAGATGAGAGTCTATCGTGGCTTTCTGATTGGTCCCCGCTTCCCACGTACTCGTATTAACAGAAGTGTTGCATCGACAATCGCAAGGTCGGAGACAGTATTGGCGGACGGTGACATCAGTTAACTACCTTCGGTTATTACATTGTGGGTTAAATTAAAATCTTACGTCATGTTATTTATTCAAAGCGCTGTACGTTACATTCGTAAATCTTGTAGTGTCCCTGATCGGATGTGGTCATGGACAGTCTAGCCACGGCTTGTTTAGTATTAGTAAAGAACAGTTACGTCTGACTGCGAGTAAAAAATGAATACGTGAGGAGGGAGAGTAAGCTCATGTAGCGGGATGTCATAATCTCGCAGATTACACTTCTGCTTTCATTTGTGTGTTGAAAGGAAACGTTATTATTAAACAACAGCGCAGTCATGTCTGTGACGATGTTCATAAAGTGCAAGTGCCCTTTAAAGGTTTGTGCGGGTCTCCAGTTCACCACTATGTGTTCGTCAACTCTAATTATTGATGTCCAATGTCAGCTGTATCAACTGTAGTTATTAGATGCTAAAGGTTCGGAATGCATCTGAATCTGAAGCAATAGATTAGCGGCGGCGGTTGCGGCTCAAATGATTGAAGGTCGCGGTGACACCGCGGTACCTACATCTCATTATGCGACGGACGCTGCAAACAAAGCGACTATAAAGTTCGCTGGAGCGAGGATAACGGGACCCCGGCCATCGATGCCATAGTGTATTAGTTTCCAGTCGGCTCTGGGGACTCGGGAACACAGCTAGCATGCGTGTGCATAATGCGGAATAGTTCCACACATTGGTGTTGGTGCTGTTGATGAATATAGTAGGCGTGTTGTTGAGCTCGCTGTGGCGGCGGTGGCGGGTCATGCTCACGCTGCTCAAGACCTGGGAAGCCTTCCTGCAGCCGGCTGCTTGCGGCTTGATGGACGACAGTGATTGTACGTCGTCCCTGTTACAATGTTGCCGGCTGATCGGCTCCCGCACGCCATGTCTTCAAAACACGTCACTGTTGTTCCGAATTAGTGCTTATTGTAGAAGGCACTTTTCTTTTAACTAACTAGAGAAACATTTTTGATTGAAGACCGCGTGCTGCATCTCTTAATAATAATAATTCATTTATTTCAGACGTTATTCTTAACACATGATTATATTTCAATTTAAATCTGATATTTTGGGTATTAAATTAAGCGTGTTTGTTTGTTTCAGATGAACGAGAAGACGTCCAAAAGAAAACGTTCACGAAATGGATCAACTCGCAGCTAGTGAAGGTAACGTACTGTATAGAATAGACCTTGTAGTTGTAAGCGTTTATACTACTTAGTTAGCATAAACTCATAAGGCATCGGACTGGTAATTAAACTGTAGGTCTTGGCGCATAATAGATACTTGATCAACTAAATTGTTTTGTTGTCGACGGCCGGCGCACCGCCCACTGAGCCAATGTGTGGCGACTGGCGAGTGATGCACATTGATACTTGTTTATTAGTAATGAAGAGCCACCTTCGAAACATTGTTAGACATGCCAGTGGACATTGGTCGTGTACCTGGCTGACCTGGCTCCTTGGCGAACCGATTCACTAAACGGTTTGATGTGTCAATGACATTTCTATTTATAGTGGAGAAGTTGGCAGTTCAGTTAAATCCATCGCAGTACCAGCATTAGTACGAAGCCCTACTGCTTTTACTGTCTATTGTATACGTTCGCTAAAAACACTGGACGTGTGCTCTCGTTGAGCTGTAAACTCAATGTGAGAACAATTAAATGACTCAAATATTCACAAATGGCAGTAAAATTTCAAGTTTAGTCATAACGGTATGTGAGGTGGATCAAGTGAAGAGCGTGGACTCATGTCAGCAGCGTCACTGTGTGTTACGCACCCATGACGCGCACAAATTGTGTGCATGAAGTAATTAGGGTCAATTCGCGACACTCAGTGAGTCCGCTGCGGTCCTGTTTACAGCTAGAATGTTATGATATGGCAGAGGAGCCAGCTGTGACTCCAAACTCACCATGCACCCACTCAGCAATTGAACAAATTATTTATTAGTATACATTATTAAAAACTGTTGCACTGTATACGTGTGCTGGCCTGCGCAGTAGCGCGTGTCCTATTCCCAGTATCGGGTAGCAACACTACACGTGTAGTTGTGATTTGAGTAATAAAATGCTGATGTGGATGTAACGCGTGTTTGTGTTGCAGAACGACAAGCCGCTGGTTGAGGACCTATTCCTGGACCTGCGAGATGGCGAGATCCTGCTGTCGCTGCTCGAGATACTCACCGCGCAGCAGTATGTAAGTGAACCAGCCCAATATCCCGTGAGCCTGTAGATTAGCCCCTTTGCCGAGTCCCGGACGCCTGACGATTGTCGCAACTTCTCAAGAGAGTTTCTAACCATGCAATGTTAATTATTCTGAACTCGCTCTCTGGTCGCTGTAGGTCATGTCTATTAGTTGCTAACTAAACTCCTGCACTTCCGTTTTTGTGTCAACTTTCACTTTCTGTTAAGTTTGTGCAAATTAACGTTGTCTCGGCCTCGCCAGACCTTTGTGTGTAAAGTACGTGTATGTGTGTCTGTCGCATGTCTGCAGGACCGACTTGTACATCGTTAATGAGCCGCGCTTTACGCGCTCTGGGTGACACGCGCGGCATGCTCTCGTCACTGTCATGTGTTCTTGAATAATACCCACGGAACAGAAAAAACTAGAGAGGTGTCAAGGGAAACCCGGATGGAACGAAGTTCCTTTTTAGTGAAGGAATTGTAATAAAATTTAATTTTTTTTAAGTTGTAATAATATTTTTTTTATTATTACCAAATAACTTACTGCACGACGCCCCGTAAGATACTAACGAAAATGAGTGAGCGCATGTTTACTTGAAGGAACTGACTTTGTAATATAAACTTAATCAGTAGGCTCAATTTTAGTAATAATTGGCTTGTGGTAACTGAAGTAGGAAACATATGTTTGGAATTCTATTTTATTTAAATGTCTTCAAAAAACTGCATCAATGGTAGTATTATATTTTGTTTTTGATTCTGCTGGATTATTGTTTATTCTTAAATCAAATTCTTCCTATAGAAACTGTAGCAATGGTTTTGATTTTTCATTACTGAAGTTGATGTTAACGACTGCCAAGGTCTGTCTGTGGATGGGTGATCCAAGTTAAGCAACGGTTGCCAAGGTTGGTCTGTGGATGGGTGATCAAGGTTAAGCAAGACCAACCTTGGCAAACGTTGCTTAACCTTGATCACCCATCCACAGACAGACCTCGGCAACCGTTGCTTAACTTGGATCACCCATCCACAGACAAACCTTGGCAGTCGTTGCTTAACTTTGATCACCCATCCACAGACAGACCTCGGCAACCGCTGCTTAACCTTGATCACCCATCCACAGATCAACCTTGGCCACCGTTGCTTAACTGGGATCACCCATCCACAGACAGACCTTGGCAGTCGTTGCTTAACCTTGATCACCCATCCACAGACAGACCTCGGCAACCGTTGCTTAACTTGGATCACCCATCCACAGACCAACCTTGGCAATCGTTGCTTAACTTGGATCACCCATTCACAGACAGACCTTGGCAGTCGTTGCTTAACCTTGATCACCCATCCACAGACCAACCTTGGCAACCGTTGCTTAACTTGGATCACCCATCCACAGACAGACCTTGGCAGTCGTTGCTTAACCTTGATCACCCATCCACAGACAGACCTCGGCAACCGTTGCTTAACTTGGATCACCCATCCACAGACAAACCTTGGCAGTCGTTGCTTAACTTTGATCACCCATCCACAGACAGACCTCGGCAACCGCTGCTTAACCTTGATCACCCATCCACAGATCAACCTTGGCCACCGTTGCTTAACTGGGATCACCCATCCACAGACAGACCTTGGCAGTCGTTGCTTAACCTTGATCACCCATCCACAGACAGACCTCGGCAACCGTTGCTTAACTTGGATCACCCATCCACAGACAAACCTTGGCAGTCGTTGCTTAACCTTGATCACCCATCCACAGACAGACCTCGGCAACCGCTGCTTAACCTTGATCACCCATCCACAGATCAACCTTGGCCACCGTTGCTTAACTGGGATCACCCATCCACAAACAGACCTTGGCAGTCGTTGCTTAACCTTGATCACCCATCTACAGACAGACCTCGGCAACCGTTGCTTAACTTGGATCACCCATCCACAGACAGACGAAACGAAAATATCTGGCTTGCTTTCTATAAGAGAGAGTGAGAGAGACAGACAGAGAAACATGCGCACGCCGCACGGCTTACAATAGTTTACTATAGCAAAAACACATTACCCTCCTTTGCGTCGCGCAGTCGGGTAAAAAGTGTCGTTACAACTTTTCGTCTGAATTTTTTCCGCCTAGCCCCCTTTCGCAACGCGCGATAAGGAACTTCGTTCCAAAAATGGAAGTGTCGCCAAACTTACACAAATAAACCAGTAATCATATAATGCACGACAAATAAACAATTCGTTTGATTGGTCATTTTAATTGTAGTCACAACTAGCATAAGTCACAGATTCTACATTTTAAAATATGTCTTCGTAGTCTAAGAATAATATTTATTTTGCTTTAGGGCAGAAAAAACATACGACGTTTTGTAATTTAAAATCAAACTAGAATCGATTGCCGAGTAAATTCCGCTACTTAACCATAGATGGCGATATTCTCAGTGAATGCAATTGTAAACTTAATGTCTTTAGAAATAAGAATGATATTTACGTCCTAGGTCTACATTTTCTGCTACTCGCCCAAGGAAGTGACACATTTAGTTTTGATCTATATTATCGATATCGATAGGTACCTGATTTCGCGTTTAATTCTGAAAAAAGGTCGTAGTACTATACAAAATAATTATACCTAATAATATAAGTAAATACACAACAATATTTTATTACTTACTTAAATCTGACATACCGAAATTAATTCACTAAACCACAGATAATATAATACTACGTACAGATACCCAATCCCATACAAAGAAATGACACCTCCCTAACTCTGGCAATTGAACTGGCTATTTTTTTTTCCAAAATTTTTCGACAGATGGCAGCACCAACGTCTCACTAATTCCCATAGGCAGCAGTTTTACAATGCCATCTAGGAGTCGGCCTAGATACTAAGTGGCGACGATACTAAGTGGCATCGATAGTATTAGATGGCGCTGCTTTTATAAAGATTCGCTAAATCGCATCGTGCCGTGCGTTCAAGGACGTCTTAGTAGGTAATAACAATACAACAAAAAATATCTCGAGTTGGCGCAAGTTTCATTTAAATGAGTGAGCTAACAAATATCTCGCTACGGCGAATTCCTCTTCATGTGTTTTTGAGTATTCCAGGGTAGCCCGATTTTTTTTACATTTTTGCAATGTGCAGTGCCAGCCTGTATGTTAAACAAAATATGATTCGCCACCGTAACACGTATGTATTTACACTATTTACAGAATTATAATAATTAAAATCGTCAATACTATTCCATTGAATAACTATTTCATGAAAAAGTCAATCAATGGGGTTAAATGACCTAAAGAGGGTTGTATTGATGATTGCAATGATTACAATTCTGTAACTACGTGCATGATAAGGCCGCGTATCATATTTTAATCAACATACGACCTGACTGCCACCTGTGAATTGCAAAAAACGTAAGAAAAATTACTATGCGCTATTTGCGCAGCTTTACGTTAGATGTTCCGAGCCGCCATAATGTTTGCAGACCGTCACTTACTCTTCTACTACTAGTATTACTCAAATCTATAAAATTGCTTTTAAGTTAATGTAGTTACTGCGGCAAGTAAATGAATTAAAATAGGTAGGGACTAGGAATAGGAGAATGAATGATGGAGTGAAGAGTATGGAGTGAGGAGAATGAGTACTTATGTAGAGACCTACCTACATAAATAAAAAAAAACCGGCCAAGTGCGAGTCGGACTCGCGCACGAAGGGTTCCGTACCATTATCTATAAAAACGGCAAAAAAATCATATCTGTTGTATGGGAGCCCCCTTAATATTTTTTTTAGTATTTGTTGTTATAGCGGCAATAGTAATACATCATTTGTGAAAATTTCAGCTTTCTAGCTATCACGGTTTATGAGATACAGCCTGGAGACAGACAGACAGCGGAGTCTTAGTAATAGGGTCCCGTTTTACCCTTTGGGTACGGAACCCTAAAAAACGAACGGAACGGAATATGTTTATAAAAACATTATATTTCAATCAAAGAACCTACTTAAGAAAACTAATAAAAAGCAAAGTGATCAGGTACAAAAACAGCTGAATCTAAACGCGCCATATCGCACCGCGAGCGTTGAGAGCAAAGATTTCACCGTATCAGCCCGCTGCTAGCTTAGCCCGCTGCCCGCTGATACGGTGAAATCTTTGCGGTGCGGCGCCGCAACGCATCGTGTGCTCCCGCTCTGAGGCCTGTAATCGGTCAGCGTCGCGCGCAGCTGCTTTTGTAGTTTTATTTTTTTCGTTTTAACTTACATTTTTCTAACCATATCAGAACAGTCGTTTAGTTGCCTTAATTTACGTGGCAGAAAATTTAGTGTTTGTCGTGTAGCTGCATCATTAGAATTTTCAAAAAATCCAGTTCCCGGTGTCGCACTGGTTGATTAGCCAAAAAAATGGTTTAAGCTTATCAGGCCATTAAATTATTTATTTTGAAGAATTCTTATTTTTGATTTTGGTTCAATCGATTTCTTTCTTGATTTACAATAATCATATATTTTCACTTCAAATAATTTTCTAACTAAAAAATCAATGTGATTAAAATCATGGTAATCACTGGGAAGATTTATTTGAATTTTTTTCACTAAATCAGACAACAAATTGATTTGGAGAAAAAATCACTTGGAGATTTAAGACTTGGTGTGGTCAAATTAGAATAAGTTTTGAATTGTTTCTTATCAGTTAAATCAACTTCAGTATAGGTACTTTATAAAATCAAAATCCGAAGTTTTCGTTCACTACAACACAATAATAAATTTAAAAATGTTTGGATTTACTTAAAATGAAACAACTAAACCTAAATAAAATTAGTAACGATTGTGGTTACATTGTATATAAAAAAAGTCAGTAAAACGCCATCTATTGCAAAGAGCTCTAAACAAAATGGATTACAGATAACTACTTTAGCATTCTATGGGTTCGAATGGAAGTAAAAGTCTTCAGTTATCTTTTTTGTCGAAATTACGTGATTTATGAGTGTAAAGAGATAAATTAGCATTAAACAAGGATGTTTTGATTTTTACTAATCTTCCTTCAGCCAAAATCTGCCGTTTAACGCATTTAGGTGGTTGTTAATTTCATAACTGTTACCTATGCTGCCATCTATGATTTTTTTTCAAGACTAATTATAATTTGTTCGAGTTGAGACCCCATGACTAAACAAACCAAACCCAAACAAATAAATACTTACTAAAAGGTTAACAGTTTTTCTTTGAGAAAATTTTTAATGAGTTAAAATAAAAAAGACGTTTTTTGACTTTTTATTTAAAGGACAAGGACATTCTTGAAATAAAACGAGTTAAATTTTCTTTTATCGATATCCATCGATCAAATCTGCATACGAATTTCTACCTAACTACATCGCTAATTCAGTAGCGTAGAACTTTAGAGAACGAAATAGATCAACAAACGATCCAAAACAAACTTTGTTTTCGTGGGAAAAGGTTGATTTGGGCTTGTCATTCTATAAATTGTTAGTAAATTGATATAAACTAAGTTTTTATTAATAAAACAAATAAAATCGTACTTTCCGATGATCGGAATAACTTCCATATTTAATATTTTTGCTCCTACTGTCATTTTTGCACTCCAAAATGGAACAATACAGCATTGGTATGTCAAAATAAAACTGTCGAGAGACTAGCGACTCGAAGCGATGTAATAATACGACTAAGAACCAACAAGGACCAAGTAAGCGTATCAACGCTTAGCTGTGGCACGCGTGCCACGCCTTCTTTGCGCTTCCACTGTTTTTTCTGATCCGTGGATATACCGATGTTTTCATTTATTTTACAACTGCTGCTTACGTCATGAAACCTTATCTATGAATGGTCATCCAGCTAAAGCTATCTAGCAAAAGCTTGTTATTGAAAAAAGAAATACCATGGAGTGTGTCAGACAAAGATAGTAAGTTGTGATGGAGAGTGGCTGGTAACTGGTAGATGTGAGTCTGGTGGTGTTGCAGAAGCGCGAGCGCGGGCGCATGCGCGTGCACCACATCAACAATGTGAACACGGCGCTGCAGGTGCTGGAGCAGAACGGCGTCAAGCTCGTCAACATCAGCTCCAACGACATTGTCGACGCCAACCCCAAGCTCACGCTTGGTACGTACACACTACTGCAATAAGAATATGTTATGTAACTATGTTCATGTGAATATGCTATGTAACTGTTGTGTAATGTTGCAGGGCTGGTGTGGAGCATCATCCTGCACTGGCAGGTGCACTACCACCTCAAGGAGCTGATGTCGGAGTTGCAGCAGACCAACCTGGAGAAGACGCTGCTGGCGTGGTGCCGCACGCACACGCAGGTCAGTGGCCATCGCAGAAAGGCCGCTAGTTGCAGAACATTTCCAACACGTGTTGTCCCCAAAGTCCCATCACCTAGCTGAAATCTCAAATCTGCATAACAACTCATCATCATTCTCTTGCCCTAATCCAAACAACAATGGGCAAACATTGCAAAGACTGGGGAAACATGTAACTCTCGGCTTAGTGACGGATGCGCGAGATGGCTCTATGCCTTCACTGCCCCTGAGTGTGTATTTGTTCGCAGAACTACACGGGCGTGAACGTGAAGAACTTCACGACGTCGTGGTCGGACGGGCTGGCCTTCAACGCGCTGCTGCACCGCTGGCGGCCGCAGCTGTTCGACTACGCCGGCGTGCTGGCGCGCGCGCCCGCGCAGCGCCTGGAGCACGCCTTCAGCGTCGCGCACGACCACCTCGCCATCGACCGTCTGCTCGACCCCGAAGGTAGGCAGCAATTGTGGATGAAGGACAAACCAAAATACGACTATTTAACATAAAGTAGAATGTTAAAGAATTTCAATGTAACCGAGCTTTATTTGTATTTGCAGATGTGAACACGCCGAACCCCGACAAGAAGTCGATCATGATGTACGTGATGTGCCTCTTCCAATCGCTGCCGCACTCCAGCGAGGACGTGGCCGACCTGGAGAGCATCCACTCCGAGCCCAGTACGCCCGTCGCCACGCAGCCGCCCGAGGTGACACGAGCACGATGTCTGGCTAACAGCGTTCTAAATGAGTCATGTCCTTGTAATAACGGTATAACGGTTGCACCCACAGCAAGTGTCGGTTAGCCGCCCGCTGTCGACGGCGACGACGGGCTCGGCGGAGTTGGGCGGCTACTACGCCGCCTTCGAGGAGGTGCTGGCGTGGCTGCTGGAGGCCGAGGAGCGCCTGGGCGCAGGAGCCGCGCCGCGCGACGCCGAGCTGCCGGCGCTCAAGGAGCACTTCCACGCGCACGAGGCGCTGCTCACCGGGCTGGCGGAGCAGCAGGCGCGCGTGGGCGACGTGCTGGAGCTGGGCGCGCGCCTGCTGCACGACGCGGGGCTGGCGCGCGACGAGGCCGCCGAGGTGCGCCTGCAGCTGCGCCTGCTCAACACGCGCTGGGAGGCGCTGCGCCGCGCCGCGCTGTCCACGCAGGCGCACGTGCACGCCGCGCTCATGCACAAGCAGCACCAGCACCTCAGCGCCTTCCGGTACGAGCCGCGCTCCGCCGCCGCCTCACACGCGAATCTGGACGCTCCTTAACTAGTGTGACGTGTTCGCAGGCAATGGCTGACGAAGACCGAGGACCGCATTTCCCGTATGGGCGCGCTGCGTGGCTCGTCGCACGCCATCCACGCGCAACTGGCGGCCGTGAGCGCGCTGCACGACGACCTGCGCGCGCAGCAGCCCGTCGTGGATGCGCTGGCCGACTGCGTGGTCGTGGTGGACGACGACGCCCTAGACAACTGTATGTACGGCTGTATGCCGCACCCACGCTTTTTGAAATTCATATTAAATGCAACAAGCGAAGAAATTCATAATAAAAATCAATGTATTTTTCAGCCGTCACCGAGATTGAGGACGAGCTGACCGCACTAAGCGAGCGCTGGTCCCACACGTGTCAGTGGACCATGCAGCAGTTGCAGCGGTTGCGCGACCTGCAGGCTCGTTGGTCAGCTCTAGACACACAGCACGCTGAGCTTCTGCAAGCGGCCGAAACGTACGAGACGGAGCTCAAGCAGATGGAAGCCAACCCCGCCAGCGAGGTGGGCGCCGTGCTGCAGCGCGTGGCGGCGCTGCAGCGCCTAAAGCGCGAGCTGCTGTCGCGCCAGCGCAGCGCTGCAGCGCAGCTGGAGGCCACGGCAGAGCTCGCGCAGCAGTGCGGCGCGCCCGAGCCCGCGCTGCTGGACCGCGCGGAGGCGCTGCACGACCGCCTGGACGCGCTGCTCATGATACTCGACGTGCAGGCGCAGCGGGTGAGTGTCTCTATACACAGCTGCAGTGCGGCGCGCCCGAGCCCGCGCTGCTGGACCGCGCGGAGGCGCTGCACGACCGCCTGGACGCGCTGCTCATGATACTCGACGTGCAGGCGCAGCGGGTGAGTGTCTCTATACACAGCTGCAGTGCGGCGCGCCCGAGCCCGCGCTGCTGGACCGCGCGGAGGCGCTGCACGACCGCCTGGACGCGCTGCTCATGATACTCGACGTGCAGGCGCAGCGGGTGAGTGTCTCTATACACAGCTGCAGTGCGGCGCGCCCGAGCCCGCGCTGCTGGACCGCGCGGAGGCGCTGCACGACCGCCTGGACGCGCTGCTCATGATACTCGACGTGCAGGCGCAGCGGGTGAGTGTCTCTATACACAGCTGCAGTGCGGCGCGCCCGAGCCCGCGCTGCTGGACCGCGCGGAGGCGCTGCACGACCGCCTGGACGCGCTGCTCATGATACTCGACGTGCAGGCGCAGCGGGTGAGTGTCTCTATACACAGCTGCAGTGCGGCGCGCCCGAGCCCGCGCTGCTGGACCGCGCGGAGGCGCTGCACGACCGCCTGGACGCGCTGCTCATGATACTCGACGTGCAGGCGCAGCGGGTGAGTGTCTCTATACACAGCTGCAGTGCGGCGCGCCCGAGCCCGCGCTGCTGGACCGCGCGGAGGCGCTGCACGACCGCCTGGACGCGCTGCTCATGATACTCGACGTGCAGGCGCAGCGGGTGAGTGTCTCTATACACAGCTGCAGTGCGGCGCGCCCGAGCCCGCGCTGCTGGACCGCGCGGAGGCGCTGCACGACCGCCTGGACGCGCTGCTCATGATACTCGACGTGCAGGCGCAGCGGGTGAGTGTCTCTATACACAGCTGCAGTGCGGCGCGCCCGAGCCCGCGCTGCTGGACCGCGCGGAGGCGCTGCACGACCGCCTGGACGCGCTGCTCATGATACTCGACGTGCAGGCGCAGCGGGTGAGTGTCTCTATACACAGCTGCAGTGCGGCGCGCCCGAGCCCGCGCTGCTGGACCGCGCGGAGGCGCTGCACGACCGCCTGGACGCGCTGCTCATGATACTCGACGTGCAGGCGCAGCGGGTGAGTGTCTCTATACACAGCTGCAGTGCGGCGCGCCCGAGCCCGCGCTGCTGGACCGCGCGGAGGCGCTGCACGACCGCCTGGACGCGCTGCTCATGATACTCGACGTGCAGGCGCAGCGGGTGAGTGTCTCTATACACAGCTGCAGTGCGGCGCGCCCGAGCCCGCGCTGCTGGACCGCGCGGAGGCGCTGCACGACCGCCTGGACGCGCTGCTCATGATACTCGACGTGCAGGCGCAGCGGGTGAGTGTCTCTATACACAGCTGCAGTGCGGCGCGCCCGAGCCCGCGCTGCTGGACCGCGCGGAGGCGCTGCACGACCGCCTGGACGCGCTGCTCATGATACTCGACGTGCAGGCGCAGCGGGTGAGTGTCTCTATACACAGCTGCAGTGCGGCGCGCCCGAGCCCGCGCTGCTGGACCGCGCGGAGGCGCTGCACGACCGCCTGGACGCGCTGCTCATGATACTCGACGTGCAGGCGCAGCGGGTGAGTGTCTCTATACACAGCTGCAGTGCGGCGCGCCCGAGCCCGCGCTGCTGGACCGCGCGGAGGCGCTGCACGACCGCCTGGACGCGCTGCTCATGATACTCGACGTGCAGGCGCAGCGGGTGAGTGTCTCTATACACAGCTGCAGTGCGGCGCGCCCGAGCCCGCGCTGCTGGACCGCGCGGAGGCGCTGCACGACCGCCTGGACGCGCTGCTCATGATACTCGACGTGCAGGCGCAGCGGGTGAGTGTCTCTATACACAGCTGCAGTGCGGCGCGCCCGAGCCCGCGCTGCTGGACCGCGCGGAGGCGCTGCACGACCGCTTGGACGCGCTGCTCATGATACTCGACGTGCAGGCGCAGCGGGTGAGTGTCTCTATACACAGCTGCAGTGCGGCGCGCCCGAGCCCGCGCTGCTGGACCGCGCGGAGGCGCTGCACGACCGCCTGGACGCGCTGCTCATGATACTCGACGTGCAGGCGCAGCGGGTGAGTGTCTCTATACACAGCTGCAGTGCGGCGCGCCCGAGCCCGCGCTGCTGGACCGCGCGGAGGCGCTGCACGACCGCCTGGACGCGCTGCTCATGATACTCGACGTGCAGGCGCAGCGGGTGAGTGTCTCTATACACAGCTGCAGTGCGGCGCGCCCGAGCCCGCGCTGCTGGACCGCGCGGAGGCGCTGCACGACCGCCTGGACGCGCTGCTCATGATACTCGACGTGCAGGCGCAGCGGGTGAGTGTCTCTATACACAGCTGCAGTGCGGCGCGCCCGAGCCCGCGCTGCTGGACCGCGCGGAGGCGCTGCACGACCGCCTGGACGCGCTGCTCATGATACTCGACGTGCAGGCGCAGCGGGTGAGTGTCTCTATACACAGCTGCAGTGCGGCGCGCCCGAGCCCGCGCTGCTGGACCGCGCGGAGGCGCTGCACGACCGCCTGGACGCGCTGCTCATGATACTCGACGTGCAGGCGCAGCGGGTGAGTGTCTCTATACACAGCTGCAGTGCGGCGCGCCCGAGCCCGCGCTGCTGGACCGCGCGGAGGCGCTGCACGACCGCCTGGACGCGCTGCTCATGATACTCGACGTGCAGGCGCAGCGGGTGAGTGTCTCTATACACAGCTGCAGTGCGGCGCGCCCGAGCCCGCGCTGCTGGACCGCGCGGAGGCGCTGCACGACCGCCTGGACGCGCTGCTCATGATACTCGACGTGCAGGCGCAGCGGGTGAGTGTCTCTATACACAGCTGCAGTGCGGCGCGCCCGAGCCCGCGCTGCTGGACCGCGCGGAGGCGCTGCACGACCGCCTGGACGCGCTGCTCATGATACTCGACGTGCAGGCGCAGCGGGTGAGTGTCTCTATACACAGCTGCAGTGCGGCGCGCCCGAGCCCGCGCTGCTGGACCGCGCGGAGGCGCTGCACGACCGCCTGGACGCGCTGCTCATGATACTCGACGTGCAGGCGCAGCGGGTGAGTGTCTCTATACACAGCTGCAGTGCGGCGCGCCCGAGCCCGCGCTGCTGGACCGCGCGGAGGCGCTGCACGACCGCCTGGACGCGCTGCTCATGATACTCGACGTGCAGGCGCAGCGGGTGAGTGTCTCTATACACAGCTGCAGTGCGGCGCGCCCGAGCCCGCGCTGCTGGACCGCGCGGAGGCGCTGCACGACCGCCTGGACGCGCTGCTCATGATACTCGACGTGCAGGCGCAGCGGGTGAGTGTCTCTATACACAGCTGCAGTGCGGCGCGCCCGAGCCCGCGCTGCTGGACCGCGCGGAGGCGCTGCACGACCGCCTGGACGCGCTGCTCATGATACTCGACGTGCAGGCGCAGCGGGTGAGTGTCTCTATACACAGCTGCAGTGCGGCGCGCCCGAGCCCGCGCTGCTGGACCGCGCGGAGGCGCTGCACGACCGCCTGGACGCGCTGCTCATGATACTCGACGTGCAGGCGCAGCGGGTGAGTGTCTCTATACACAGCTGCAGTGCGGCGCGCCCGAGCCCGCGCTGCTGGACCGCGCGGAGGCGCTGCACGACCGCCTGGACGCGCTGCTCATGATACTCGACGTGCAGGCGCAGCGGGTGAGTGTCTCTATACACAGCTGCAGTGCGGCGCGCCCGAGCCCGCGCTGCTGGACCGCGCGGAGGCGCTGCACGACCGCTTGGACGCGCTGCTCATGATACTCGACGTGCAGGCGCAGCGGGTGAGTGTCTCTATACACAGCTGCAGTGCGGCGCGCCCGAGCCCGCGCTGCTGGACCGCGCGGAGGCGCTGCACGACCGCCTGGACGCGCTGCTCATGATACTCGACGTGCAGGCGCAGCGGGTGAGTGTCTCTATACACAGCTGCAGTGCGGCGCGCCCGAGCCCGCGCTGCTGGACCGCGCGGAGGCGCTGCACGACCGCCTGGACGCGCTGCTCATGATACTCGACGTGCAGGCGCAGCGGGTGAGTGTCTCTATACACAGCTGCAGTGCGGCGCGCCCGAGCCCGCGCTGCTGGACCGCGCGGAGGCGCTGCACGACCGCCTGGACGCGCTGCTCATGATACTCGACGTGCAGGCGCAGCGGGTGAGTGTCTCTATACACAGCTGCAGTGCGGCGCGCCCGAGCCCGCGCTGCTGGACCGCGCGGAGGCGCTGCACGACCGCCTGGACGCGCTGCTCATGATACTCGACGTGCAGGCGCAGCGGGTGAGTGTCTCTATACACAGCTGCAGTGCGGCGCGCCCGAGCCCGCGCTGCTGGACCGCGCGGAGGCGCTGCACGACCGCCTGGACGCGCTGCTCATGATACTCGACGTGCAGGCGCAGCGGGTGAGTGTCTCTATACACAGCTGCAGTGCGGCGCGCCCGAGCCCGCGCTGCTGGACACGATTAGAAGATACACAATGGCGGCTTGCTGTTTTAATACCAGAGCTAAAACCCATTAAATAACATGTTAACACTTGTCCCTTTAGATAAAAGACTTGGGATTCGACATCGACCTGGACTCGTCGTCGGTGGCGATGGACACGTCAGCACGCGACGCCCCCGCCCCCGCCCCCGGCCCTGCCCCCGCGCCCGCCCCCGCCCCCGCGCCCCGCGAGGAGCACAGCGGCTCCAAGAAGCCGCGCTTGTCCAGCGACAATCGCCAGGACTTCCAGCTGGGGTACAAGGCCTTCGAGACCTGGGCCGACGGCGCGGAGAAAACGCTAGCGGATGTGAGTGTGCTGCAACTTAATACTAAGTTGACTTTCCTTATTTTTGTCTGGGCCAATTTAATTCAATGCTACTGATATTTATTTACTCATATGTAGGGTTCCGTACGTCGTCGTCGTATTTACATACCTTTTCGGTGACAATTTTGGAATTCACATTTTATTTTGATTTTGAACCGCACAATAATAATAACACAACAAACACACACAATAATAATCACATATAACTATAGGTACATATGTACCCGACCTAGTTCTTGAAAATGGCAGTATTACATTGTAGTGAAATCAATCAATCATCATGGGTTAAAAAATTATGTTCTGAAAATATTCTAAACATTCAATCATTAGCAATTCGCGTGCCACTGGCATTCACATCTCACCTGAGGCCGGTCAAACCGAGATTTGCGCGAACTTGATAGCACAATAAATAATCCAGGCTGCTCTAGCCCATAGAAATCGTCGTTGCCATATTTATGCCAATGAATTATGAATATTGAAACATTTTAAGCCAAATGGGAAACCCAAGAGTGCGAGGGAGATGGCACGCTTCAACGTCTCAAACGTTTAGTATTGTATAGCGTTAGAGGGAGATCGCATTACGCGCGCTTTTGGTGACAACGCGGCGATTGAGGCGCATAATTTAAATTTCGTTCGAATTTATTGAATGATTGCGTAGTGTTGTGCACGCGGCAGATAAAGCGCGCTATTTCAAATGTTAATGCAATTCTTACGACACTAATGCTTTGACATAATATGTTTTTTTTTTAATAGGTCTCTTTTTAGGCTCAAGTTTGTTGTTATTATTTTATTCGGTCAAGCCGGGCTTCTGAGCTTGTATGGAAAGATCGCTACTGATGAATTTCTGTGGTCCGTTTAACATAAAAAATACAACACTTTTGGAAGCAAATTAGAAAAACAAAAAAAACATCGTGCATATCGACTTGTGTGACGTAACAAATGAAAGATCTTGTGTTATGTTTCTATGTTGCGAGGGGAAAAAAAATCTAAAAAGTTTTAAAGTTATTTAAGAAAATCTGCTTGTATTGTTTCTCAGTGCGCGCACTCGCTGGAGCAGGACAGTGGCAAGCGCAAGCAGCTCCCGCCCACACTGGAGCGCGTGGAGAAGGAGCTGGAGACGCAGCGCGCGGACTTCGCCAACGTGGAGGAGATACAGCGCCGCCTGGCGGCCGACCCCGACCTGCAGGGTGAGTACACGCAGTAGTTGGGTCACATGTGGAACTGTACACAAGCAGCTCCCCCCGTGGAGAAGGAGCTGGAGACGCAGCGCGCGGACTTCGCCAACGTGGAGGAGATACAGCGCCGCCTGGCGGCCGACCCCGACCTGCAGGGTGAGTACACGCAGTAGTTGGGTCACATGTGGAACTGTACACAAGCAGCTCCCCCCGTGGAGAAGGAGCTGGAGACGCAGCGCGCGGACTTCGCCAACGTGGAGGAGATACAGCGCGATTGATCTTTTTATTGTGTGTATTAACGACTTTATGATTTAGGAAGTTTGAAAAGCTCTCTTTTTTCTTTGCATATTTATTTTTGTTTGCAGAAGAGGCCAAACGACATGCCGAAACTATAGACGACTTAAAGAAACGATGGGAAGACATACAACGAACGCTATTAAATATACGAAACACGATGAACCTGCTGGAGGACAAGGAGAACTTCGACAAGAGCGTGGAGGCGCTGCAGAGGGAGCTGGACGAACTGGACGCCTGGCGCGACAAGGTGGCGGGCGACCGGCCCAGCAGCAACCTGCTCATACACCTGCGGAACCGGCTGCGCGCGCTGCGGGCCCTGCGCGCCGCCGCGCTGGCGCTGCAGCCGCCCGCGCCCGCCTCGCACGCCGCCGCCGCGCGCCTCACGCGCCGCTGCGACGCGCTGCTGCAGCAGCTCACGCAGCGCGAGGCCGACGTCAAGCGAGCCATCAGCGAGAGACCGCCCGACACGACCGAGGACGACTTCGACGCTCTGCAGAATAAGATCCAGGCGATGGAGACGCAGATCATCGCGGAGCACGCCATGATAGCGTCGCGTGACGTCATGTCCGGCAAGCTGCAGCAGCTGCTGGCGCTGCGCGCGCAGTTCGACGCGCTGCAGGCCACGTACGACCGCGTGGTGCGCGAGCGCCGGGACTCCTGCGAGAAGGGCAGCGTGCAGGAACTCAACTTCAAGAGTAGCGTCGAGAACCTCGTCACCAAGTTCGAAGATACTCGCACTATCCTGCAACAGAAGATCAAAAAGCTAGAAAGTGGTGAGACTGGCTTTTTTAGTTCTCATTACTTCAAGACATCACGATTTCTGGTCCTCGTTCGTGTTGACACGGCGTGCATGTTACTAACGTGTGTATTGTGTGCAGGTCTGCAGCTGACACAGCAGCTGGCAGACGAGAGCGCGGCGCTGGTGGGCTGGCTGGACGCGCTGGAGCAGTTCGTGCGCGACGCGCGGGTGCCGCTGGGCGAGCAGGAGCAGCTGGAGCTGCTGCTGGACCAGAGCAATGTGAGTGCCGAGCTCTACTCCTCTTATTTAGTAGCATTCACTAGTGTGAATGAATTGCCTCACTCTCTATTACATAGAACTTAAACATAACTGGCGAAATGTGGATGTACCACCTAGTGCTCACCTCTGCTTATTGCGCTCCATAGGTGATCGTGCGAAGGATGCAAGTGTCCTTTTGAGGGAACCTTTCTCTTGTTTTGCTCTTTCAGGCGTTTTCGGTGCGAATTCGTTATCTTGCCTCGTCTGGAGGGAGACTATTTGGCCGAGGTCATGTTCATGCTCAACCTCCACTCCTACCTACCACCTACTTTGCGTTGAGTGCTGTTCCTCATTAACTTAGTTTTCGTCATTTTCATGTTGAATCCGACCTCGAAGCTGGCGTGGCTCAATTGTTCGAGCAATGATGATACAAAATAACACCGAAAACAAGACGTACACATATGTACATTAAACGTTTACCATTAGTGCGAAATCTCAGTAATTTCTTTCAGTTTTAGTCTATCAGATAAGACTTGTTAGAAAAATACACAGTAGACCCAACACGGTTGTGTTTTACGAATGCTAATATTCCTTCTTTCGTATTCACAGAAATTCGAAGAAGAAAAACAAACATACAAAGCGAAGATGGAAAGTATCGAAAGCACCAAAGAAGTAATTCTGGAAGATTGTGACGACGTTGTCGCGAAGACGATTCAGAGTGACACGCGAGCGTTGCGCAAGCGACACGACGGCCTCGTGGAGAAGTCCTTCAGCTTGAACGAGAGCTTGCGGAGAGGTCCGTATTCGTTTTATACATTGTTGTTTTACTCATTGTGAAATTGCATTTCTTTAGCTGTTTTATACAAGTTCATCAAATGAAGGAGGAACTCGTGGCTAAATAATAACAGCCGCTCTGGTCGATCTTCAGGTTAACCATAAAGTTCGGTACGGGCCCCTATAGGGGTTCAAGACGAAAACCTCCACTGGCTTGGTATCGGCCCCGAAAGGGGTTCGCTTTTAAGTCATACGTCATCCTCATTATTTATGTAAATATTTAATATTCTGACTATCAAATACTATGCGTGTGCGTTAATTAAGAGAGTTGGATAAAACGCTCATATATCAACGCCATTAAAACGTATGTATTTAGCGCGCTAGTTTCTTAATTTACCCTTATAAAGTCCAAATGTGTAAAAACGATCATCGCCATTTTGACGACAGTGCTGGCCGAGGCTAAAAAACATAAAAATTGTGGTTTTTGGACATCCAAGCTCCACTATATTGAGAATGATTAACTCGTCATTTAATTATGTGACGAATTCATCCATTGTTCAATTTAAATAAGCAGTGATAAAGATAATCCAAGTATTGCGCCAGTCTTGCGTGTTTACATTTTTATTTTTCACATTGTATCACACAGACGCGTATAGATTCGATAACAAACATGACCAATATCATTCCAAATATAAACAACATGAAAATGCTGCTGCCAGATCTTAGCATTAGCAAATGATGATGGTTATTAGACATTCACTATTTAAAAATACTATTTTGACGTGACAACGTCTAATAAATCGATGAACGCCGGCTGCATGCACGAAAAAGGATGACTCATTGTCCCGTTACACTCATTGTACGCTTGCGCCGCATCTATCTCTCTTCCACTCGATTGGCCTATGCGTCCGAGGAGAAGAAAAACAGCGGCAGCACACAACTTACATCTACACGTGAACTGTTTCGTCGACTGTTCATAAAGTGAAGATCGATTTGACGTTTTCGAGGCACATTAAACTTGAAACACTCCCATTCGTTTCCTACTTTTCCTAGCATCGTCCTATCCTTAACAGAATAACACAGATTGGAAGTAGTTAAATAGCAAACATGTATTAAAGTTATAGTTAAAATAATGTGTTCGTTATAGTAATAAACATATTTGAATTAATGAGTGCAAATAAAAGTAAATTTATCAATTCAATTGTAGATTTCATTTCACTCCTTCTTTGAGTGATAATTCAGTAATATGATTCAATTTTATTCATAAAATGCAATCATTTCATCAATGTTTTGTTATGACGTTGTCACGTTAAACTATCGTCCGCAAACCAACTTTACAGACAACCAATTTTGTTTTTAATAAAGACACGTTTAATGTAGTTTTTGAACTTTCCATCGGTCAGTTCTATAACTGACTTAGGTAATTTGTTATAAAAACGTATACTGTTTATAAGAAAAGACATGCTAGTTTTTGTTAATCTGAATTTGGGTATTACATGATATTTTTACACAACAAATAACAACAGTTAGTTATTGGATTTCAAATTAAAGATAGGTATTTAAAGGACCATGTAATGCAGTCGCACACATATTAAAATTGGTCTGGTCACCGGTCACCAGGCGCGCGCATTGGAGGTAGGCACTGCCTGCTTTACTTACCTCTTAAGCTGCAATAGCAGTAGATTTTTATCAGACTGTTCCGTCTCACTGCTGGGCAAAGGCTTTGCAATTTGCTTTACCTTTCCCTTCTCTGACCAATACTTTTAATCATCAATATTTTATGAAAAGTACATAGATAAGCAACAGTAGCAACCCTAATACTCGTAACTATAAAATTACATTTTTAGGAAAACTTTATAGTAACAAATTTGTTACTATACCTACTAAGATCCCGGACTTTCTATGTCCGACCTTCAGATACTTATTAAAATCACGCACAATGGTCCACTTTAGGGACTAAGGGGCCATCTCCACGAGTGAGCGAATCGCGGCGATATTATCGTCGTCCCACGTATTTGTATGCGAAAATGTCGCCGCAATTCTCTCGCTCGTGGAGACGGCCTCTAAGAGAGTGTATAGAAATACGTGGCACGACGATAATATCGTCGCGATTCTCTCGCTCGTGGAGACAGCCCCTAAGTGCGGAAACCAAAATCCCTAACATAAAACATACAAAACAAAATTCACAATGAAGATATTATTGTAAATTTAAATCCATACATATAAAATTCTGATATATCAACGCACAGCCCAAACCGCTGGTCCTAGAGACATTAAATTTGGAGGGCGTATTCTTTGTGAAGAGCAGGCATCCACTAAGAAAGGGTTTTTCGAAATTCCACACCTAAGAGGGTGAAATGGTGTGTTGAATTTCCGTGAAACCTTTTATCCTCGGGGTCGATTGAAATGAAAATTCGTGAACATACTCTTCAGTTAAAATTATGAGAAGCGTGTATCACAGTTTTTCCAAAATCATCTCCCAACAGAGTCAAATAGGGTTTCGAAACTCACGTAGACGGCGTATGGCGCGCAGTGATGCGCAGGGCGAGCGGGGCGCGGGATTACCTATTAGTAACTAGGCAGGATTTTTCCGATGTTGACGTGTTTGTAAATATATGTCTTTAAATAGATTCCTAATGAATCATTTGATTATCGTCACCGGTATTCAATTTCAAACCAAGGTATCAATATTTCACATTGTAATGTTATTGATATTACTATGAACTAATATTTACATGTTAAAAAACGCGAGTGTGTCTGTATTACTCAAATAAAATTAAATACTAACTTACACTAACTATTCTTTATTACCTATTCAACTTTAAAAGTAAAAACCAATGTCTTACATAAACTATTTTAAACGCGAAAGTTTGGATGGATGGATATTTGTTACTCAATCACGCCAGAACGGCTGAACAGATCTGGATGAAACTTGGGACAGAGATAGATTATAGTCTGGTATAGCATATAAATTACTTATTATCCTAAAACTAAGATCCCGTGGGCATTCCCGAACTCTACACGGGCGAAGCCGCGGGCATAAGCTAGTACTTTTTGAATGTGAATTAAAATGTGCTTGCGGCACATTATTAATTAAAATTTTGGAATTAAAAGAATCGACGGGAATTACTGCCACAGATTCTGTCCGTGCGTACAGTTGAAAATCAATCCATTTTCAATTTTTTTCTTTGCTTGAACTGTGAGACTATTCCTTGTCAAATTTCACGCTGCTAGTTCAACGGAAAGTTTCTCCTATCTATAAGTTTTTAAAAGAAAGATAATCATCAAAATGTTGACTTAGATGCAAGATTTTTTTTTTAGATTAGAGAGTTCTACATTTCTTATTATTATAAATCTCCTCTTCAATTATTAAAAGGTAGTATAAAATGATTAGTTTCAAAATTAAATAATTATTTGAAATTATACAAAGGAGTTTTTAATCCGTCTCAACTCTTTTTTAGGGTTCTGTAGCCGAATGACAAAAAACGGAACCCTTATAGATTCGTCATGTCGGTCTGTCTGTCTGTTCGTATGGCACAGCTACTTTAGTCATTTTTTGTTTAACATTGTTAAGATGTACATACTCATCATATCCGTACAGTATTTTCACCCTTATTCATTCATTCATTTATTTATTCATCAAAAATTTACATTGTGTTGAATATTACATATTAAATAAAATTATTCACATGCAGAAACAAATACATTTAAAAGCCTATTCAAATTGACGTAAAATGTAATTTGTGTGTATCGTGAGCTAATTTCATTGACCCCGTATTTTAATCCGATCGACGCAATATCACGGTTGTCGCCGAGACTAGTGCGTTGTATGTTTTGTGCAGGCCTGGAGCGCACGGAGGCCGTGTTCCGCCGCATCGCGGAGACGGAGGCGTGGCTGGCGGAGCTGGAGGCCGCCATGCCGCGCGAGAGCGAGTGCCGCCTGGCGGACTCGGCCGAGCTGTACGCCATGAAGGCGCGCTTCCAGGCGCTGCGCGACAAGTGCGACGACCACACGCAGCAGTTCCGCAACCTCAACGAGACCAGTACGTCCGCAAGCATACATTACGACTCACATTCGTATGCCGTCACTGAGACGGTATCAAAATCAAAATATTTTTATTTCACATAGGCCTACAAGCCTACATGGGCACTTATAAAACGTCGACAAAAAGGTGCACGGTTCTGAACAAAAGGTGTTTAAATGATTTGAGAAACATTGTAAAAAAAATCTGATTAAAAGGAAATTAAAAAATGAGATTGAGAATAGTTAGAGACATCCACATATTTGTGCCGTTTATGAGCTACCAGGGAAGCCGCATGCGCAGAAGGAGCTAAAGCCAATCCTCTTTATCTTCAACGTAGTCCTTGATTTTGTAATATGCTTTTTTAATAAGGACATGTTAAATGTAGTTTTTGAACTTTCCATCGGTCAGTTCTATGACTTAGGTAATTTGTTATAAAAACGTATACTGTTTATATGAAAAGACTTACTAGTTTTCGTTAACCTGAATTGGGGTAAGTATTACAATTTCGTGTTTACTGCGTGTATTAATATTGTGGAAGTCGCTTCTAATTTTGAAAAGCCCTCGGTTTTTGTCGACATATATAATACATTCTAGGATATAAAGGGAAGGCAGAGTCAGTACATCGATGTCTTTAATTTTTTCTCTGAGGGACTCGCGAGGACCCATTTTATAGATCGCGCGGACTGCCCGCTTTTGTAAAATGAAAATAGAGTCAACGTCTGCCACCGATCCCCACAGCAGAATGCCATAAGACATAATACTGTGGAAATAAGCATAGTATATTAACCTAGCTGTAGCTGCATCAGTTAACTGCCTTATTTTCCTTATTGCATATGCAGCTGAGCTTAACCTCTCCGAAAGAGTTCTAATGTGCGGTCCCCACTGCAATTTTGAATCGAAAGTAATCCCTTTTTTTTGTTTTTTTTTTTCGGATTGGAAATCATCAAATTACTCCTCCCGCTCTGGGCGGAGCGTAAGGGAGTGTCAGACTTTTACTGACTAAAAACCATCCATGTTCCTTCTTTTGCCCTTTATGTTCCAGGGCCGCGGTATCTCTTTCGAACAGTCCCGCAGCCCTGGCAGGCATCGATAGTAATCCCTAGGAATACAGTTTCCGCTATAACATCAAGTTTTTTGCCGTCAAGATTTAAATTATATCCCGTTGAGGTACATTTGGTAAAGAGAACTTTAGACATTTTGTTTTGTTCGCATTCAGTAAAAGATTGTTAGCTGCGAACCATTTCGAGAGAACAGTTAGACTTTCGTTGGCATGTAAGACATCCGTATCCTTTCTAACTATTTTAAAAATTAGCGAAGGGTCATCAGCAAATAGAATTATATCCGATAATTTGGCCATCATGTAAGGGAGATTATTTATTAATGTAAACAAGAAATAGGAATAAATAAAAAATATTCATTCACAGAATTATAAATCGTTTGAATTACCATTTATCAATACAATTTTGTAAGTTTATAATTTTCGTAAAATATAATTTCTTCGGATAAAAATATTTTATAGAAAATAAACCTAAAAGATTTAAAGTCACAAATAAATAAAGTTAACAACAAAAACGGCATCTAAAAGTGTATAAACAAGACATCAATGTGATTTTTTTTTCGGTTTTCGTAGTAACATAATATATTTGTACACACAACATAATTATCAGATAGAATAATAACCAGGGCTGCGGGACTGTTCGAAAGAGATACCGCGGCCCTGGAACATAAAGGGCAAAAAAAGGAACATGGATGGTTTTTAGTTAGTAAAAGTCTGACTGACACTCCCTTCCGCTCCGCCCAGAGCGGGAGGAGTCATTTGATGATTTCCCATCCCAAAAAAAAAGATAGAATAATAACGTGTGACTCCAGTAACATTATAAAGTGGAATTTAACGTATTTTTTAACAACCTTTAACTACTCGTTTCTAGATGTAGGCTTTACTTGTATTTCGCTATTGGTCGGCGTAGACGCAGGAGCCTACGGATGTAAAGTGACATGCATTATACTCACCCCGCAGGTAACGACATCCTGCTGGCGGCCGAGGGCGGCGCGGGCGCGCTGGCCAAGCGCGTCACGCACCTCAACGCGCGCTGGACCGACGTCACGCACGGCGTGTACGAGCGCTACAAGTGAGTACGGCGCGTGCGCGTGCGCGGCGTGCGTGCGCGTGCGTGCTGACGTGTGTGTGTGCGCAGGGTGCTGGCCGAGGCGTGGCACGAGTCGGGCGAGCTGCGCGCCTGGCTCACGCAGGAGGCGGGCTGGCTGGACGGGCTGCAGCGCCGCCTGCGCCGCTCGCCCAACGCGCCCGCAGACGCCGAGGAGATCTCCGACGAGCTATACGTGAGTCACACGCATGTCCACTGCCATCACTCATGCAGACGGCTACAGCTGCTGCAGTTTCGACGTATACCAAACGCGTCGTGTTGAGTACGTCGCCAGAGGTCATGAACAGAGTGTAACATTTAGTATACCAATATGCTAAAACAAAATTTGAATTTTTTTCTTATTTAACCTTATGTTCGTTGCGTACAGGACCTGGAGAACTACATCCAGAACCACAGCGACGAGCGACTATCGCGCATCCAGGACATCGGACGCCAGCTTATCGATGCACACATAATGCCGGGCTGGATCCAGGCCGAGATCGACACCGTCACCAACACCTGGAACACGCTCAGGGCTGAGGTACGCACTACTTAAATAAACACAAGGGGGTTTATTCCTGAACAATGATTAAAGTTAAAGATTCGCTTAAACGTCAAACACGTATGGCTAATCATGACTCTACTTTAAACGCAGGCTCCATGCAAAGTGGGAGATATTTTTTTGCACTAGAGCCAGCTTTTCGCTTACGTTCGAACACGCACAGGCGGCGTCACGCAGCGCGCTGCTGGAGCGGGCCGTGCGCGAGGCGGCGCGCTCCGAGGTGTCCGTGGACCAGCTGCAGCAGTGGCTGGACGACGCCGCGCAGGAGCTGCAGGCCGCGCGCCTGCCGCCCGAGCGGGCGCGCGCGCTGGCCGAGCAGCTGGGCCAGCAGCGCGCGCGCATGCACGACGTGCGCGCGCAGGCCGCCGCCTACGCGCGCGCCGGCCGGCTGGAGGCCGCCAGCCGCCTGGAGGAGCAGCTGGAGCTGCTGCAGCGCAAGCTGGACGCGGCGGAGGAGGCGCTGGGCGCGGCCGACGCCGACCTGGGCGCGCGCCTGGCCGCGGCCGTGAGCGCGCTGCAGGCCGTGCAGCGCGACTGCACGCGCGCGCTGCCGCTCGCCGGGCACGAGCCCGACAGCGTGCGCGCGCAGCTCAGGACCTGTCTCGTGAGTACTACGACAATCAAATCAATATTTTCAAAAAACCCAAATATTTTCCACATGTGCAAACTCCCAACGTTCGCTGTTAACAATAGCTGAGCACGGGGCTCCCTCGAGGCTTTAACATACATAAATATTTAACTAATGTGGTGGTGTAGACTAATATTCAGTGACAAAAACAATAGTTTTAATAGCACAAAGCAAACAGTTTATTAAATGAACAGTATGAACACAGAATTTGTAGAAACTAAAGTACGTTCACAATTTGTTTGGCGGGAGCACCGAGAGCCGCGGAGGAAACGTGTAACGTGCGTTCGTTTATAAGCGGAGCGCGCGACTAACTCGGGAGCGCGGGGGTGACCGCGGGCGGCGTGCGGGCGGGGTGCGCGCGACGCTCGGGGGCGCGGGGGTGACCGCGGGCGGCGTGCGGGCGGGGTGCGCGCGACGCTCGGGAGCGCGGGGGTGACCGCGGGCGGCGTGCGGGCGGGGTGCGCGCGACGCTCGGGGGCGCGGGGGTGACCGCGGGCGGCGTGCGGGCGGGGTGCGCGCGACGCTCGGGAGCGCGGGGGTGACCGCGGGCGGCGTGCGGGCGGGGTGCGCGCGACGCTCGGGAGCGCGGGGGTGACCGCGGGCGGCGTGCGGGCGGGGTGCGCGCGACGCTCGGGGGCGCGGGGGTGACCGCGGGCGGCGTGCGGGCGGGGTGCGCGCGACGCTCGGGAGCGCGGGGGTGACCGCGGGCGGCGTGCGGGCGGGGTGCGCGCGACGCTCGGGGGCGCGGGGGTGACCGCGGGCGGCGTGCGGGCGGGGTGCGCGCGACGCTCGGGGGCGCGGGGGTGACCGCGGGCGGCGTGCGGGCGGGGTGCGCGCGACGCTCGGGAGCGCGGGGGTGACCGCGGGCGGCGTGCGAGCGGGGTGCCTGCGCGACGCTCGGGGGCGCGGGGGTGACCGCGGGCGGCGTGCGGGCGGGGTGCGCGCGACGCTCGGGGGCGCGGGGGTGACCGCGGGCGGCGTGCGGGCGGGGTGCGCGCGACGCTCGGGAGCGCGGGGGTGACCGCGGGCGGCGTGCGAGCGGGGTGCCTGCGCGACGCTCGGGGGCGCGGGGGTGACCGCGGGCGGCGTGCAAGCGGGGTGCCTGCGCGACGCTCGGGGGCGCGGGGGTGACCGCGGGCGGCGTGCAAGCGGGGTGCCTGCGCGACGCTCGGGGGCGCGGGGGTCGGCGCGGGCGGCGTGCGAGCGGGGTGCCTGCGCGACGCTCGGGGGCGCGGGGGTGACCGCGGGCGGCGTGCGAGCGGGGTGCCTGCGCGACGCTCGGGGGCGCGGGGGTCGGCGCGGGCGGCGTGCGAGCGGGGTGCCTGCGCGACGCTCGGGGGCGCGGGGGTGACCGCGGGCGGCGTGCGAGCGGGGTGCCTGCGCGACGCTCGGGGGCGCGGGGGTCGGCGCGGGCGGCGTGCGAGCGGGGTGCCTGCGCGACGCTCGGGGGCGCGGGGGTGACCGCGGGCGGCGTGCGAGCGGGGTGCCTGCGCGACGCTCGGGGGCGCGGGGGTGACCGCGGGCGGCGTGCAAGCGGGGTGCCTGCGCGACGCTCGGGGGCGCGGGGGTCGGCGCGGGCGGCGTGCGAGCGGGGTGCCTGCGCGACGCTCGGGGGCGCGGGGGTCGGCGCGGGCGGCGTGCGAGCGGGGTGCCTGCGCGACGCTCGGGGGCGCGGGGGTGACCGCGGGCGGCGTGCGAGCGGGGTGCCTGCGCGACGCTCGGGGGCGCGGGGGTGACCGCGGGCGGCGTGCGAGCGGGGTGCCTGCGCGACGCTCGGGGGCGCGGGGGTGACCGCGGGCGGCGTGCGAGCGGGGTGCCTGCGCGACGCTCGGGGGCGCGGGGGTGACCGCGGGCGGCGTGCGAGCGGGGTGCCTGCGCGACGCTCGGGGGCGCGGGGGTGACCGCGGGCGGCGTGCGAGCGGGGTGCCTGCGCGACGCTCGGGGGCGCGGGGGTGACCGCGGGCGGCGTGCAAGCGGGGTGCCTGCGCGACGCTCGGGGGCGCGGGGGTCGGCGCGGGCGGCGTGCGAGCGGGGTGCCTGCGCGACGCTCGGGGGCGCGGGGGTCGGCGCGGGCGGCGTGCGAGCGGGGTGCCTGCGCGACGCTCGGGGGCGCGGGGGGTGACCGCGGGCGGCGTGCGAGCGGGGTGCCTGCGCGACGCTCGGGGGCGCGGGGGTGACCGCGGGCGGCGTGCGAGCGGGGTGCCTGCGCGACGCTCGGGGGCGCGGGGGTGACCGCGGGCGGCGTGCAAGCGGGGTGCCTGCGCGACGCTCGGGGGCGCGGGGGTCGGCGCGGGCGGCGTGCGAGCGGGGTGCCTGCGCGACGCTCGGGGGCGCGGGGGTCGGCGCGGGCGGCGTGCGAGCGGGGTGCCTGCGCGACGCTCGGGGGCGCGGGGGTGACCGCGGGCGGCGTGCGAGCGGGGTGCCTGCGCGACGCTCGGGGGCGCGGGGGTGACCGCGGGCGGCGTGCGAGCGGGGTGCCTGCGCGACGCTCGGGGGCGCGGGGGTGACCGCGGGCGGCGTGCAAGCGGGGTGCCTGCGCGACGCTCGGGGGCGCGGGGGTCGGCGCGGGCGGCGTGCGAGCGGGGTGCCTGCGCGACGCTCGGGGGCGCGGGGGTGACCGCGGGCGGCGTGCAAGCGGGGTGCCTGCGCGACGCTCGGGGGCGCGGGGGTGACCGCGGGCGGCGTGCGAGCGGGGTGCCTGCGCGACGCTCGGGGGCGCGGGGGTCGGCGCGGGCGGCGTGCGAGCGGGGTGCCTGCGCGACGCTCGGGGGCGCGGGGGTGACCGCGGGCGGCGTGCGAGCGGGGTGCCTGCGCGACGCTCGGGGGCGCGGGGGTCGGCGCGGGCGGCGTGCGAGCGGGGTGCCTGCGCGACGCTCGGGGGCGCGGGGGTCGGCGCGGGCGGCGTGCGAGCGGGGTGCCTGCGCGACGCTCGGGGGCGCGGGGGTCGGCGCGGGCGGCGTGCGAGCGGGGTGCCTGCGCGACGCTCGGGGGCGCGGGGGTCGGCGCGGGCGGCGTGCGAGCGGGGTGCCTGCGCGACGCTCGGGGGCGCGGGGGTGACCGCGGGCGGCGTGCGAGCGGGGTGCCTGCGCGACGCTCGGGGGCGCGGCGCTTGGTTCTGCGACCGCGCAGCGTAACGTGTTCCAACTCGAAACCGCGCGTTATACTAATAAATAACGCCACGCTGTTATTCTCGTAGAATCTTCTGCAATGCCAATAAAGGCGAATACGTACAATTACCCAATTCTAGGGACTCTCTATAATTGTTATCGTGTGACGTACGCCTTGGTTGCGTACTAATTCATAATGTAAAAATCCATCGCTTTGAAAAATCGTCTGTTCGAATTACAAGAACGAGAAATATAAAAGTACCTAAAAGATAAAGTTACAAGAAATTAAAGAAAGATACAGTGAAAATAAAAAAATAAACCTTTTTGCAAAAAATAAAACCATTCCACTTTTAGTTGTAATATCCTATACAAATATTTATTATACATTGTTATACATACATTTCATGGTAATAAGCTTACCCTCAATAAAATGGAACTTAACATACCTAACTGTCGAAATGTGGGTGTACTGTACACATCTGCGTAACCCCTCAGAGCATACAAGCGTGATGTTATGTTATGGTATTGTGTAAACAATAAACATCCAAGTGATTGCAGCAACCACGACAGATTTGCTGTCTATTATTGAAGAGTTTCGTCCCATATCTCCGAAGTCCATGATCAGATCATGACAAGATTTATATGGAACCGATTTGGGAGTATACTCTTTCGAATGAAAAAAAGAATTTTGGAATTCGGTCCACATTTAATGACACATTTGCTAAAGAATTATCCTCCAATTCATAACCGTTAAGGAGGTATACCTTCCATCATTAGCTCATCAACATGAGGTGATGACTCCCAGATGCGTTTACTTGATTAGCTTTAGAAAAAATATGAAACACGTAATACGTGCCTATAAAATTTGAGGGTTGCCCTCGATTTCCCTGGGATTCCATCATCAGATCCTGACATGGTGACAATGGGACCACCTCTTTCGAATAAAAACAGAATTTTGAGAATCGGTTTACAATTGACTGAGATATCGGTGAACATACATAAAAAAATAAAAATACATACTGTCGAACATAGAACCTCCTCCTTTTTTGGAAGTCGGTTAAAAGAACTGCCTGCATACCATCACGTAATGGTGAAACTTGTCCCTTCTAATTTAGCCAGTAGAAGTACGAGTAAGAAAATCACGAAACTGCATCTGTATTGGGCCACAGTATCGGGTGTCGTATCGAGTGACAGTCGTTGCGCGACTTGCATATTTTGTGAACGCGCCACACAAGACCGGTCGTGTGATCAGTTGACCGCTCTTTTAAGTACAAAAACTAAATAATACGTATCCTCCGGACCGAATATCGACCGGACCTTATCGACGGAGATTAGTCAACTACAGAGGGGACAGCACACAAGTGTGCGCAATACAGGTGCAACTCCCGACTCAACTATTCATATTCCCTGAGACATTGGATTCGAACTCGGTCCCTTCTGACCCGCAGCCGGATAAGCTAGCCACAAGACCGGTATCGATAGAAGGGCGACCGCTAACTGAAGCATCGCAATCTCAACGCTTTAGACGAGTGTGGTTGTGATCAGAATGGATTTTCGGCGCATGTCGTGTACAGTGGGCACCGTCCGGAACTGAGCGGATTACGTGCTAACAAGATAATGTGGCGGATAGGTTGGCTGCGCGTTATGCCGAGCGCGGCTATTGTGAGCTGATGTTTGTCAACAATAATATTGTTCAGTGACCGTGCCCACATTTACATACCTTCCGTGTTCATTATATCAACTACATCTGGATTATGTCTATTATGTTACTACGCGCATCATTTTTAAATATGATTTGTATGTATCAAATAATGAATACACTGAACGTTCTTTGAAAGTCAAAATGAACGTAATTTTACAAAATAATTCCATAGCATACGATGAAAATCACCAGTGACCAAAATGTGTTGTAATATTTTTAACTATCATGGTGCTTGCAACAGCGCCGAAATATCGGGAATTCAAATTAAACATGAAAAAAATTAAATTAGACATGGTAAATATCCCGTTTCCAGTGTTAATGATAATGTTAGTATTTTATTGAATAAGCACACGAAAACTATTAGCCTATTAATTCGTTATTTCTAGATGAAGCATTACGTAGATAGGTGCAGCCAAAGTAAATAGAAGTGCTTTGTGAAGGTAGCACAATACAAGCGAGCATAGAGCTAGTGGTGGTACTGTTGCTTACCTGTCACAACGCGCGGCTCGCGGCTCGCGTGCGCTCTCATCACTGACATTGAAAGGATTCTGTGATTCCATTTGTGATTGCACCGATGTACGATCATCTGCGAGCGTGGAGCGGGCATCTGGTGCAGCTTTTATTAATCTGACGCATTTTCTTGTCAATTTTATGTTACTATCAAACTTACTTTAAAGTCATCGCCTTCGATGGCTTCTAATTGTTTTAAAAATATTATCTCAATTATTATGTAATGAGAAAAAGAAAAGTTTTCATGCGTTGGAATGAGTTTGTCCATTCATTTGTGTGTAATACTATCACCGATGCTTCTTGAAGAGCAAACAGCATAATGTAGCGCGTAGTGCGTCAGTGGAGCGCGGTGGTGTGCGCGCAGTGTATTCGCAGGTCCGCGCGCGCTGGCGGCGCGGCGGCACTCGCGGCGCGTCTCGCACGCCGCGCATACATTACCGACACTTCCGACGCCGACTGCTATCGAACAATCACACGAAATGAATTGGGACTCCCTTTATTTGCTTGTCATTTTAAGCCTCGCTTTGTACAAATGGCTCGTAAGTACGCATACTTATCAATAAACCTCGAATGTAATCAACGGTTTACTAATATGGCTTATGTTCCGACAGAGATTCTACCGCACTCTGAGCGAGATCAAGTCGGAGGTGGAGTCCATCATCAAGACGGGGCGCAAGATGGTGGAGGAGGCGGCGGTACCGGCGCCGCAGGAGTTCTCCAAGAAGATCGACATGCTGAAGGAGCTGTACAACAAGCTGGGCGCGCAGATCACCGAGTCCAAGTCGCGGCTGGAGCGCGCGCTGCTGACGGCGCGCGAGCTGCAGAACGACCTGGGCGCGCTGGCCACCTGGCTGGACGGGCTGAGCGGCATGGGGCAGCAGACGCTGGAGCTGGAGATGTCGCGCATGCAAGCCACGCGCGACAAGCTCAACGCCAACTACGCCGAGTTCGCCGCGCACTGCGAGCCCGCCGGCCTGGCCGGGCTGCGCGCGCAGGTGGCCGACGTCAACGCGCGCTGGGAGGCGCTGCGCCGCCCGCCGCCCGACGCGCCCGCCCCGCCCGAGCTGCGCCTGCGCAGGCCGGACGCGCCGGACCCGGCCGAGCTGCGCCTGCGCCGGCCTGACGCGCCGGGCCAGGCCCCGCCCGCCAGCCGCGACAAGCTCACGGTGAGTGCGCACACGCCACACGGGATCCTAGTACCACGGTTTCATTCAATACCTAACTCACACGGAACAAGAATTTTTGAAACATAGTAATAAAAGAAGCTATTAATTTCTTGTATTGTCAAAATGAATGCGGGTTCGCCATTCCGAGTGAGTAACGTAATTAGAATGCAGATTGTTTCATCGTATTGAACTTGTCGAATGTTTATTTAAATTCATAAATCAATCGATCGAGTTGCCTCATCATCATTGTCATGAAATCTTATGAATCTTAAATATTCGTTCGAACTCGTAGATTTTCAATCATCTGTCCGAATGTGTATCTAGTTGTAATGCTTGTTCGGTTCACTGAATATATTGCACGTAGTCGCTTCGTCGGCACGGTAAGTAATCATTGATACATGGTGTTCGATAGATTTGTTAATTGTTAGTGAGAGTTTGAACGTGTCCAATAACAAACTAATCGACTGACGATGTTTGTCGTGTGGCCGCGTGCGACGCGCGCACACTGTGCGGCGGTGTGCAGCGCAGACGTCTCTATACATATGTACATACGATGGTGTTGGTGTAAATGTGTGGTGTGAACTGCGCTTTGTGTCTCACGGCATACAACCATTCCATACATTGGTGCCAGCTCCAGCTTGTACCGGACTCACGTGTGCGGGGATCATGCTTTATCACGCATCTCATACGTCACGCGGCGCTTGGGACATCACAGAGGTACGACGACAGGCGACGAGTTCACTAACATGTAAATAACAGTGTGGCTTGTAACACATTAACGATGGTATGGAAACTAAGCGAGGCGCGGTTTGTGCTTGCAGGCCGCCACTAGCGCCACCACCGCTCCCACAGCCACCACGACCACTACCATCACCACTACCACTAGCACCACACAGGCGCACAGAGACGAATCGGTCGTGGTCGAGTACGAGAACGTTACGGATACTATCAAGAGGCGCCTAGAGAGCCCCGTCAACACTCCCGAGACTGAGAAACCGGAGTTTAAAAAGTCAAAGATACCGCTGGCCCTGAAGAGCCCCGTACCCATCAAGAGGGAGATCAAGGAAGGCGGGCATCGCAGCCGCGGCTCCTCGCTGGAGAGTCGGCGTGCGTCCACCAGACCGCACTCCCCCGAGTCCACCAGCCCGCAGTCCCCCGAGTTCACCAGCCCGCACTCCCCCAAGTCCACCAGCCCGCACTCCGTCATGTCCGCCGACTCCATCGAGCCCGCCTCGTGCGCCAGCTCCGAGCCCTCCACGCCCGACAGCCCCAAGAAGAACAGCAGCACCTTCAACCTGCTCACCGACAGCGACCTCTTCACGCAGATCTCCAACAACAAGATACAAGCGCAGCCGCCGGCGCCCGAGCCGGAGAAGTCCAAGGCCGACCCCTGCACCATGGTGGAGGTGAAAGAGCATGAGATAGTGAAGTCCACCGTGAGCCCCATAGAGCCTATGGAGATGTACCCGTTCGAGGCCATCGACGCTGTCGTGGAGTTCATCCCGCAGAGCGTGGAGACCGTGAACATCATCGACGACACCGAGAACGAGTCGCTCAGCGAGTCCGACGAAGAGGACGTCCCTCTTGGCGACGACGACAGGCGGCGGACCGTCGACCTGGGAACAGAACCTAAGACCTTCGTGATCGAGGTGAAGACTCTCGAGCATAGAATGAAACCGACGCTCGGTATATTGAAGCGGAAAAACAGTTCGGACGACGAGCAGCCAAAAGCGATGCGTGTGACTATGGTGGCTGTGCCGGATTTGATCCCCAACTCGGAGAAGGAGGACGGGGACGGCTCCATGAAGACGCCGCCGCCGACGCCGCTGGACGGGCCCGCGCCGGCCTCGTGCCCGCTGCTGCTGGACCTGGCCGTGCGGCAGCAGCAGGCGCAGCGCGGGCTGCGGCGCGATGAGGTCAACGAGTATCTGATCCTGGATGACGTGCCGCGAGACCAGGCCGCGCTGCCCGAGCCCTCCGCCACCGACACCTGCGCCCAAGACGCGTCCGACAAGCAAGACAAGCATGACAAGAGCGACACGCCCGACAAGCGTGATACACCCGACAAGCGTGATACACCCGACAACCGTGACACGCCCGAGACATACGAGACGAACGACACGCTCGGCAACAAACGCGGTGACAAACAAGTCACCAGTGCAGCCACGCCCGAGAGGATCATGAGCAAGTCCACGGGTACTGAGGCAGAGGAAGAGGTTATTTACTCGGAGGTCGAAGACACGCCGCAGGTAAACGATTTACATAGGGGACTTTTTTAAATTAATTGGTGAAACTTAGACTAAACAAAAAAAAAAAACATTATTTAAACTCACGGATCTACTGCATTCACTCAATTTTATGTTTCTAGAAAATTTATTAGTTTTTGCTGCCATGAGATACCGATTCTCCTAAAGTCCTGATGTAATATTTTAATGTTTCGCCAATCAATGAAAGAAAACCCTGTATAAACCATGACATTGTTTGTACGCCGTCCCCATAGATATTATCTTTAGCCACCTCAGGATATTATAAGCAATCGAAGAAATTGAATAAACAGGATTATTGAGTTTTGTATTCAAATACGGAATCCAGAATATTAGATCGTATTTTGTAGTCCCGGTAATGTGGGCTAAGCTGCGTGAAAATTAATAGTTTGTAGGTATCTACGTTACTCAACAGTACACTGTCCAGTCCTTTTGCAGTTATATTAGCTCTGAGAACAGCAACCCAACAGCCACCTTACAGTACCGAGACTACAGTTGTCATTGGAAGGAACCTAACAGCAGCCTCATTCGAACGTTAAAGTGCTGCATGGTTATTGCGGCGCGTGGCCGTAGTCGAACCAAACACAATTGCTTGTTACAATTTCACAAATGTTTACCAACAGCGCCCTCCTGACTATCTCAGTCGCCAAGACAAACATTTAGCGCTAGAGTAAAGTTGAATGTGATTTTGACGGTACAGTGATGAAGAATTAGAGGTAAAATAAGTGTGTACGGAGCGTAAGTGAGGGTCGCGAGCCTGACGCGTGTGTACGTTGCAGCTGCGCTCGACGTCGTGTAGCGAGTTCGAGGATAAGGCGCCGCTGTCCACGTCCACGCCCATCAAGCACGCGCAGGTGGTGGCCATGTCGCCCAAGCCGGCGCCCTCCCCGCCGCCCTCACCGCCCGCGCCGCCCTCGCCGCCCTCGCCGCCCTCGCCGCCGCACAAGTCGCACATCCCCGTCAGCAAGGACCGGCTCAAAGTGCAAACCGACAAGCATCAGAAGACTGACGACTCTGCCAAGGTATGCGTAGTTCCGCCCAAACTTATTTGTTACCTAGATGTATCACATCAAACAGACACTGATAATCTATATTTCAGCTTAATCTAATGACAGTATTTTTTTTCAAATTAAGTTAAACATAGTCAAATTGAAAACTTCACAAAGATTTTTGTTTGAGTCAACGATAAAAAACCAAATGATTTAAAAAATTAAAAAACACTCCTACCATATCAAAAAGTGAATTTAAAAAAGTGAACTAAAACATTAAAATAAGTTACATAATTTTAGTGTTGAATGGCTGCAAGGTAGGTAATAAACAGATTATAACAAAAAAACTTACAAGCATACATACACACATGAACCCTGAAAACATAACACTCCTTTTTTTGGGCTGTCGTGTAACAATAATGATGTTTCAAGTAACTAAACACGACGTGTTTGACCCGGAAACAAGTATTTATCATTTTTAGGGTTTCGTAGCCATCAAGGAACCTTTATAGTTTCGCCATGTGCGTCTGTCTGTCTGTCCGCAGCTTAGCTCAGAGACTCTTAATACTAGAAAGCTGTAATTTGGCATGAATATACAGATTAGTTATGCCGACAAAATCTATCTATCTATACATATAAAATTCAAAGTCCTGACTGACTGACTGATATATCAAAGCACAGCCCAAACCGCTGGTCCTAGAGACATGAAATTTGGAGGATGTATTCTTTGTTAAGAGCAGGTATCCACTAAGAAAAAGTTTTTCAAATTCCACCTCTAAGAGGGTAAAATGGGGTTTTGAATTTTCAGTGAAATTTATTATTCTCGGTCTCGATTGACTTGAAAATGTATCAATTGTCAATTTTTAGTTTTTTTATTATTATCACAATAAAAAATCGGATCGTTCGGAGGCAAATCGGATCGTAAAAAGTGAATTTAATTACACACATCACATCACACTACATTGTGCGTGGCCCGAAACGCAATTGGCCGGTTTTTCTCTTTTAGTTAATCGTGTCTAGATATCGAATTCTATCACATCTGTTTTCATGATTTGCTAGCGAATAATATTAGAGTTAGTATATTGTGCATGTGCAGCCGGAGCTGCAGGACGCGGAGCTGGCGGACTGGCAGAGCGCGGCGGGCGGCCTGGCGCGGCGCATGGACGTCGTGCTGCTGACCGTGGGCGGCGTGGCGGCCGAGCGGGACCCCGCCAAGCGGCTCGAGGTAAGGCTCAGCGGCGCTTGCCGACAGAGACTATAGCGCATGCGGTGCCCCGGCGCTCGAAAATTATTTGTGTTTTTGCACCTATGTATAGGCTACGGTACGAGTAACCATTTTAGTTGTGTCCAATTGTTAGACCTGTGTGCACGCAAAATTTTTACAAATAGGTATGACTTTTTATACAATTTTAACGCATCAAAATGCCTTCATGCGCGGTGAAGTGGTGTGGGAAACATTCCAAGACATCGAATTACAAAAAAGATGGTATTACTTTTCATAGGTAATAACACAGTAAAGAAAATTATGTTTGATTTAATCAGATTCAGCCACCGCAGGGGTCTAGTTAAAATGGTGGCTGGGTGAAAGAGCACAAAATTTGAGTATCTCGTTGATGTCTTTTGTAACTGTCTTCTTCTTTCATCAGGCAATTCTAATACGTCTATCCCTTTCTTTCCCTTTGTATGTTTATCGTAAAAATCAGTGCTGTTACCTTTAATAGCTGTCGATAAAGTAAAGTCGATATCGAAAATAGTAAAATTAAAATAATATTTATTTAATTCAAATACTGCAATAAAATACCTATCTACTTTTAACCGACTTGAATTTGATAATGTTCTATTTCTTGTTTTGTGTAGCTATTTTTCACTTTATAGTTTTGAGGTCTTTGGTGCAAAGTGAAGAAAAAAAAAAGTGGTAGAATATAATATGGCGGGCTACATTGTCCATTGTCAAACTTGCATTGGGGCGCTGATTGGTATAGGGATCCATCACAGTAATAGAAATTTGCCATTGTTGTGAAATTTATATTAAGAGCACGATCAACGAGAGTGGTTCTAAAGTTTTGTCTTCGAAATACTTATAATACCGATTATTTTATAAGATCGGTTTTAAAATCTCTGATTGGGTATAATTTATTCCCGGATATTAATTTTTATCAATTTGAAATACTTAGAATCAACCAATCATTTAATTGAATTAGCAAGATGCAGAATTCAGAAATATGTAGACGCTCGTTTGTCATTTTTTACAAAGAACAGTCAGGACCGTAAAACTTTAATTCGAAAAACATACCAAAATAATTCATTTTAAAAATCAATAAGTGTCGTGGCATCAATGCCGCAAGAAAAAGTAACGAAGCGAAATTGGTACGGCAACAAAAAAAACAGCAACGCCATCTTTCCCGCCAGTGACGAACTACTAACGAAATCCTACATCGATCCTGTTGTCACACACATAATTATTGATTGATTTTGATTAAATATAATCTATACAATTTTAATTCGAGTAGTTTTCATTATGTTAAAATCCATTTTATCGATATCGACTATTTTCTCCTTATCAAGTAGAGCAGCCCTAACGATATGCGTACCTACGCAAATTGACCAATTGCAGCCGCGCATTCTTCCCCGTCGCCCGCGATGGTGAGTCGTGTTCTTAGAAGAAATCGGCCTATAAGCTCGCTAGTGGTTATATTCTCTATGCTTGCCGAGCTCGCTTCTACAATGAGTGACCGTCGATTACATACCGGATCCGCTCTATGCCTGGGAAAACACACTAAGCCGGAGGTCCCGGCTGTCATTTTTATATTTCAAATAGGCCCTCGCTTCATGTAAAACACTGGTATACAGTTGTATCCAGTTAGACTATAAGCCGATTCCAACGAAGTTACGATAAGGCTAGGTAGATAATCTCAGTGACGTGTGCGACATGCGTGGCAGATCCTCAAGAACCAGCTGGGGCAGCTGGCGCCGGACGCGGCGGCGCTGATCTCGCGCGGCGACTCGCTGGTGTACGCGCGCCACAAGGACGACCCGCTGCTGGCCGACTACTTGCAGACGCACTTCCAGGTAACACACACGCGATCACTATACACCTAACATTCTTTAACGAAACATTTTCGATTTAAATGGGGAAGTTAACCATAGCTAGTTCCAAACACCGACATTAGGAGCTCTGTTAATGTTATTTTATATCAGATTGGGCGCCTAGCTTTGGTCACGCCATCTATTATGGGTGTACGATCCCTTGCTAGACCATGCATTACTTTTAGATGATGGATGAATGGAATAAAAGAAAGTAAAGTACTGAAACACCACTGTATTGTCTGCAAGGTACTTAAAGTAAAATGAGCTTAAGGGACTGATGGTGTGGAAATGTCGTGAGAGACGCGGCCCTTGTTGGCTGTAACGAGAACGCCTGGCTGACCTGATAGCTCAACGCAAACTTTGACCGACTTTCCCCAGTAATTGAGAAAACCTGCTAATTGATGTTCATCGGATAGACGGGTATCTATCCGATGAACATCAAATAGCAATTTGTTTACCTTGCAATTTAAACAAATTCAATCAATAAGCTAGTTTTGTGTTTCACCAGGATAAACTGCGCAACAAGTGGTCGATGGTGATGTCAGAGATCGAGCTGAAGCGCAACGTGGCGCTTCAGGCGGAGGACCAGCTCAAGGAGCTGCAGCAGCTGCTGGAGGAGCTCGGCGCCTGGTGCGAGGGTCTCGACCGCAAGCTCAGCGCCGACCCGGTACGGTACCGTTACAGGATTGGGTTGGTTAAGACCGCGGTGGCGGCAAACAAACTGGTCGTCCTTAGGGTTCTAGTTCACGGCCGCCGGCATCGAACTTGTCGACAGTCATGTAGGATTGAAGGACTATGGAGGCATCTTCACGGAGCCGGTTCTACTTCGCACGGTACCCGGCTCACGGTCTAGTATGATAATCTATGAGTGCTGGTTCACGAGGTTGGACTCGGCGCATGCAAGGCTACTCGGTGCCGGCCCGGTTTATAAGCGGTCGTGATCGAGTGCTCTTACAGTTACAGACCTGCAGTTGTAATTGATTTTTTTATTTCATATAAACCTACATGACACTCATGAAACTTCAAAAGATATGTGCTTAGATCGGTGGGAAAAACTGTCAAACTGTAGAGTTGACCGTGTTTGGGAAGATTGCCTTTACGTTATCAATAACGTTTTGCGCGCAGGACGGCGCCCGCGCCTCGTTCGTGGAGCGCCAGGCGACGGTGGAGCGCGTGCAGGCGCTGACGCGCTCGCTGCGCGCGGCGCACGTGGGCGTGCCCGAGCGCGCGCTGGGCGACGTGCTGGCGCAGTGGGCGCGCGCCGAGCGGGCGGCGGGCGCGCACGAGTCGCAGGCCGGCGCCTACGTCACGCGGGCCAACCTGGCGCGCGCCGCCGTGGCCGCGCAGGCCGCCGCCCTGCGCGCGCACCCGCTGGGCGGCCGCCACTACGACGACTTCCCGCTGCAGGAGGACGCGCTCGCGGTACGTACGCCGAACGAGGTAGCGGTTAATGCCCACTAAACGTGGAGTCGTATTCGAATTATTTTGTTGTGTATGTGCAGCGCATAAAGGCGGCCATGGCGGAAATCGCAGTGAACGTGGAAGAAGCCGAGCGCGAGTACACGTGGCTGTGCAAACGAGCGCTCGCGCCTCCCGAGCAGGCCGGGCGCGTGCGCGACAAGTTGCGCGACGAGTGGGCCGCGCTGCAGGCCGCGCACGCGCAGAGACACGACAGGTCAGTACACGTGCGCGACTAGCTGCGCGACGAGTGGGCCGCGCTGCAGGCCGCGCACGCGCAGAGACACGACAGGTCAGTACACGTGCGCGACTAGCTGCGCGACGAGTGGGCCGCGCTGCAGGCCGCGCACGCGCAGAGACACGACAGGTCAGTACACGTGCGCGACTAGCTGCGCGACGAGTGGGCCGCGCTGCAGGCCGCGCACGCGCAGAGACACGACAGGTCAGTACACGTGCGCGACTAGCTGCGCGACGAGTGGGCCGCGCTGCAGGCCGCGCACGCGCAGAGACACGACAGGTCAGTACACGTGCGCGACTAGCTGCGCGACGAGTGGGCCGCGCTGCAGGCCGCGCACGCGCAGAGACACGACAGGTCAGTACACGTGCGCGACTAGCTGCGCGACGAGTGGGCCGCGCTGCAGGCCGCGCACGCGCAGAGACACGACAGGTCAGTACACGTGCGCGACTAGCTGCGCGACGAGTGGGCCGCGCTGCAGGCCGCGCACGCGCAGAGACACGACAGGTCAGTACACGTGCGCGACTAGCTGCGCGACGAGTGGGCCGCGCTGCAGGCCGCGCACGCGCAGAGACACGACAGGTCAGCTGCAACTTAATCAGTGCTGTAGAATATATACATATAACGCATCGGAAACAATTGTATTGACTGAAAATGTAGTAAATAAATGTATGCGATGTGGGGATGAGGAGGGGTTAGGTAAACAACATGACGTGTATTACTTTGAGAGTCAATTGTGATCAGAGACTCAACTGTACTCAGCTACAGTCCTCAACTGTCCTCTCTCCTTTAATAGGTGGTTTAAATATACATAGATAGTACGTGACTACGTGCTAACACTAAGCTTACGGAAAACAGTATATCTACCTTAACTTAACCCTGAACAATACGTGACATGCTGATGTACAACACACGTGACACGATGATGAACAATATACGTGACTTCTCACCACATGTACCACGTCAATGTGTGTGTAATAATGCTGGACCAGATGCTGTCTCACTTCAACTCAAATGGGATTCTGCATAGTCAACAGTTTGGTTTCACGGAGGGTAGGTCGACAACAGACGCGGGAGTAAAACTCATCAGTCACATTCTGGAATCCTGGGAGAAGTCCCAGGATGCCATCGGTATTTTCTGTGACCTCTCAAAAGCGTTTGACTGCGTCGACCACAACACACTGATCTGTAAATTACACCACTACGGAATTCGTGGACAAGCTGCTGATCTTGTTCTCTCATATTTATCAAACAGGCAGCAAAAAGTAAATGTAAATGGGGCGACGTCCTCCGGGTCTCTAGTAAAGATGGGCGTGCCCCAAGGTTCAATTCTCGGGCCTTTCCTATTTCTTGTTTACATTAATGATCTCCCTTACATGATGGCCAAATTATCGGATATAATTCTATTTGCTGATGACACTTCGCTAATTTTTAAAATAGATAGAAAGGATACGGATGTCTTACATGCTAACGAAAGTCTAACTGTTCTCTCGAAATGGTTCGCAGCTAACAATCTTTTACTGAATGCGAACAAAACAAAATGTCTAAAATTCTCTTTACCAAATGTACCTCAACGGGATATAATTTAAATCTTGACGGCAAAAAACTTGATGTTATAGCGGAAACTGTATTCCTAGGGATTACTATCGATTCAAAATTGCAGTGGGTACCGCACATTAAAACTCTTTCGGGTAGGTTAAGCTCAGCTGCATATGCAGTAAGGAAAATAAGGCAGTTAACTGATGCAGCTACAGCTAGGTTAATATACTATGCTTATTTCCACAGTATTATGTCTTATGGCATTCTGCTGTGGGGATCGGCGGCAGACGTTGACTCAATTTTCATTTTACAAAAGCGGGCAGTCCGCGCGATCTATAAAATGGGTCCTCGCGAGTCCCTCAGAGAAAAATTTAAAGAGATCGATGTACTGACTCTGCCTTCCCTTTATATCCTAGAATGTATTTTATATGTCCGCAAAAACCGAGGGCTTTTCAAAATTAGAAGCGACTTCCACAATATTAATACACGCAGTAAACACGAAATTGTAATACCCAAATTCAGGTTAACAAAAACTAGTAAGTCTTTTCTTATTAACAGTATACGTTTTTATAACAAATTACCTAAGTCAGTTATAGAACTGACCGATGGAAAGTTCAAAAATTACATTAAACGTGTCCTTATTAAAAAAGCATATTACAAAATCAAGGACTACGTTGAAGATAAAGAGGTTTGGCTTTAGTTCCTTCTGCGCATGCGGCTTCCCTGGTAGCTCATAAACAGCACAAATATGTGGATGTCTTTAACTATTCTCAATCTCATTTTTTTTTTCTTTTCATTTTAATTTACAATGGTTTTTTTTTACAATGGTTATCACATCACTTAAACACCCTTTGTTCAGAATAGTTGCAGCACTGATGACAATATTTTTGTCACTTGTTTAATTTAGTCTTTTATAATATTTTCTTGCCTTTGTATAGATTCTTTTTAACGATTGTTTGTGAATGTGTGAACAGACACAATTACAGTACGAGAACTAGAGACCAATTAGTTCAGCCGGGCTTCAGACTCGCTAAAGTAGACTCATCTTTCATGGGGTACTGTTTAAGATGCTATAATAAAATTCCACAAAGTATTCTTGAACTGAATGAGACGAAATTTAAATCATGCATTAAACGCACACTATGTAAGCAAGCATATTACAAGTTGGACGATTATATCTCTGATAAAAATACTTGGCTCAATGCCGGTCCTGCTCCACATGGACAGGGGCGCATAAACTGATTAATGGATAGCATTAAATAGTATTGTTGGAGCTGCTGAAGATTGTACAACTATCTTTGCATTGTATAGATTCAATTTCTTTTGGTATTATATAACCGCATAGCCCATATTATGTGAGTACTATGTAATAGAAAGCTATCCTTCGTTGGAAACCTACGTCATTTTTTTTTTTTTTTTTTTTGACTTGAATTTGCCCTGGCGGTTAAGTGTATGTCATGCTCACTCAAATGTCTCGCTGATGGTGGCGCGTGTGTCGGATCAGTTAGTTCCCTTCAAAATGGTTGAGTTGAATGGTGCTGATACATGCGTCATGTTCGTGAACGGGCGCTGTCAGTTGTGACTGGTCATCTCTTGGTTGCCACGGCTTATTTGAATTAATTATTTTATTTTTTGAATTGTTCTTTTCCTTGTTTTTACTATGGACACTTTTAACGTGCACATCTTGCTACATCGCTCTCACATAATGTACCATCTAAACATGAATGATGTAACCAAGGTTTTGTAAAAATATTCTGATTTAAAAGAGTGTCCATGGAGTTTCTTGCCCGTTCTTCTCCATAGAGATCTACGTTAGGGAATGGGCAACTACAGTACTTTCACAGTTTTTATGCCTTGTGACTGGGACTGTAGCTAAATTTCATTGTTGTCTTTGTTTCGACAGTTCAAAAGTGCCTGTAACGGGCCTACTTGAAATAAATGCTTTGATTTGAACAGTGTAGGCCTTGTAGATTCCTAGATGTGTGTTAACTTTTGTTAACCTCTTATCTTGTTTTCCGTTTTTCTTGTGTAGTAAACAACGACTTATTGTCGGGCCTATGCTGTCCCCCCATACTTGAGTACTAATGCTGTAACATGATAATATTGTAAAACTAATCATTTTAAAAGAGTAACCATGGAGTTTCTTGCCGGTTCTTCTCCATAGGAAACGACCAACCCGAACCGTGCACCTTTTTGTCGACGTTTCATAAGTGCCCATGTAGGCCTATGTGAAATAAAAATATTTTGATTTTGATTTATCCTCTATATAAATATGTTGGATCCGGTCATTGGTACGGACTTAAAATTAATAGCAAGTACGCCAGTAGTGACATCACGCGACCTACGTACTAATCTACCCCCACTACAGCGTGCTTTTACAGAGCCCTGATGTTTACAGCTCGCAGTGAGAACGAAATTGAAAGTCAGATCGCAGCGGAGTGGAGACGTCCCGGATCTGTACCGTGGTTTCCAAATCAAAATCAAAAGTCATTTATTCTGGCTGATAAGCAGCACTGAATGCGAAGTTTACAAGAAACAGTCCCCCAAAACGCCAGTTCTTCGCTACTTCTTCTACTTCGCTAGTGTTTTAGCTGGGAACAAACTCCCCAGCAACACGTCTGTCTGATCTCATTTATCTGTTGGAAGAAACATATTTTATACAATAATAGTATTGACATTTTATACCAAAGTACAAATGCACTAGCTTTGAGTTAAGTTACTCACTTGCTGACATAACGTGGTCGACACGCAGCGTTTGTTACGTTTAGATAAAGTGAATAATATGCATTCGTATCGGCACAGATGGAGCGCGTGCCAGGCGGAGTGGGCGCGCCTGTACGCCATGCTGGAGGCGTGCGGCGAGTGGCTGGACGCGGCCGAGCGGCAGCTGGAGGCCGCCCGGGACCCCGACCTGCCCTTCAAGGACCTCAAGCAGAAAGTCCGAGATCTGGATAACCAGGTTATTATCAACCACCTGACTTCAAAATCCGCTTTTCTACATTTTTGTCGTCAAATAAAGAACAAAAAAAAAATCATCAACTGCTTCGGATCGCAACCAGTCTAATCGTATGCAGCTGAATTCCTATATTTTACATGGCGACTGCCGCATTTGACCACTTCCAGAGTTATCAACGATGTGTATGGTTCTACTAACGCTGCCATCTTGTTTTGTAATACCGTCAGGAGGGTTGTCGGTAACATCCCTCCTGACGTCATTCAAGCGCCATTTGATGTGACGTGTGTGCGCAGATGTCGTCCCGCGCGGAGTCGGTGCAGGCGGCGCGCGCGGCGGGCAGGGCCGTGGTGGCGGCGTGCGGAGCGCCCCTCGCCTGCGACGTGCAGGACCAGCTGGAGCTGCTCAACGAGCGCTGGCACGCCGCCGCCGCCGCCATACAGCAGCTCAGCGACAAGTGAGTGTAGTGTACTTACACGCTGATATATGTAGTGTCGGCGTGTCGTGCGACGTGCAGGACCAGCTGGAGCTGCTCAACGAGCGCTGGCACGCCGCCGCCGCCGCCATACAGCAGCTCAGCGACAAGTGAGTGTAGTGTACTTACACGCTGATATATGTAGTGTCGGCGTGTCGTGCGACGTGCAGGACCAGCTGGAGCTGCTCAACGAGCGCTGGCACGCCGCCGCCGCCGCCATACAGCAGCTCAGCGACAAGTGAGTGTAGTGTACTTACACGCTGATATATGTAGTGTCGGCGTGTCGTGCGACGTGCAGGACCAGCTGGAGCTGCTCAACGAGCGCTGGCACGCCGCCGCCGCCGCCATACAGCAGCTCAGCGACAAGTGAGTGTAGTGTACTTACACGCTGATATATGTAGTGTCGGCGTGTCGTGCGACGTGCAGGACCAGCTGGAGCTGCTCAACGAGCGCTGGCACGCCGCCGCCGCCGCCATACAGCAGCTCAGCGACAAGTGAGTGTAGTGTACTTACACGCTGATATATGTAGTGTCGGCGTGTCGTGCGACGTGCAGGACCAGCTGGAGCTGCTCAACGAGCGCTGGCACGCCGCCGCCGCCGCCATACAGCAGCTCAGCGACAAGTGAGTGTAGTGTACTTACACGCTGATATATGTAGTGTCGGCGTGTCGTGCGACGTGCAGGACCAGCTGGAGCTGCTCAACGAGCGCTGGCACGCCGCCGCCGCCGCCATACAGCAGCTCAGCGACAAGTGAGTGTAGTGTACTTACACGCTGATATATGTAGTGTCGGCGTGTCGTGCGACGTGCAGGACCAGCTGGAGCTGCTCAACGAGCGCTGGCACGCCGCCGCCGCCGCCATACAGCAGCTCAGCGACAAGTGAGTGTAGTGTACTTACACGCTGATATATGTAGTGTCGGCGTGTCGTGCGACGTGCAGGACCAGCTGGAGCTGCTCAACGAGCGCTGGCACGCCGCCGCAATAAACAACATGCGGTCATTGACCCCAAAAATGTACTATCAATTTTTTGTTATATTTAAATATTGATTTACATGCATCCGAGAAGTTTTGCCAGCTAATTTACTCTGTATGGTACGAACTTGGAGCCGCTAAGTTATGGAGAACAATAACGCGATGTTTACCGTCCAGGATCAGCTCAGTGGAGAGTCGCAACGTGGTGGCGGAGGGCGGCGCGGCGTGGGCGGCGGGGGCGCGGGCGCTGCTGCGGCGCGCGGCCGAGCTGCTGCACACCACGTGCGCCAACGTCGCCGACCGGACCTGCCTCGCCATCCGGCTCAGCCTCGTCAAGGTACAGATACACGACACATTCATTCATATGTTTAGCAGCAAAAGCCCCGGAAGCCTCAATAAAGCCCGTGGACAAAATTTTCCATGTACATTAAAATCCCTATTACATTATATACATTATATTTTTGCGTTAAATCCAGCTTTGGCGAACTAATTCTGAGAAACTGAAAGACTTAAACAACTTTTTTTATTAAATGGTGGAAAATAGTTACTAGTATAGTTTATAGCGGTCTCACTTTTCCTAATGTTTTCTTATCTATTAATAGAAAGTCAAAATTCCGAAGTAAGTTTTTCATAAAATGCGCGACGGCACTCTTTCGAGTTCGTGGAATGAACTATTGTAGGTATATAATAAAACAAAATTAAATATATAAGGTCCCATTAAAATAGATGGACAAATTTGATTTTATTTTGACCTACAATAATAAATTGCCAGCACACTAGAATAAACATCCACAAAACGGTCAAAACAAAATCACTGTAGTCAGTGTTTTTTTTGCTTGGATATCTTTGGTTAGACGTACTGAACGTGTGTTAAAATTTGTCCATCTATTTTAACGGGACCTTATATAATAATATATCTTAAACAGTGATTTAGTTAATAGTAGCCTCAAAATTTTGGAATATGTTTCGAATATCTATTAAAAAATCCTTTTCAAAGCGCTAATAATTAACTGTAAATTTCTCTATTACTACATTAATATTATTACGTAAAATTTATACCAGAACAACCGTTAGTTAAAAGAAATTAAATATCATATAAAAATAATTATATAAAACTTAAAATAAACGTAATTACAACAGCTAAATTGCTACATAATGCCATGCGTTGGCTGCTTGAACTCGGTACCGCAGGTCAACTCAGCAATTTTGTGAAAGGCCTCGTGATGTAGATTTATATAATTTTTTGGAAAAAATCATCTGAATACAGATTTTAATTTTTTTGTTCTGTGTCACATCTTCTGTATTTTTGAAGAAGTGATAGATTGTGTGGTTAAAATTGTAAACGTAATCGCGGTTAAGTTCGATTAATTGATACATCGACAAACTACTATCAAATGAAACACGAACTACTCGATTGTCTTCAAATCCACTAGATTTTTTTAAGAACTTTTTTGCGTTAGTTGCAAAAATTAATATCATTCCGCTATTTCTGTAAGCACACTTATTCAGTAAGTAGCATGAACATGAAACACATAAGAAATTGCTCGCGGCTATGTTTATTAATAACTGTTTTTCTGTGCAAAAAATGCAATTATAATGAGTTGGTTCGGCTAGGCGGGTAGGCAGCTAGGCGGCTCATGGACATAAATCACAGGCGTTAGGCTCGCTGCCTGCTCGCTATGGCGCTCTAAAGCGCGGCGTATCGCCAAGTGCAGCGCTGGCACACAGCCAAGGCAGACCATAGACGTGCCACTGTGGGGGAAAACTTACTTTACGAGCTAGCGCGTAAGAATCAGAGTCAAACGTCACCGCTACTGCACGGCAATGCAGTGCCCTGCTTAAACTCGTATACCAACCATTTCTGCCAGGCAACTTTAAATCTTATGCTGTTTTCTTTAGATTTTACATCGGGTTGTGAGGCTGGTGTCTCCACGTGTTAGTTGGTGTTGGTCGTGTCGTGTATTCGCAGTTTCGTTTCTCTTCCTAGTTCGCTGTTGTTTTCGTAAAGGACAAAGGCCCGTTTGATCTATAATTTATCTGCCATTAATTGGGGAAACTGAGTGAATCACGTGGAGTCCGCATTTATTGGTTTCGAAATGTTTTTGCTATTTTCGGTAGTTAAAAGAAGTGATTTGTAATGCACACTTTGATATTTTTGTGAATGTTATAGTTTTTGATTTAAGTGCAACATGCAGGGTGGAAGGGACACCGACGCACAAACGATTACCATGTATTCAATACATTTGAATTACTAATGAAAAATTTCTATGGAGGGGTGGAGGGTGGGGGGTCAGAATGATATTGAATACGTGGTACCTAATCGTTTGTGCGTCGGTGTCCCTTCCACCCTGTACTTGCAAACATATCATTTCTCACCAGGGTATTATGTGAGTCGTACACATGATACACTATATCGTCGTCCCCACACGGTGCACGTCAGCGTCACACGTCGCACGTCGCACGGGTTTAGTTTGTTTACGTGTATGTTGCGAGCATGCACGACACTTTAGGGTCGCGCGCGCGGTTTGTTCCCGATGTACCTCGCATAGATTTATTGCCGCATGCATTTCAAATATATTACTATACAATTCGGGATTCAATATGCATGCACTTGATGTTGATACAAAGACTGCATTTTGTTTTGTCTTTTTAAAAAACGACGAATTCGTTTAGAATCCTTATTTATGATATTGAGATGCGTCCAACTTTCATAAACAATACGAGTATGTCGTGGCATATCTTCATCTTCGGCGGCTGCAAGAGCCTCAGGGTACCTACTGAGTAGTCCGCGGGGATCGTACGTAATGCACACAGGACGCACACGTTGAGCGTAATGTCGCGTCCACAATCTCAAACGTGCGCCGCGGTCAGACACTGTATAAGTCGATGATGATGAGCTTCGCGAGAGCTGGCGTATTATCAGCCATGCATCGCTCCGCCAGTCGACACTGCAATCGTCTGGAATATAATCTGGAATAGGCACCTTTTGATACTACTCAATCACTTGGTAATATTTGCACGTGACGTCCTAGGTTTGATTCCCAGATCGGGCAAAGTGTTCATGGGGTTATTTCATCAGAAAATTCTCAGAATTAGTGACCGGTTGATGGCATATGATGGTGATGGTGGTTGAGGCTCGCTCTCCATTACATGGGACTTAAACGTAACTGGCAAAATGTAAATGTTGTTTATTTTGAAAATAGGTGTTTACAAACATTTTACACGTAATTTTTTTTTTAAACTGGTTGAGGCCGTTGTTTCGTACTTGCTACTAATACTCTGAGATGAAACATCCGAAACAAGCTCAGACGTCATTAGTCTCTTTTAAGGTCCAGAGATGATCTAGATCAACTCGAGAACTGAGATGGTCTTTTTTGTCTTTGGGTGGACCTGTACAGTAAGTGCAAGCATTTGTCAGTTATCATGTAGCTCGACTCATAACTCAAGAAGCTCACCGACACGACAAATAATATCAAAGAAAGGACATTTGGGTAGGTCGCATATAGTAAAATAGCCAGACAATCGTTAACACCAAAGGGATAAAGAAATGTTCCACATGCTCGTCACATTCACAATACTTTACAAAATCAATATTTATGAAAATCATTAAATGTCATTCACAATAATAAAATAAAATGACGATCCCGCATGACGAGTACCTCGTGAAAACTCTTGACTGGGCCCGCGAGGTTGTCGACATGTGGGCTGTGAACGCAGCGATAGTGTGTCACTTGTGCCTATAGTCGTTTCAGCCAATGCAATGGCTTAGTTGCCAAGAGCCTCGACCAATATATAAGGAGGCTCTCGTTAGACAGCTGGATCAAGGGCTTGTTCCAGAAAGCGGTACGCCTGGACAAGGCTCGGATTGTTAGGAGGTTCCTCTCTTTAGTGCCCTGACGTCGGGAGCTTGGACCCTGTTCGCGATACCCGTGGGCTACTACATAAATTGTGTATGTGTTATAAAATCTGCATATTTCTGGCAAACAAATGAATCACATCAAACAAACACACCTCGAAAAACATTTTTATCTTGTCCGTCTGTCTATTTCGGCTTATCTCCGAAACGGCTAGACCGATTTTGATGGGACCACATGGGATTACTAGCAGATATAGCTTTTGTTATAAGGAGTAACTTAGGGGCTGTGTTCACGAGCGAGAATCGCGACGATATTATCGTCGTTGCCACGTATTTCTATACACCTTAGAGGCCGTCTCCACGAGCAAGAGAATCGCGGCGATATTCCTTATAATTATATCCTATACAAATACGTAATATCGCCGCGATTCTCTCGCTCGTGGAGACGGCCCCTTAGGCTGCTTTTATTTAGAAAAGGATTAGGGTTCCATGCTAAAATTAAAACCTTTGAAATTGTTAAAAACCCGATTCAAATACGGAAGTAATATTTTTATAATAATTTCACGCGTACGAAGGTCGCGGGCAAAAAAAAACCGGACAAGTGCGAGTTCGACTCACGTGGGTTCCGTACGTTCATTATCTAAATACCGTAAGTTTTTTAAATCTGACCCAAATTTGTTACCATAGATTTCTTCTAGGTTTTCCTGTAGTCTATAGGCAAATAACTATTTTTTTGTAACAAAGACAACAAAGAACGAGAAACGAATGAAATTAAAAACTTCGACATTCAATGAGTAAACCTCTAATGTAGGCGTATAAGGATTTGGTACATCTCTGCCTAACACTTCAGGGAAAATCAGGCGCGATGTTATGCTATTCGATTCGCTTTATTAAGTGTTTAAGGGAGGTGTACCCTGCACATGCCGCACCGCGAGCGCACACCCGTCTCCGCGTAAAAATACGCGGATATTTCCAGCGCGCGCTAAGAATAGGACAATGTTTGTTTGTGTTTTAAAAATACGCGCGCGACGGGGATGCTCTGTCGTTACGTGCTTACTATGAACATACACAAGCTTGAAGGATTTGTAAATACTTACGATATTGCATTTAGCGCGCAGACTTGAGTTCATCACAGTTAGATGAAAACAATAATATTTGACGGTGCGAGTTTCGATCAACTGTCAACACTGCTATTCCTGTTTTACGTGACGTGCGCTAATGAGGTGCTATTTAGATGGCTGCAATAAAAATGGCGCGCATCTTATACCTACTACTCGGTTAATGTTCTCACCTATGACTACTCTGGAACTCGGAAAGGTGATATTTATCAGATGTTGGCACATTACAACAATATTTTAGACGTTTATGTTTTTCTTAATGCTAATTGGACGATCATTAAATACAATGCATATACACAAATAGTTAATAACTTTCTTGTAGATGAATCTGTTTGCCGCCATTCAGTTTTAATAAATTGTTCATCAATCCTTCCAATTACGATGTTTGTATGTACAATTATCTAAACATAATACGTTAAGAACGTGGTATAGGTCAGGAGAGCCCCGGTTGCGATGGCTGACGAGCTCGTCACTCATCGGACCGCATTAGCGACCAAACTCCGTCACTGCAGCACAAACTTGTATGTTATGAGATCAAGGCGCTCTTGAGTCTCATGGGGGACATCTGTACAGTACACCACGACCGTTCAGCAGGACGCGTTTGTGACCCAGCAGTGAGTGACTTCACTTACAACATCTTCTGTCAATCTTCACGCTTTTTATAATATCTGTAAACTTTTGTGTTGATACCATACAAACAAATTATTTGTCATTGAACCGATGAAGCGTCCAATCCGGCTCTCTGAGAGTTCATTATCACATGCTAGAGCGGCAGAACATGTCAACATGTTAGAAATATTTTAAAGTTTACATGGAAGTCGTACTTAAAGAATAAGCGTGAGCGTTCCTAGGAACCTGTGTTAAAATCAAATACGATTCTGTGCTGAAAACACATCCAGCTTTATAGGTATTAGTTCCATCGGTGAAGCACTTTGTTACGTTACCGAGAAGTGTCCCTATAAGGAAGTGGACTGATAGTTAGCAGACCTGGGCGGATCGCGGCGGCATCGCGTCTATTTCTGAATCTAGGAAAATATTCGTGTCCCATCACGCCGGCGCCCACATGCGTAAAGACGTAAGAGTTGCGTGAGCCGCGCACAGATATAGATCTACTAGTAATCGGTGTAATGTTTACATTGGTATCGGTAGCGTCTGCCGGTTTATATCGAAATGAAATATGTGCGGTGTCGAGGCGGGCTTAGTCCCCCGGCGGGCACTTCCGCGAGCGTGCGCGTGTCTGTGCGGTATACCCGTGGACACGATAGTCCACGCTCTTGGGTATCGGAGTGTTGTGTGTGACGTTCAATACGTCCGCGAGTGACGACTTGACGAGTGACAAATGTGCGCACTGTGACCTGTTCATGTATGTGTTGATTGACGATTGTTTAGCGTAGAGGAGCGACCGACCGCCGCGCCGCTGCATTTGTGTTTAGGTAAATTCTTCATTTTAGGCTGTAATGACTAGACATCGGATTACTTACTCGTATATGCATTTGCATGTTTGCAATATATTTTTTACCATAATTGCCTAATTTTGTACTTTTTCATCAATGGTGCTTATTTCAGTCGTTAAATGTGTTAAGAGCGTTGCAATATGCTGTTCTTAAACCCCGGGTCTGTAAGGAATAAAGCAAGTTAAAGCATATATTAACTGCACCGGCCACAGCCTGCCTGAAGAGGTTTCTGCCTAAATGGTGCCACATTTCAAATTTCTGACCAGTAGGTCTGTTTCGGCCTACAAATTAATGTTTAGTGTCAAACGTCATAAGTTTGCTCTAGAAAATCTACAAAAATATTAAATTGTGTATTGTCACAACATAACTACATTTAATACGTATGTAGGGTGGCAGGGACACCGATGCTAGAACGGTTACCAGGTATTCAGTACATCATTCTGAAGTCCCCACATAGAAATTTTTCATTGGTTATTAAAAAACAAACAGCTGTTTCCTACAAAGCTGCAATACCTACACGGTCGAAATGTATTGAACAGCTTATTTAAAAAGAAATATCGATGACAAGTCTCTAAAAAAGCCGATAAAGCACCCAAATCATTAGGTTTCATAATGCCGCTATCGAAGTGCTTCACGCAAGCCAAAACTTTAAAAAAATATATACCTACTGTACTTTTGTTAGAATCCACTTGGAGTACGCGTCTGAAATGTGGAACCCTTGTTATCACAAATACATTGAGAAGTTTTTAGAGAGCAAGAGCATTAAAAAAAGATTTATCAAGAATTTGTGCTTTCATCAAAAAGTGCCCTACCGATCTGAAGGTTACCTCAACCTCTGTAAGAGGTATCATATTTTACCCTTAACGAACCTCCGAGAAATTTCCGACTGTATTTTATTATTTAAGATTTTTAATAATATCTCCGATATTTGCATTAATAGCTCCGGTACTCTATCCAATTTTACTTTAACGTCCCTGGAAGGACGAAGCGATGGTACCCACCGCTACGTGTTCCATTTATTTCCACTAATTACAAGTAGAATTCGTTTATTGTGCGCACTAGCAAAAACTTTAATAAAGTATGTAAACGGCACGATTTCGATCCCTTCTCCTGTCTGAGCCTTAGTCTTTTTTAATTTAGATGGTTGATAGATATTTTGTAGGTATGTTCAAATATAACCTCAGTGGATGTAAGTAGTAGTAGATATGTGTTTCTAGTGTAAGTGTTTGATGTTGTCCTGTTTTTTTTTGTGTACTGCCCACACACGCTGTGTTGTTCACACCATCTTTACTTTAGTCTGTTTTTTATAAGTGAAGACTTGTAATTGGCTCTCAGTTTCACTTACCATTTTTTATTCTGTTTTGTTTAGCTGCAAGTCTTCCATAGTTCATGAATTAATAAATAATCCGACGTCTAGTAATAAGTATTTGGTAACGTCTCCTTTATATGCGATTTGGTTGAAAGATTTTCTGTGAAAAAAAAAAACACTTAATTCGTTTCTTATTGATTAATATTTTTTGACAAACTTTTAAAGACACACGATTTGATTTACGTTTACTACGGAAGCATAATTATCTCAAATAACGTAAAATAAAGGAGTAATTTCTTTCTTTTTTATTACTGAAGATTGCATTGTTGTATTAAACTACACATATTTCAGAGTCCCCCTGAAGGTCTACCACTGACTTCAAATTCAGCTATATATTATACATTTCCATCCCATTCGGTTCTTGCCACATTACCAGTATTCTGTTAAACGTAGTTTCTGTTTCATAAGCTCTACATGTTATAGCGGCATTTGCGACGCCCCGGCAGTAGGTTCCTCTGTTTATGTTGACTCCGATGCTGCTGCCTCGCTCGGCGTGGTCTGCGAGCTCGTGTGAACCTGTCGCTGTTCTCTCTCATGTTATGTAAATAGCCGCAGCGACAGCAGACTGCACGTGCTGCCTCTTCGCCATCACTGCAGTCGCTAGCAGATGCTCTTGCTGCAAGTGCCCGCTGCGCTGCCACCGCGACGCAGAATTTAAAACACTGTCGTGCTGGCAGCATGAAGAACTCCTCATACACAATTTGTTTGTGATCTCTCAATACAAATATTGTTTTTTCAATTCATTTTTTACAAGTCTCCAATCTTTGTGAAGAAATGTTTCAGCTCAGTGTAGTGTAAGCAAAGTAATGTTAATTTCACTAGTCGGCTGCTACTTCGCACACCTCTTCAGTGCACCTGTGAGTTCTGCTCTCACGACACGTGCATATTGCAGTGTCGTGAGAGCACTCAAATAAGCCTCTTCAAATAGTTGTGCACAGGTGCGCGGGTCTGGCGTGTCTGCGTCTGCAGCTAACATGCTCATATGAGACGGTTGTACATGTACAATATCTATTATCTTGTTACTTTCTACATGCCTATAACAGTGCAGTAATATTCTGTACATACCTACAGTTACTGTAAGCGTGGAGGCCGAGCGTCAATTCAGCGGTTAATTCTTTCGTTCGATTGATCTCTTTATGTAAGCACTGCCCTGTGCCTTAGAGCAGATGTGTTGTTCCAGATGTGTTGCTAGACAAGCAGTAGTCTCCAGGTCCGAAGTTCCTTCGAGGCAGTATACTTAGTATTGATCCTGCCTGTAATGCGGATCGTTAGGCAGTTCGGCTGTCACACATCTCCGCAGTGTAGCGCTAATGTGACTTAACGACGTCATCAAACGCGCGCTCGGCGATATTGCACTGTTTTATGTCTGTAATGTTAAATGTCATTCAGGAGAAATTATATTCAAACGCTTTAAACGAAACTGTTCTTAAAATCTGTCCGTTAATTTATGAATTTGGTTCAAAATTCTGGCACCGTTAAGCTACAACAAGATTTTCTTCTTCACTCATTTCAGCACTTTGGACTTTGAATTCTAGATCAAATACAATGTGTATTTCTTCTGGCATACATTCTTCAACCTCTTGATATTAACTAGCTTCTTATTTTAACATGTCCCATGACAAAACAACGTAAAATGGTACAACAAGGTGTTTAAAATGTAAACCCACAGATAAAGAGACTACATACTAGAGAGAAGAACACCTCTCATTTGGTACAGATCTGTAAATAGCGCAGTGGTCGTACGTAAGTCAACACCATGAATTATAACGCGCGTACATTCACATGTTCATACCTCATGTGAACATCGGTTATATTTAGTTACCTGCTTCTGTTTGCCTATTGATAAGGCAGATATTGCAACTAAATGGAAAGTGGTAAAGGAGTGAGTTGATGCCATTCACGTTACGCTTTATAAAGCTGACCTGACGTTATTGAATAAGCGATAGCGGCGGCGGCGGCGGCGAGTGGAGCGTTGTGGCCGATGGTTTACAGTTTACATCGTATTGTGTGAGTTTTGCGTGTGATGTCTTAGTGCCAATTAATTGTCTTATGAAGCGACCGTATAACAACTCATTTGATAACATAAATTGATAACTGCTTAAATGACGGCTAAATTGCAGTTTCATAATTTAATTTTAAGTTTTGCATCCTAAATGCAATAACCGAAATATGTAGGATATTTAGACCTTAGGAAAAGAAGGGACTATTGTTTTTGTTTGAGCTTGGATTTAGGTGTTTGTTTCTTTATGAAGGCACTCATGTATGGCTTCTTCCACAGGCTCGCGAGGAGGAGCTGGCCAGCAAGCTGAAGGATATGGAGGTGTTGCGCAAGAATAAGCAGCTGCCCAAGGGCGAGCAGACCGCGCAGCTTCAAGCTGAGCTCGAAAAGGTAGGCAGAGGTGACCTATAGCAGGTACACTCACAGTTCGCCAGTTATTTTAAGTCTCATGTGATAGGGATCGAGACGAATGCCTTCGACTGGGTATAATTCCAGACTCCGGGCTACTATTGAAAAATTCGTTAAATATATAAAAACCAATAACAAATTGCTCGACCCGGTAATTGAACCCAGGACTTCGTACTCAGCAGTAGCGCTTGCGATCCTTTGCCTAATGAGACATCTGTTACTAGGATTTGATCTGCCATATCGAAGAAAAACATCCGTGTCACGTATTTTTACCAGAGTACGGCGAAGCTAAAAGGAAGGGTTATGATTTTAGCAGTGTATGTATGTTTGTATTTACGTAAATATGTTCCTCCGTAGCTCCTAAACTATTCATCCGATTTTGATGAATAAGTTGTCAATCGATTCGTTATTATGACCCGGGTAATTTATGCTACATTTTAACCGACTTTAACAACAGGAGTCGATTTTACCTTGTAAACCCCGGATTTAATTAATTTTGATTGATTTTGAATTTTGATTTTTCAGTAGTCGGGTTTTTTAGTTGTAGGTAGTATACCACACAAATTCTTGTGCTCGAGCCGATACATCGGTATTACATCTTTTATGTATGATACATCAAATGTCTCACACTTTAGAGTTAGTTCTGGTAGACGATTTATATTATCATTAGTGTGCAACTGTTCGCCGTATATTTTCGTTGGTGGACGAGGTCATTGGCACCCCGCGACGTCAGCGTGACGTGTGCCGCCCACGTGGCGTGACGCGCTGATGACGTAGACACATGTAGTGATCTTAAAGATAATTGGCGGCCGATGTGCGACTTTCATTTGTAACTTTGTACGATCCAATAGCCTCGGGTTTCACCAACGGAGATCGCTACATCTAGCATTCCCTCGCTACAGCTACAAAGTGGTCCCGCCAGCGTATGCTTGTACCATTCCGTTGACTAAGTGCACAATATTCGCTGATGCGGTGTAATGTTTGAGCACACGTCTGTCATAACTAGCGCGGAGCAAACGAGAGCATGGCTAGACTAAACAGCCCTCCAGCCGAGAGGGGCTGAGGGCAATCGTGTCGGCGGCGCTCACACTACACCACTCAATACATGTCGACAGAAGGCCAGCTAAACGTAGATTACCATGTCAAATAAGCTCCAGTAGCCAGTGCGCTTGTGCTCACTGTACTTTGACGTGTATTTGCGTGCCTGCTCTGCACGCTCATTGTATGGAGCTGACCTTCTATACTTTTTTGTTTTGTGTCCACACTTCACTCTGTACCCGAGTCTCCAAGCACACGCACACACACGCATCGCCCGCTCATTGAGAACTCGGCGGACCTACAAGAGCACTAACGCGCTTTCTCAACTGAATGCCAGAATCATAGCACGAATGTATGCGACTCGTTTGTATGTGTTCGTTCTCTCGCGACGAGTTTAGGAAGTCGACTATCTGCATAATTTGGAATTCAATGATGACAGATAAAGCTTTCGAATCTGGATAGAAGTGACAAAATATGAATTAAAACTTTTCGAACGCTGTTACAATTAATCCATTTTTAAAATGTTCTCTCTCTCTTCAATTGCCGAAAATTATTTTATGTCACTTAGTTAGAGCTAATCAATATCTTTTTAGAAAATGGTCAAAAACCATTCCCCATAAACATCACTAAACCATAGTTCTCTGCTCTTGTTTTATGATTATTATTTATTGTACATAATGTTGTGATGTTGAACTATGAAGTAGGTACTTAAATGAAATAAACTTGCGTTACTCTGAAATCAAAGTTTGTATTGTTAAACACTACAACCTAAAGGTAATAACTAATTTACACTATCTCAATTACTCAAACACATACCTGAAATCAAAGAAACGACATTTAAAGTTTATAATTCCCTCCTTCACAATTCCTTATTTCTATTAATACGTTTTTCACTATTTATCACCACTTTACTATTTTACTTAAAAATCAAAACAAATGTCCATCTTTATAATCCTCATCATTCAACAGATGCCAAAACAAACCACAGACTATGTACATATCAAACGAGTAGCGCAATGCGCGGTAAATTCAAATAAAGAAAGCAGCAATGTTATTTCTTTACATGTATATAAATTTGTATATGCTCTATGGTGTATATGTATATTGATATGTAATTGGTACACGACCGAGTGCTGGAGTATTGTCTCCCTCTTGTAATCCATCCAAAGGTTGTCTTGAAATGATTAGCGCCGACCGCCCATTGTGTCACACTATGTGAAATGTTTTCGTGTATGAATGTTACTTGTATGGTGCACATAATGAAGATATATTCTCTTATTGTCGGTGAGCAAACATACCGATAATATTTGTTTTGCTGTGTTGTATGGCTGCGTCAACACTAGTTCTCAGAGAGATCCTTAGCACTACATCTTACAAAACATAAGGTCTGTCTGTCCACGCGTGTGTCGCCCTTTGTATCGCACGTAGCTCGCAGGCCGCGTGGCGTGTGTGTGGCGTGTGCGTGCTCGGCATACCATTAGCGACACTCGGCGTGACGTATCGATCAACACACCGTGACGCGGGAAAAACTGTCTAATGACTGTCAGCTAGTGGGGGTCTCGCATAAAGAACTGTTCACTTGAACCGAAAAATTAAACTATATGTATTCAAATTACGCTGAAAATTAGCACTTGGAAAACGACAACCTTACATAAGACAGTTCCCCGAAACGCCCTCTGCTCCAAACTTAATATTTGACACAATTGGTGAGCTTGTCTTGCGATAAGGAGCTCCACCGAACCGACGACAATTTATTTTATTATTTTTTTCCGCAATTTATTATATTACTCCGCAAAGACGACACTGCCAAAATTGATGCATATAGGTACAACAATTCACTCCTATTTTTGAAAGTCGTCTATTCGATATATAGTTTACCCTAAAAAAAGTACTAGGCTGGCATGAATTCAAGGGGGTATTAACAGTTCTGGATCTTTTTTACTACTTTACTACGCCTTCTGGTATTCGTAAAGATTTTTTTCAGAACTGTAAAAAGTATTAGGCTGGCATGAATTCAAGGTGGTATATTAACAGTTCTGGAAAACAACTTACCATAACAGGTCTAAACCACAACCAACGTAAGTAACGTTAGATACTCGTATTTAGTTTTTGAGATATACTGAGATTCTGGAACACTTGGAAGTCTGGGAACACGGGAATAAATAATACGCGTAATGACAAGTTCAAGTTTTATCGCAGACTGATCCTATCCCTTTAAGCACAACCTACCGCTATGTCATAATTATCAATGTACACCCACATATTACCATATACTCGTATTACAGTTTTGAAAGTCGTTTGATTCAAGGCTACAATGACGTTCTTATTTAACATCTCTTGCGGGGTGGCTAAGATTATCAGCATTTATACTGTTAGAAAAATCCGTCAATTTACTGATGTAGATACCGCGAGACTCGTCTATTTTAGTTACTTTCATAGTATAATTGTCTTATGGCATTTTGATAAGGGGACGGCTGCAGACATTGAGTCTATTTTTATTCTGCAAAAAAGATCCATCAGAGTCATTTATAGGTAATCTCCGAAGGCGTGGAAGAGTTGGAGTTGTAGAACTGTTGTAAGGACATTAACATCATGACGGTACATTGTCAATACATCAATGAAAACATAATGTGCGTAAGAAAAAAAAATCGCATCTTTTTAGTAAGAGGTGACGCAATCACATTACTAGAAATAGGGACCAATTAGTTCAGCCAGGCTTCAGACTCGCTAAAGTAGACTCATCTTTCAGCGGTTACTGTTTGAGATAGCTAGATAGCTGACAGAACACGCGAGATTAGCTCCTTCTTATTTATGACAACCTGGTATTCATGGACGTGAGTAGCTTTCTTGAATTAAAGTAAAATTAATCCCTCCGGAGCAACTGGACAGATTCGCAACTTGACAGATTCTCAGTTTTGTTAGTATCAGATGAGGTAAGCTCCTACTTATTTATGACAGCCTGATATTTTATAGGCACGAGACGTATTCTATACTGACGCCTACTGGACCAACGAAAAGCTTTTGATTTACTCGTATATTGAAGATATTATGTTTGTAAGATTTTACTATATTTTTCTTACCAACTGTACTTTTTGACACGCAAATTTATACTGATGACGAATCGGGAATACCAAAATTAAATAAAAATTCATTTGTTTTCTTATGAGTACGAATCGGGACTTCTTGTAAGGAAAAAAATTAGTGACGAATCGGGCATAAGCCAATGTAACAGTGTAAAGTGCTTAATCAGTACCTATATTTTTGGAAACACAAAACAAATACGCACATACAGAAGTCTGGCTTTCGGTGGCTTACGGAACCCTGAAATTGTGTTGAACGCGCCTCCTTCTTTTGAGTTGTTAGTAAAAAAGTCACCTATTGTACCATACCTACACCGTGGACGGTATTGTAGTGTATTGTGTAGCTAACTCGTCTATTTTGCTGATTCGTCATGTACTTACTTTCGACAGGACGTATTCCTATAAGTAGCTCATCATTCATGATAGTGGATGTCACGTCCAGTCCAATTTGCGTCGCATCCGGCCTTTGATTAGCTGATGTGCAAAAACCCTCAGCTACAACGATCAGCCGATTCAAATGGATATACGTAGGGATAGACGCCGATGTAAAGCTCCACATATCGGCAATATGATTTTGTGCTGGAACGATTTTAGGCACGCTCGCTACGCAGTGTTTCCAACAACATGTTTCCTCAACAATGTAGCGCAACTATTAACAACAATTAATATGTGCCGTTACCGTGACAGATTTTTATAAAATCAGGGCTCAATCAAGAGCTCCTAGTCTGCAACCTAAGATATTTGTTGTAAACATATTCTTGAGAGCACAGATTTAGCTTGCAACAAGTTTTGGTGAAAGCTGACACAAAGTTGACAGCAAATGCGAACAATAAGTAAACGTGCAAGCGTGAAGTAGGACAGGCGCGGAGTTGTCGCGGTGGAGCACGACAAATAAGCGGACAGTTGGCGAGTTGCTACTGAGAGCGACCACTGTCGGGTGCTACTTACTGGGTGTAGACGGCAGTTCGGGTTATCTGAACAACTTTTAAACTGAAAGCATTGAAGTTTACTAATCAGATAGTGGGGAATATAATGTGGCAGGATAATATTAGTTGGTGTTTAACTTGCCTTGAAGTAAGTTGTTTATAATTGTCGTCTGTAGCATCCCACTGCAAGACAAAGGCTTCTGCTCCCTGTTTCCAACGATCTAGGACTACATACCTGAGGCTAGTCCTAGTAACGATTTAGGATAATTTCTTCTAATAAATAAAAAATACGAACCTACAGCATGTCGTGCACCGAATGCGATGCTCATAGTCTGATGCAGCGTCGTGCTGCGCAATAAGGAGAACATTTGATTTGATTTTTAGATAAACATTGTTTGGCTTCTGTTTATGTTTAATGAATCTTGCATAATTGTATGAAAGTAAGTTTTACCGTTGATGGAAAGTTCAGGCATGTACAGTCGAGGAAATGAATACTTATGCAGATTGGTACACTATTTATATTACCAGAGTTACAGCTAGTTCTGAATTTCTGATGGTACAGTTGATATTTCAATAAATGGCAAGCAACTTGAAAATCAATTTGATGTACATCAGGTAAAACTCGTCTCACTGACTGTACATCACAGTTCAAACGTAGATGTGATAGTTTTGCAGTGACAAAGCTTATAGCATGTGTTGTTTCCCAGGCTCAGGCGAGTCTGGCCGCGCACGGCGAGTACATTAACAGCAAGCTGAGCGCGCTCAGCAAGTACAGCGCGCGCCTGGAGGACGCGCTGGCCTGGTGCGCTGCCGCCGCCGCCAGCCTCGACGCCGCGCGGGACCAGGCGGCCGTGGACAGCGTCGCCGTAAGTACTGACACGTCGCGCTCAGCGAGTGCCTGTCGAACCTCCATAACCTACAGCCCGGTAGGTTGGTAGGTTACGGAACATGATACCCCTCGCTAAGACTGGTTATCAAACTTTCGGGCTTTTAACAGTGCATTAGACTGATCGACTGCCGAAACCGACGGCGTGGAGAGTTTTCGGTATGTAATCGATGGTCAAATTCTGCAAGTGTTGCTAAACTGAAAAAGTAGATCGAGCCGTGTGGCGTGAGCGTGTTATTACTTAACCTCGAACCCCTCCCCTTGCAACACACAGACACATTAAACAGTCAAACCTATAAATGAGGTTACATTTGGTTATAATTGTCTGCAGGCAAGCGTGAAAGACCGCGAGTCGGAAGTGCGCGAGATCCTGGAGAACTACAACAACATGGAGCGCGAGTGCGTGGCCGCCAAGCAGTCCGTGGGCGCCGACGTGCGCGACGCGGCCGTGCGCCTGCGCAGCGCCTGGGCCGGCCTGCGCCAGCGGCTGGACGACGGGCCGCAAGTAATTTCTACATCACTTTATAACTGTGTTAAAAAAGTAACATTTGTTTCTGAAATATGTATTGAGAACAACATGTTGAGTATTTTGAGTTATATCTTTGATTTTTTATTTTTGTTTAAAGGACATGACCAATTACTTCCTAGTTACTCGGTTGAATGTAGGTACATTAACAAAAGCTTCGTGAAATATTAAAAAAAATATATAATAATATTTATCTTCCGTGAAAATGCAAAAAGATTAAGATAGAAAAATATATTATTTATGCTCTGATTGTGCTACTCATATACATATAATAATCAGTTTAGGGAACCCTATACCCAAAAAAGCAAAATTCATATTATATAGCTTCTGACAGTTCATGTACACATGAACTTTTAGAAGCTAGGCAGGGAGCCTTATCCAAACCGGCCATATCCTTTGAGTGTTGTAATTTAACAGAATAGCCTGTAATAGGGTAGTTTACACACCAATCAATTGACATACTTTTATTATCTGTTTGTTAAAACGCGATTCCCCCTTACATTTTGTATGGCAATAGCACGCTATGACGTCACTATTTATTCAACTCAATGATTCAATTATTAATTGATTTCAAAGCAACTCAAAACCTAATTTACCAATTAACTGAAAATTAATCGCGTTTTTAGGTCTAAAATATAGTGTTTTTTTTTAGAGAAGCTGTCTTGGAATTATTTTTTAATGGTGTCAACATCCCTATTTGCATGCGTAACAAAACATCGTACAAAACATCATGGTATATGGTGATAGCAAATGGTGGTATACAATAATGATAACTCCTATATTTGTGAATAACTTTTCGTTTCCCTTGCAGCCCGCGGCCGCCAGCGCCTCGCCTTCGCCCGCCGCGCGCGCCTCGCTGTCGCCGGACCGCGGTGAGTGCTCGCTAGTGCGTGCGGGAGTCACCTGACCACGCTGGGCTAACCTGAGCAAACGATACGATCACTGCTCAACTCAAATACCGCGTGTATCACATATCGCAAAATATAATTAGCTGTTCCATACAAAACTTCCTTCCACGCATTTCTGACAAATGTGTGTCACAAATGCGTAAGTTCAATATCTATGGACGATATTGAATTCGTGTTCAGTGAGCTAAGCTCAACAGCTCACGGCAATCGTAACGTTTGCTCACTAATTACTGTAACCGCTAGAATTGTCAGAACATGTCTGCTTTGGTGGTGGTATGTAGATGTACTGTTGTTGGCAATAAACGATTGGGATACTAACAGCTCGTTTCATTCACTAATTTCAATGTTCACCTGTGGAGTGCACTAAAATGACTCTGGATGCGATTGATATCGAGCGTCGTTGTAGGCACCCAGTCGCACGCACGGTTTGTGTATGGTAGAAGGTAGCTAACGATCAACTAACACTAACAGTTCCGTAGTTTGATGAGGAGCAGGCAGCTGTCACATAGTCTAACACCTAACCAAGTTGTGTGTTTTCGAGTAGGTACAGGATAATATCAAATCTGTCGCCGATTGAAGCGTAATGTACACAATAGTGAGCAATCATATCGCTATTAGCGCGCGGGGTAGCAGGCACGAGTGGAGGGGGGGGGGTGACGCGTCACGTCGCCGCGTCGGACGGAGAACTTCCGACTAGCTAATCGGAGGCGAATTGACGACGCACCAGCTACTTTCTTATAAATGTATCAAGGTTGAAATTACATCGAAAATTGTTTACGATAACATGCGATAATTGTACGGCAGATGGTGCGATGCAACATAATGTTTTGGTGGCTAAAATTTTTGATGCTACTTCTCCAGCTTGCCGACTTTCTCCAGCTTACTGGGAATACAAATGGGAATAATTTCAGACTCACACCTCGCATGTGAAACATTTTCGTTCTCATCATTGTTGTGTCACTGTAGTGCGTACACTGCGGCACGACAGGGCGCGAGTGACGCGCGGGGGCAGGGGGGGAGGGGGCGGACGCGACAAAGTTTTTTCATTAAAGTGTGGCGCGAGGAGAGCTCAGAGCTCACGCGGACTGACGCCACGGTTTGATCGCGGAGGCGACTTCGTAACGTATTCGTAACTGTAACAGGCATTTGTTTCAAATAAAACACCACCAATATCCAACAAATACACGAGGGATGAGTTACGCAGCGGAACGATACATTCCATTAATACTACATACACATAAACACGCAGGTAATCTCCTAACGCGTCTGCTCTCGAGGGATATCATACACTCAGCTGATAAGCCATCGCGAAGAAGCGCGCTTTGTAAGTGCCGCCCGAACATCGAACCCCACCCTCCGCACTGCAGCACAAAATGCCTGAATTATTCTCTTTCAGCCGTCTTCGCGGTTAACATGTATTTGACGGCTCGTTGGTCCTTCACTGCTCACACAAGTCTACCTCGGAAATGTTCTCGTAATGTCTAATAAAACTCACTCTTACAGCCTCTTTCTGTCTGTCTGAGACCTTAAAACTGAAAAACTAACTTTAATTCAACAAATTGCGACCCTCATTGTCTATTATGAAAGAGGTTCGAACACGTCATGCAAGTACATTTACGTGGCAAGTCCACGCGTGACGCGACCGTCGACCGGTGACAAGCAAATGTTGGTTTTAGGTCGGAACAGAGAATAGAGGGCAACTTATCTAAAACTGCCATTCAAACAATGTATGGCCGTAGTGTTCCTTCTGGCTTGTATATAAAAATCAATGTCTGTTCATCTGTATGTACTATATAGTCTTAAATTATTGAACCAATTCTGATTAAATTTTGTATTGTTGTTCGCGTACTTACGCCAAGGAAGGTTTCTGAAAAAAGAAAAAGCATTAGAACATTGGCAACGCATGCCGGGGCCCAACTAGTAATAAAATAAAAAGAGCGGCCGTGAATCATGTGAAGCGCGCGCCTATAAAACGCAGCCGGCATTACGTCCGACCGACGCGGTGGGACGGCGCGGGCGTGGCGGGACGGCGGACGCGGCGAACACATCACACGAGACAAGTGTGTGTGACGTGCGCGCCACACACACGCGTCATGCGGCACGCGAGTCAATCAGTTCAATTATTATGGGAGCGTTTTAAAAAAGCTGATTTTTATTTATTCTCTGATGGCCACTGCGTGGACATAATCCTCCAAAGCCTGCAAGGATCGCCACAACGAATATCCACTTGAAAAAACTATTTTAAATCATACCTAAGTCTACAGTCTATCTCTATACTCTATTCTATATATTTTTTCTCATAACAATTACATTTTTAAATATTATAAAAACAAAATTATACATATAAAATACTAGCTTCCGCCCGCGGCTTCGCCCGCGTGGTGTGTTGATAAAAAGCAGCCTATATGTTAATCCTGAGTATAACCTATCTAAATACCAAATTTCAACCAAATCGGTCCAGCCGTTTATGCGTGAAAGAGTAACAAACATTCACACATCCATTCTCACAAACTTTCACATTTGTAATATTAGAAGGATTTATAATATTAGAAGGATAAAAAAAAAATGATGGTCCATCGGCATCAGGAACAAGGTCCAGGTTACCGGTGGTCAGCGCTCCAGAGAGAAGAACCTCCTCGCCTCACGATACGTGCCGTGTCCAAGAGTACTGCGCACTGCATTAAGCCTTTGACCCAGCCGCGCAATGAATGAACATTATTGTTATGGAACAAAGCTTCTCAAATTGCTCGTTATCCCAAGTTTATGATGATAGTGCAGTCAATAACATGTGCGGGGGGAATTAATATCGGCCGGGAGTTGTTCTCAAACAGCAGAATAATAGGAAGGCATCTGCATGCCGAGACGTGAGCTCATTTCCACTACAAACAGTGGCCACGCGGCGCGAGCCATGAGCGATTAGCGGGCCACGTCGCGACGCTGCGGTACAAACAATTACAATCCTTGCTGCTGATGTCAGAAGAAAGTAAGGTATTGCAACTCGAAACTATGAAAGATCGCGCCATATACCTAGCTGGACCATGCACCTAGCAAACGTGTAGCTGAAAAGTAATTCGTGCAACGTTTATACTTGATACTACCAACTGTCTTCTCATGTTTAACAAACGGGTAAATCACGCTTTCTTGATGGCGACTCGCGCCGTCTCGTCACTTGCGCCTCACCAAATATTCTCACTAAGCTTGTAAATTTCCTTATTATTAGCGAGTTTGCGACTAACGTTAGTTGAGTTGGAATGCGGCGCACTATCCGACTACCCGCTTACAATAACGACGCTCGAGCGGTTCTAAATGCTAAATATTTTCGGTGAACATCTCGCAGCGGTTCCTTTACTTATTCATTTCTAGCGAAGCTTATAAAGTGGGTCGACTGAAAGAGACACGGCTTACTTATCTGAGAACGTCGCTCGAAGACGAAAAATCTGGAATAACAAACAATAGGCGGCGTGCGCATTGTGGCGCGCGCGAGTCCACGCGGCCGGCGCGCGGCGTGTACGGCGCGCACAAAGCGCAGATCTGGGGCGCGCGCGATGAGAGGCGCCGTAATCAGCGCCAACACTCGCTGTTTCATTTGTAACTGCTACTACTCACAGGAACTCAACGATTTCTTAAGAACGCAGCGTGGGGATTACAGCTCACTATCACGGTCTGGCTTTTTGTCGCGAGAAATGCGACATTAACAAGTAGGAGGCCGAGATTAATAGGAGTGGTTTCTCGTTAGGTGTTAGCTGGCAACACCGACCTGTAGCCAGGTGCTGTTGATTCAGTAATGAATCGCTTCGTCGTTAACTGTAATAAAATGCTTCGGCGAGTTGACCTCGACCCGATCGTGCATTAATGAAGCCCCCTACCTCCTAAGCATCTGGCGATGCTCCCCCTACCTCCCCCCGCGCATATAATTAATTAATAACCGATAGTTGAGTGTTATTATAATTTAAGCGGAGTCGCTTACATGCAATTTCGCAAACGAAGTGCCAATCGGAAGGCAAGAGGGGCGATGATGATACCTATTAAGGAAAGATTACTTTTCGATATTTGAGGAGGGTGAGGAAGTCATCAAGTAGAAGTAGTCTGCCGATTTTTTATATTTACCTAATTGATTAAATCTGTTACAAGTGCAGAAGGTATGTCATAGGGCGGACAGTCGCGCCGCGCCGCCCGTGTAGGTATTTAATAATCCCGCGAGTGCAAGGATTAAATAGGTACATGCGTGCTAGGTATGTAGTGTCCGGTAGCGTTAAACCAAAACGGCTGCACTTTAAAATAATCAATGTTGAACTGTGTGAGTCAATGTGACACTAGGTGACTAACTAACTAACGGCTCGACGCCATGATGTCGCTTCTAGTCGCGTGTTGTGCGACTATTGCTTTAGTTTGCGCGGCACGGCGGCGTTTGGAACACAATGGTTAATGTTGTGAGTCCGCGTATCACCGGTCAGTTTCCCTCAATCCTCAGTTTATTTAATTCGTCAGTTTCGTTGATTAGTCAGTTTCGCTGATTGGACAGTTGTGAATTAGAACAAGAAAACAAAACTAAAATTAACAAACTTTGGTGGATTATTTTGTTTTCTGTAAGGAATGCAGTCCTTACGAAAATCAAACCCCATCTTGCATTTTCAATTTAGGTACTAGTAACTATGGTACCTATTTCGATTCGAATTGACTTCACCGGCCATCGGTTCTCCGACAAACATGGCCAGGCCACTGCCTCTCCTACAGCTGACGTACTCTGTAAACTACATTATATCATGTCTAAGGTAACTCTAGTTTTGTTCCGGACTGACATAACGGGCAGGACGTAGGTACTGGTTGAAGACCTTAATCTTCAAACATTCAAATGATGAATGAAACATTAAAAGTTATAAAAAATAATACTTCAACAAAATATGTTTAAAGTGACCGACTTGTGTGCAGTTTACTACCGACTGTACTTCGACTGACGGATTGAATAAAACTGTCGAATCCAGGAAACTGGCAAACACTGGATACTGTTGAATTGACGCAACTGTCTAATGTACAAAACTGTCTATTCAGCGAAATACTCATCAACGAAACGCCGGACATAGGCCACAACCGCACTGTTACTCAGTTTGACGCCGTCTCTGACACCGCGGGCGATGTTGTGGTTAGTGTAATAAATATCTCAAAGGGACGAGTTCAGACAACTACTGATTCGGGCAATAAAATGGATTGGAAATGCAGTTTGTGTTTTTCTTTTAAGTTTTAATGATAGGTAACTGCGACTTTGCTTAATCGTGATTCAACAAATATATCAATTTGCTGTGAGGTGTTCATCGAGAATGTGTTCACCGTATTGTGTGTTATAAGTAATTTCGTAACCTACCGACCGTTTCGTACTCCCCAACAGCATTCAGATCGCACACGCGTCTTTTAATACAAAGTCTTAACCTGCAGGCCGAATTGACACGAGTGAGTGGCACAACTCGCGCGGGACAGACTTACCCTGTTTGATAGGACTGCGCGAGGCAACGTGCTCAGATCACGTCGCGGAGCTGGCAGTATGCACGAGAGAAAGGAAATATGCGAGCACCGCGTGAGCGAGGCGCGTCAGCCCAGCAGCTGCAACGCTGACTCTTGCGTTCGGCGTCAACTAAAATTTGTAGCAATAGAAGCTAGAATAGGTCTTTGTGACATCTGTAGTAGGTAAATATGTTGCCAGAATATCCTTGCATTTGTCATAGACTTTATGTTTACAACAATAGATGTTATATTAAAAAATCACTGAGTTGTCAACAAATGTGCCGCTCGGTGTCCGGAATGTATTCGCGGTCGTTTCGCGCCACCCAAACGGCGTCGGAATGTAAAAGTTTTATATCACGAGGTGTTTGTTGTTCATTTTTTAATGTGTTCTGTCGGAATGCTGTAATGTGAGAGGAATTTACTGGGATATTGAGTTTACGTAGAGGTCGCGCCGTGCTGCGGTACTTATAGCTAAGACAATAGACTTTAAAATCCAACGTTTATCTATGTGTACCTGCATGCCCTACATGACACAATAATCGTAAGTTCTATTCCGTGAGTATTTGTAACAATCTAACGACACTACGTTTTACTGACTTTTTAAAAGTTGCAAATTAATTCATTGAGTAATAAAATGAATTCTTTTCAAAAGACAGAAAACTTGTTAGCCTTGGTACTCAATGCTTGCTTGTTGATAATTTGATATGCTGTACTTTTCTAAAGTGATATAATTATTATCATTATAGTGTAGAAAGACCTCTCCAGCGTATGTTTACCGGAATACAAATGCGTGTCGGTCGCAGACGGTTGTCATATCGCATCAGTGCCGCAGAAGGCAGCACTTGTGCAAGTAAGTGGGTGATGTTGGGACGTGTGCGGGAGATGTTAGGGCTGCTGGTGTTGAGCCCGTGACGTCACTAACAGTAGCCGTCAACAACATTATTGCGATTATAGTCATATAATTGGTAAGCTTGAAAATTAAGGAGGAGATCATTTATAGAAGATAAATGTGGCCGGGTTATTGTTTTCTGAGCATACCAGACTCATGTTTGGGCGGATTATCATATACTTAACACAGTAATTAATTCAAAATTGTAAGTCTTTGTGACAGATTGACTGATTTTAAATAACATTTAATTTCAGCAGCTAACTGTAGGGCAGGCATAGCGGCCTCTTATCAGTGTCCGTATAATATACGTATCGCCAGTAATCCGTAGGTATGCGATCCTAACTCATGTATTGTAATTGACCGTATGTATTGTCCACACAATAACCTCAATCTGATCGCCACTCAACTCGTTAACGCCTAGTTAAGGGCGCCTCGCACACGTGCGCGAGGTAAGGGCGCGTCACACTCGTCCGCACGTATGACTCATCGCCCGTAATCGCATGCACTCTTTATTCGCGCTCGTTATGTTATGCTAATAATATCGTGTCGCTGAGGGGACGAGCTGCATGATGCAACAATATGCTGGGTGTGGGGGGGGCGGTAGGGGGAGGGGGGAACGATGACTTTATTGGGAACTAATTAGTTTGCCTAAAATATCTGTCCAATGTGAGGTGCGGGTGGGTAGTTTGTAAGGCGGGATTTTGTTTCCGGTGGTGGGGGTCTTGGTAATGTAAACTGAAGAAAATAGTTTTGCTTCGAAGGGATTGGGTAAAATAATTGTTTGTTTTTATTTATTTATTGCATTTTTTTTTTCCTTTATAAGTTTTTTTCTCTTTCAGGTAAGTAACCCATATATTGTAACTCTGCCTGCACCGGTAAGATATCACTTTACCTATAGGTATTTGTCGAGGCAAGCGGAGCAAGCGAGCGGAGCGCTCAAACCATTACCGACCGTTGTAAAACTGACAATTGAATTAGCAGCTTTTACTGCACTTGGGCGTAATGAAATGTTTTATAAATTGACTATTTTTCGTTTGCTGAGTTTCCTCTCAAATGGAGCGAACGAACGGATTTACGAGTTAAGAAAGGCTTTATAAAATAGTTTGAGCTAGATTTACTTAATTTTTGTTTTGTTACCAGCACTCAGCAGTGTTCTTGACTTACAGTGAACTAGGTCAGTACCTACCTATCTATTTCAGTCTCAGTGCGAAGCGTTCGCAGTTAGTCGGGCATGTGTCGGTTAAACGTAAAGCTTCTTAACAAACAGATAGGTTCTAATCACATATTCTCAATTAAGCTTTGAGGACAAATCCACCGACGGTCCCGCCGCCGGCCCCCAAGCCCCAGGCGCTCTAGTGGTTAGGCAGCACCCGGCGGAAGGCACAAGCTACCTGGTCTTCCAACTTCCAAGTAACAAAAATATTACTCCTACGTTTCTCCCGACTCGCCGTTTGTTCCATCTTCTCCGCCCAGAGTGGTGTGGCGATCGCTGTCACAAAGCTGCTCAGATGGATACGGCTGATCTATGTGTATACCTAATGTATTAAGAATGTAGTCCGGCGGTATTTCAAAGCTCCATCTTCAGTCAGTTATAGTGGGACGGTTTTCGTATGTATGAGGTTGGCGATTGGCAATGTTAGAGGTTGTACAGTTTGATATGTGGTCCTTCTGTCGTGGCGCATGTACTGTGTCGGTCCCCGCGGCCGAGCTGCTCCATTGTTCTCGGCACAACATGCGCTCACTGTCATCAGATCTAGCCGGATTTCCCGCCAAACGTTAAATTAAGCTGCCTTAGGTAAGTATTTATGTTAGCGATTACGATATAAACACATTAGTGATCGGGAATCCGATAAGAAATGTAGAGGTTCCCGACACCCTTCTATTTAGTTATTTATACTTACTTATCGCGGTAAACGTGCGTCCAAATTGTATCAGCAATAACTCAACTTTCACAACGTCTCAACGGAAAGGGAACACGAATCAATTCGTTCAAAGTTTACACAGACATTTATGTTGCCACAATATCATCAATTTGTAATGAAAATGATATTTGAAGCACGATTTCTTAACACATAATATTATTATGTAAATACAAAAGTATTTTAATTTGAATTTCTGATCAAGTGAGGTATTAAATCTGTTGGTACAATTTATTCAAGTACGTAATCAGTAATTACAAAGTTCTATAGGAGTGACGTGGAGTCTGAGCGCGCGAGGGGTCGTTGTAGTAAATCGTACAAGTTAATGTGTAGTGATGGCGCGGTGCGAAGAGACTTTAACTTGTTAGTTCCTAATGTAACTACACAATTATTGTAACTAATGGGAACGTAACGACACCATCTTTGAAATGACCAGTATTTCGATTTCACACACTACCTAACTCACACCTTTTTTCTATTGAATAAAAAAAACTAGTGCCTACCTATTAAACTAAAATGAATCCGTCGTAAATACGGCAACAGACTGACCCAGCCTGCCAGACAGACATCAGCTGTAGACTAATATAAAAGATGAAAGTAAAAGCAAGACGGTGACGGTGCGGGGGGAGGGGGGGGGGGGCGATGCTGCGAGAACTTACACGAATTGAGGCTTCTTAATTAAGAAACAGACATCCCTCCGTGCTGTCGGTACAGACCCCTACAAGCGAAATGACTGTTCTCGCACGATCACGTGGCGTATCGTGAGCATATTGTTACAGTTCATAACTATTGTTAATAACTTGCTTAACAAATAAAATCTAATAACTGGAGGCAACAGATATGTGCACGTAAAGCAAACCGTGGGGGTGCGAGCCGGGTGCACGCAGGACTGTGCTAGAGGAAACATCCACCTCACCAGGTCTGTACCGTCCTGCGCCACGTGATCGTGAAATACAATAATATCATGGTTCCAAAGATCTAACATAATGACAGTGTTCAAATGGCGTTGTATTGCTTTAATGTTTTGATTACTGTTGTTAATTACAACATTCCTGGATTGTCTGTCATTCGTTAAGGATCGAGTTCCCTCGTTCTCGTGATACATGTACGTGTGTTGGTACAATTTGAATAAACGTATTGTCACTAGTTAAACATTCTATTGTAGTCAGTAATGGCGGCGATCGAGCCCTCCCCGGGCGGCGGCGGGCAGCTTCCGTCGCTTTGATTCACCCATCAGTGTAGAGAGCCTGCTATACTGTGTAGCCTGTACGTTACAGCAATTTGCACGAAGCAATAATAACATTACGCCGTCACGCTTGTAATCCTCCCAGCAGCAGCAACAGGGGCGACTGCGTAATTTATTGCGGGCACTTCCAATACGGGGCTATAAAGTGGAGCTATTTTCTTACGGAAAAACTCTGCTGAAGTTTCTGTTAATCCCAGGAGGTTTCGGTCCCAAATGCCTTATTAGAAATGAAATTTCTTCAACCAAAAAATTTTGCATTCGTTTCGAGTCTACGTGTCGGCGGCGTAGCATGCGTCATCTTTTTGAACGGTCGTAGCACTCGTAGCACGTCGGTCGCGTAGCAAGATATCGTAGACTCGTAGCACTTGCTACGAATATGCTACGCATTTTTTTCGTAGTTATTATTTTCTTTATACTCTGCAGCGTTGTAATTGTAAATATTCATGCAAAATACAAGGTGTGGAAGTGAAGAGTTAGATAAAAACTCATATTAGTTAATCGGAGTTTTGACGACACGTGTGTGTGTGCGCCAGTAACCCACTTTTGCGAGTCAAAGGGAAATTAATATCTCACAAATCTCATCACTTTAATACTATCATTCGGTAATTCTTATAAAAATGGCAAAATGTAGCGCAACCTTGGATCCAATCCTTCAGCATTCCATGCACGAGTGATCGCTTACAGGCATTCAACTAGCCAGGTAACGAGATTGGTACGGGGCGGGTGCGTGGCGTGTGCGGGACGCGGGCGGGGTGACTGCGGGGCGATGGCGGGACATTTTTTCTCCTTGAATAATATCACACAATGCAATCGCTATGATTTACCGCCACCGGTCGTTTGCATGGCGGCTGCATTTTGTTCAGCTGATCTAGTCGACTGCTCTCCCCCTGCGTGTGTGTGATAGTGTATCTTAATGAATATTAATTAAGTCGGAGCTGCGTGTGACGTGTGCCGTGTGGGGACTTCCCGCAGATCGAGCGTCTCGCGGGTATCGTTAGGTACGCGTGCATCTGTGCCCACGAACAGCTGATATCAGAGGGGCGACGTGTGGGTGCCGGCACACGTTTCTCTTTCGGTAAGTAGTGATGGTCGTGTTCACTGTCATAGACTTAGGTGGACCCTTGCACTGCTTAGTCGATGTCGGTTTATTATTATTAATTCCTGTTGAACTTTTATTTCAAAATATTCATCTAAAAGAGGGTGGTTTGAATTTATTATAATTATTATAAGCCTGTGTTGTCTCACTGCAGGGCCAAGGCCTCCCTTCCCTCTTTCCGCATTCCGCGATCGAGTGCGACTGTACGCCCATCCTTTGCGTGAGAGTCCAGTTCATCCCACCATCCCTTCTGGGCCTGCCGAGTTGTCGTTTCCTGCCATTTGGTATCCACTGAGTGGTAATTTTTGCCCATTGCTCCTCCGACATGCGGCAGATGTGACCAGCACAGTTCCATTTCAACCTAGCGGCTGTAAGGTCAGCATCAGCTGTTTGGGTTTTGGAGCGAAGTGTGGAGTTTCTGATGCGGTCCGGAAGTTTGACACCCAGTATATTTCGCTCCATAGCTCGTTGGCAGACCCCAAGTGCGGACTTCTGACTTTTGTAAGAGACCACGTTTGCGCCCCATAGGTGAGGGTTGGGAGAATGCACATGTCCATGATTTGAATTTACAATGCTTAATTGTCCTCAACAGTTCGTCACTGCACTATTTAGGTCGCTAAATAAAGCAATGTTTGGAGCTTGTATCGAATCAAATGTTAGTAAATGTGGTAAGTATTGTGCGACGTGTGAGAGTTAGCGCGCGCGAACAAACACGCTGAACAAACATACACTACCGCCTTGTACGGACGGACAGTTTACAAACATGCTTTACTATGAGTCACACCGCTGTGGTAGTCAGTGTACACTGGAAAATTGCTTTAGTAGCAGTTTGATTGAATCAGCTGTTGCCGACAGACGTCAACCTTCCAGCATGCGAGGGTCGCGATCTAACTGCTCTGTCACTTATAATACAACCTTCATAGTCACATACCGGAAGCATTACTCCACCGCCATCGAAAAAACTCACATTGCAACCGTGAAAAAACATCCGTTTGGCTCGCGTCGTGCGGGCGTCAATGAAACAAGGCGACATTCACTACGCGCCGGGAAAAGTCACCCGAGATAGAAATAGGCTTTCGTGCGCGTGTGAGAAGGACAGAGGACAGTAGGGGATGATTTCCCTCTCGTTTGGGCGGGCGGCAGTGACAGTGTGACTGGGGCGGGCGCGCGTGTCGCACGCGGGGTCGTGACGCGCGGGCAGAGTGACGCGCGGCTGGGTGACGCGCGCGAGTGAGTGATGTGACTGTGACGAGCAGCGGGAACAGCACAAGTGTCACGCTACTAGGACATCGTCGTCGTTAGTACGAGTGGTGTTGTGTGTCTGATGTGAGTCCAGCCGGCCGGCGTGCTCGCTCGCGGACGATACGTACGTACGACATCAATTACTTATTGATTTACATGAACAACAACAACAACATAAACATTGACACGACCATGTGGTTGCATACACTAGCTCTTCGTTTTTATTTGCACAAGAAAGTTCACATGAGTTACAAACTAGGTTTAGTTTCGCATAAAGTAGCAACTTCACAGCTGGGTAACTCCGGTGACAGTACAGTCAACAGCAAAAGTAGATGATCAAAATCAGAAATTCAATACTAATGAACGGAGTTCGCGTCAGAACTGTGTGGCGTCGAAGTGATTCAAAAGTATGTAATTGTAAATTAAAGGCAAATAATTCACTTCGACGCCACACAGTTCTGACGCGAACTCCGTTCATTAGTATTGAATTTCTGATTTTGATCATCTACTTTTGCTGTTGACTGTACCTACAATATAATGACATAGCGGCTGATTAGTTTTCAGTGAGCCTGTATCGCACATGACTCGCTAGTAATTAACCATAACTGAAACTTAATGATAATTACAGAATACTAAATTAGATAATCGGTGTAATGAGCATAGATTGTTAATTAAGTACAATACTGTTTCGGCTGTTTTGAAATTACTTCTTGAATTAAGTTTCTATCATAGTGGTATTGAAGTCAGTTGTCGAGGTGTGAGTGACGTTTAGTATTCAATGTCAGATTTGCAAACGTTCAAGAAAGGCTGGAACTGTTAAGCCAGCAGCTACACAACACGTATCAGCAAATATTAGAGGCGCTGAACTGTTCAATAATTTGATAACACCGGTATCTGCACCGCCGTACACCGGGGTGCTGCTCTGCCGACCCCGCGAGGGATGAGCGCGTTATCTTATTATTTATTACGTGTTCCCTACCCCTTGCACTCGAATATCTTCCGTGCAGTCCCCTACAATGGCCCAATCATTTCATATTACTGCCGACTTTGGAGACTTTGAAAACTGCATAAAGTTTTATGTTTCAAAGGAAGCTGAGTGAGAGTGGCGCATATATTTAGCTAACGCTGCATTACGTTCGATAGTTCAGTGGATTGGCTAGCAGTGGGGCTTAGGATTTATGGAAGCTATTAATCTGAACCCATTGCGTCGATTAAAAGCAAAATCCAAGGTTTACCTAAGGTTTCATTTGGTCGACGATTTTTGCGCTGGGTCTATAGTATCACCGCTACCGCACCGCAAGCTAAAATACTGTTGGTCAAATAACCATACCTACCACATGTATTATATATGTACTCCATGCATATCACTACATATGTTAAACATACGCCTGTTATGATAACTACGTTCGGTTCTGTTAAAGAAGTTCCGCTGTGTCTGTAATTGAATATTCGATTGCGGAATCCAATACTCAGTAATCCAATTTACGAAGCTATAAATTATCGGCAGAAGAGACGCGTTCCGGGAATTCCAATCGGTTGCAAAGTTTTCATACAAAGAAACAGAAACACGCGTGTATGGATTATCTGATAAGTAGGGTAGCTTTCAGGCATGTTTTATTCAGGGCCAGCCACACGGCTTCGGTTTTATTCAATAACGAATATCACAAAAAACATTTCGCCGCCGATCCGGGAATTAAACAAAAACACTCGCTACTCACGTAAGCTGCTTAACTTGCTGCTGTTGTAAGAACGTGAAGGCGAAGGGTTGCGAGGGTGCCGGCTGCCGAGCCTTGCACTACCTATTAGTACTACTACCTTTGTTTGTAATCGCTACAACGCGACGGTGCGGATTTTAATCTAACTTTACTTTGAATAATTTCATATTTTCCGATCGGGAGTAAAAGTAATGTTGACAACAATCAATGGCACAGAAGCTCGCTCGGCCACGATTTAACGGGTCGTTTAGGAATGTCTATTTGCCGATAGTGTTTACTCGGTGTCCGGCGGCGTGGGCTCTTAGCAAAAATCGTGCACGTCGTTGGTAAGTTACACGGATACCGCCCTCGCTAGTGATGCCACATGAGACTCCGTAAGTCCACACGGTTTCCCTCCTTCGTACTACAATGGACAGGGATGCCACAATCAACAGTCCTTGCAAAGCGACGCAGCCCCATAAAGACATGGACGCTGAAAATTCGTAACTGCTGAATCTAACTCTAAAAAGTTACCATTATACCCAGTGTGCGGCTTATATGCCGATAAAATATTTCATTGAAATATCTGCTCACTGCGTCAACAGAACACGCGACTAATTGGCGTAACTACTGCACCGTACACGACAAACGGACAGTTTCCGCGACTCCGAACTGATCTACAAATAAAATAAAACGAGCTGCCTAGTAATAGTGCAGGCTCTTAGCTGATGGCCGCCCCGGCTTGGGAGGTATGGAATGGCGCCACACTGCAACTGGTGCAATATTTAGTATTGCTGAGAGAATGTGAGAGACGCGTTGAATGTACATGTTCTACTGCATGCTGAGCATAATACAAGCAACACATTTTCCTTGTTACATTCCCTTTATAAATAAGAAAAATGGGTCAGTAGTTGCATACTCTTCTATATTGTTGAGGCTGCGAGGTCAGGGTCACTCGACCCATATCTTAGCTCCACTCGGTACGCGCCTGTTCGGACGAACTTGCGCGAACACTCAGCAGCCTGCATTAAGTGCCACTTCCATAATATTGCTGTGTGAGGCAGTAAAGCACGAAGGCCAAGGTGAAGGCCGCAATTACTCCTCTCGTTAGCCCGGGAGAGCAACAACACGCGTTTAATGTGCTCCAACGTGTTTTACATTCCTCTGTCAAACAGATGAACTCAACTGTTACTGACGAATATTTTACGATGTCAGCCTGAAAACTTTTACTGCTGAACATTCCTATGTGTCACTCAATAACTACAGTTAGAGGCGATAACGCAGATATTGTCAAGTTGGGCAGATAAATTGGATTCTACGAGTAGTATAGGTTACAATATACTGACAATAGACTAGGATACTGACGCCTGTCCTGTCAAAAATTAATTGTCCTCTGTTACGGAGGCTACATTAGACGTGAACTATACTTACTGGGAGCTGTGTTTTTGTAGTTTATAGTCAAGGGCACGCTATACTTTCGCAACAGTCGCGTTTATGTGCCATCAATATGTCAGAAGCAGTGAAGACTGGACTGGTACTTTGTATTGTTGTTATAAAGATACCTCGTAGTGTGTTCAAGTTATCAGTGTAATCCATCGCTGCACTTGTTAACGTGTGTTACCATTTTAATAAGGATTCTATCATTTGCTAATTGGATTAAATAAGTACGGTGTTCTTTACTGCTGTTCTTCAGTCCATACTACAACTGTTGGCGCCCAACGCGCCTGTCAGTTCGGAGCTAAGTGTGTATTGTAACGAGCGGGGTCAAGGTTGCATCTCGCGCGCTCTTATTATATATAAAAATAAAATAATAAACTTTGATCATGCTTTAATTAGGTTATGAATATTTTCGTGGAATGGTTATTGGTTGGTAGTTTCCTAGCTTAAATAAAACTAAATCCATAAAAAATATTGTGAGTTCGTGTGAACAAAAGAATATTCAGTAAACGCCGCACACACCCGGGTACCCATGTATGTACTCGTATGTATTACGTGTATTCGCCTATTTACGCACATCGCACATTACGCACTATGCCAGCGAGTTTCTATTAGTGCTTATTTATCGTTCGCCGACGCGCTGTAACATATACCGCGGAGTTTCATTTGCACGTAACTCGGTTTTAGTGATACTAAAACTGTTTACTATTCGCCGTCATGTGGCTGCTGTCTCTTACGTGAAATAATACTATATTGCGTTCTATCATACTCAAAAAAACCTTTCATATTTGTGGAGTGTCTTTGACCCCGAGCGGCGCAATACTTTTGCTGGACCCTTTTTTCCATTAGCTGTTCAAAGTTCAAGTCTCGAATACAGACAAAAAAAAAACACTACTTTATTCTCGCTAAGATACGACTTTCAATTAGGCAGGACCTTACATTTTTATATCGGGCCGTATTACAACATAAAAGCGAATTATCCACTTAACCAATTTTCTATAATTAAACTTCTCTGTACTTCAAAAAGGCGCCTCTTAAATTCTCAATATCTGGAGAGGGTGAGTGATTTGTGAGTGACGTCACGTCGTCACTCCCCGTTTGCTTGAGAGTCAATTTAGCGAACATTGGCGACGTAAGATGGCCTCCAAAACCGAGGTGCCCACAGGATTAGGAGCGTGGAGGCTGCCTAGGTGATCAGCTTAGCGGGACGGTGCCTCTAGTAGTTTACGGTTAGCTTGGAAATGCAATAAGAGTATGTCATCATTATTTTTAAACATTTGGTTTTGAAAAAAGGCATTTTAAAACTTTGGCTGGCTGTTGGGCCTTTGTTTTGGTAGATATTTTCGTATTAGTGCTACGACAACTGAATGTAACATACAATTCCCTAGCAAAGTTTCCGAAGATTATTATCAACGATTTGATCATTTTCAAGCCATTTTTAGAACTTCTGTTTCATTATGAGCATGAATAACTTTCAAGATTTATCTCACGAATCAATATTGAAGCACCGAAAAACAAAGTACCTGCAATGTAATCCGACACCGCAGTCCTACAAGTCAACCACCACTTTCACAATGATGAGCACATCGCATATCCCCTCACTTATATTTCAACTACGAAATATAAGCTGGTCACGGAGAAGAAGTACCGCGACGTCTGTGTGTGACTGACGGCGTCGGGCGTGGCGCCTGTGTGTCACGGGATCGCGCCGGCGACGTTATTGCTCGTACATTTGAGCGCAAGATATAATGAACTGGGTCGCAGTAGGCTGACATTACGAGGATATTGCGTGTGGTTGCGTAACTGGGCGATATTACTTGATGTAAGTTGCGTCTAGACTTAGTTTGATGTAGTGCTAACCACAGTGAATAAGTTGACGAACTAGAGACCTATATTGGAGAAAACGTATTACTGGAACCGCGTGTGGATTACAAGATAGTTTTTCTAGTTAACTTGCTATTTAGTTAACTAATTAAATAGGATTACAAAGAGCGCGAACTTTGGGTCAATAACCAGAAAAAAGACTGACCAAAAAGTGAGGTCAGTGAAGTCGATGGAGAAAATAGCATTTCTCATAGGTCCTTTTTCGCCAAAATGCCTTGAAGTATTGGATAAAAATATTGGGTACTATATAAGCATTTTGCCTGCGATTTTCCCTTATTCGGTAGTTTAGACGTGGCTCGGCTGTCCGCTGTCGGCCACATATTTATGTTATGAGTACCGCCCGGTCGGCGTGTGGTGTGGCGTGGTGTGGCGTGGTGTGGCGTGGTGTGGCGGAGCGGATCGCATTGACTTTGTTTTCAACTTACTGCCTGTGTCGAACGGGCGAACATTTGGGGTTATGTCTGTAATGTATTGTATAGAAGGTCGTGTTCGTACAGTTTCTGCGCGTTATTGGAACATGAATCATAGTTAAGTGTAGTGATTTAGAAGTTTAAAGTGCATTATATTCGAAATGTAAGCTAATTTCTCCTTACTATCCTTCTAGTCCTTCCGAAGTATTGTCCTCGTCCTCTCTTTAATGAACGTGTTAACAAGTCTCATACTTACGAGTACGTCCGTTACAATATGAACCTCACCGTGACAACTAAAGCGCACTGCTTTAAGCTAACACGGTGCTGCAAGCGCCATGATCGCGGGCCAACCAACCTGCGATCATGGCTGCAAATCATGGCTAGCGTCGAAATATCGGAAGCTCAAAATTATGAACAATCACGGAAGATATCCCGTGACAGTATAAGTTTAACTAAAGCGCACTCTTACTACAGTATACATTCAGTCAAAAAAGTATCGGGAATGGATGATTTGTTTATGGTTCAAAATTTTTGTTTTTACTTTGTTGTAAGATTGGTGCAACTGTTTTCCATTTTGGCGCGGAGTTTGAGTTGCATCTGTTACTTAGATTAAATACAGTGATGTTCTAGTTAGATCATAAATATCTAGTGTGTATTGCGAATTTCATACTCTCCGTAAGCCTTCTGTAGCATTTTCAGGGACTCCGAACACGAAATTCCATTGGCGACGCAAAATTTAAGACAAATTCTTTGTTCGTTGTATGTTTTTGCCCATTATGAAATTCGCAATACACACTAGATATTTATGATCTAACTAGAACATCACTGTATTTAATCTAAGTAACAGAACTCCGAACTATGACTGTATCAATAACAAGTGCTTATGGGCGTTCAAAAGCGGTCGAGTTGTGACGGAAGATTTGCCTCGCTCTGCTAGGCCATCAACGTCTTCAACTGAAGACATCGCAAAAGTGAAGGAAATAGTTACTGAAAATCATGATTCAAGTTTAGAGAGATAGCTGCTGAACTTTCTGTGTATCACGAGCCGATCCGTCCCATTTTAAATAATCACTTGGGCATGAAACATGTTGCCGCTCGGCTAGTCCCAAAAGACCTGAATTTTCTCCAAAAACTCAATCACATAAGAGTCGATGAGGACAAGCTAGAACGAGTCAATTCTGACCCAATATTCATGAAACGCATTGTTGCATAGTTTGACATGCAAACTAGTCAACAAGCTTCGCCAAAGTCGATCAAAAGTGAAAGTGCACTCGGAATTCTTGCCGGAAGGTCAAACAGTAAATAAAGAATATAATTTGAGCGTTATGCAGCGTTTAAGAGAGCAAATTTGACGAAAAAGGCCAGATTTGTGGAAAGAAAATTCTTGTAGAAAGATGGCGCATTATCATGGTGCATAATTGTACCATGATAATGCTCCTTCGCAAAAGGTCATCATAGTGAACGAATTTTTGACCAAAAACTCAACAAATACTATCGAGCAACCACCATATTTGCTGACTTCTCTTTGAGGCGCGCGTGGAACACGAACGCGCCGTCGACACGGCCTGTCGTCATGAGACGGACGGACGGCGAGCTAGGCCATTACTCACCGTCCCCAGGCCCTCGTCTACGGTGGCCGGGAGCCACCACGTGGCCCTCGACGCCCGGTGCTTCTCCCGCGGCGGCTGGGACGTGAGGTTCTCTCCCTCTCACGTTCCGCCACCTCCTTCGCTAGCATAACTGCTTCGCAGAAGGAGGTGACGGCTTCCCATTCCCTCTCGCCCCGAACCATGGCTTGAACCAGGGCCGGACGCGAGAGGTCGCCGCCGCCAATCGCCGCTACGAGGACACGGCGGTGTTCCGCCCATGCGGAGCAGACCTCCGCGGTATGCTCCACCGTGTCCTCCGGGCGATCCTCGCAATGGTGACACCCGGGCGTTTCCTCCCGCCCGATTCGGTGCAGGTACCTCCTGAAACAACCGTGTCCGGTGAGGACCTGCGTCAGGCGTAAGATGAGGGCGCCGTGGCACCTCTCTAGCCACTCCTCAAAGAGGGGACTTACCGCCACTATTGTGGCGTGCCCTGCACGGGGTTGCGACAGTCGCTCTCTCCATGTCGCCATGAGATCGCGTCGGAGGTCTGTCCGCTGAGAATTCAGAGGCTAAGTTCCAGTTTTAGAAAGAATCAAGCGAGGGCTAACATCTGCAACTTCATGCATTCCATTGCTGAATCTGTACACGAAATAGTGGAGTTAATGTACTCGTTTGTCTCGATACAGGGATGACCTGTAGCTCCTCACAGATACGACACACGCTCCTCCTGCGCCATTCGGTGGTCATTATTAAAGTCAAGCGCATTTGTTTCGTCTAGACCGTCCCTATAATAGTACTAACATTTTGTCCCATAACTCGTCCCCGGCGTTATCCTGGCTTTCTGCCAGCACTCGTGTTGTGCAGCGCGATATAATAGCACCACTTAACTTCTTTGTTTTAACACTGTCGTCTAGTCAGTTTGTTTGTTCTAGCCCAGAGCACAAGAAATAAACGGTCAGACAATGCTGCACTGCGCGTGTGCGTGGCTTTGTTTGCTATGACAACGTTTTGTGTATGTAAAGGATTCTGTGCAAAGGTTGCCTTCTAAGAAGCCTCCCTTATTACTACCACAATTTGCTTAATTTCTGCACCCACTAATGCGGTGGACCATAGAACTATGTCAGAAGCATGTATTCCTTCAAAAACTGGATTGAGTTCCCCAAAAGCTCGTATTTCTCAAGTAGCCCTATACACCCTGCAGTGAGTGTCGCGTGCCCGGGGGTGATGAAGGCGGTCGTTACGTTCTCATAAATTAGCCACCACCGCCACTGCCCACCCCCGGAAGATAACTAGCACAGTAGGCGCGCCGTGGGGACTATTGATGATATTGGCAGACGATGCTAATGCGGATACCCTGGATACCCTTCCTGGCAGTAGTTGAAACGTTTGTGCAGAATAAGACACATACATACATATGCACGTAATATAGGTATACAAAAAGAACAATAGGGAGGTGGTTTAGGTCGTCATCGGTGTACTCCAAAAGTGCCTCTCCTAACAAGAATCGCAACGTTGAGCTCCATAAATACTAGGTAAATAAAATAAATAAATAAATTCTTTATTTCCGAGATTCTTTAGATCCGAAGACTAAGACCATATAAGGTTTATAACTAGCTCACAATAATTTTAATACTCTGACTCCTAAACTAGGTGCATGTGCCTGTGTCTTAGGAGTCCGTGATTCTCCGTAACAAACAAAGCCATAGTATACTAAATCGGGACGGTACAACAGGAATTCAGCAGAAAACGGCCCCACAAAAACTATTAAAAATATCTCAACTAACTTTTTGTACAATCTATTATCAGGCAGCGTGCAGGGTGCCTGCAATAATGTCCATTAGTCGAGCAGCCCGCTGCGATCCGTTGCGGCCCACTGCGGCCTGCTGCGGTCTGCTTCGAATGCATTTACCAAATGCGTCGCCCACGTCCTGAGTAATTGCTTACCTGCCGCGCTTTTGTTCATCGTGCTATATTTATGCCACCGAACCCGACGGGTGCTAATTTTATTAAAGGAATAGAGAACAATATTGGCTTTATTATATTATAAAATGAATACCGACCCTTTAGTATGCCCTCTGACGCGACGGTGAAAAAAACAGCCAAATCCACGCAGTGCTTATATGAGGAGATTCCGTACATTATACCGGCAGCGAACAGGCAGACATAAACTTTGTTGCAATTTTATTATGAGAAGGGGGTTTATTATTTGTTGAGGAGGGACTGTCTGTCTGCAATAAACTGTACAATACACCACTCAGTTTACGACAAATTAAATGGCGCGGCGGTGGAGCGTCTATTCTTGTTGTCAGAGATCTCAAGATCTGTGGGCACATCGCCGTCAGAACAGATATTATCCCCAAATTCGTGTAGTGCTTCAGATTTTTTTTTGTATTTAGTAAAGTTTTATGTTAAATGTTTAAATGAAAATTCAATTTGACGTAAATATCTACCATGAAACATAATATATAACAAAGAGTCGCTGTTAGCCTGACTGTCGTGTTCCTCCTGCGATCTCCTACGCGACGCGTGACTTACCTCCGGGGGGAGTGTGCGGAGCAGAGGGGGGAGGGCCGGAGTTAAGGTGTGTCATCCGTGATCTTTGGTCGCAACGATCCCATTACCATTTGTTATGTGATTATTGCGATAGCTATTGAATTTCACGTTTCGCGGTTCGCGATTCTTGAACATTTATTTGAAGAATTCTTTCGGATGCAATCGAAGTCATTAGTTTTCAAAAAGTGCTTATGATCAACTGATCTATAATCTGTCCATTACGTCCAATCATTCGTTTTTATGTTTTCTGATAACCTCTGTAAGAACCAACCGCGCTACCGTTTCATTCCCTCCGAATGTCACGGTGTCGGCGTGTGATCCCTCTCGCGGTGATAGCTCAGTTCCACGTCGACTGAGAGGGTCCTAGAGGGCATCAGTGTCACCACTCCGCGTATCTAGAATTGAATTTGGGACACTCGAATTTGTATTTCAGTTTTACGTGAACTAGCGAGTGACTGCAAAATGAAATTATGTATTTGTAGAAATACCAGTGACTTTATTTAGTACACAGATTGCGTCACGTGACAAGTAAACTTAAATATTCATAGGACAGAGACAGGCACACGGTCACATCCTCAGGAAATTAATTAAAATATTGCGCAGTGTTACCCTACCCCATATTTAAGCAGATAATTCTCAGGTAGACCCTAACTATTATTTAGTCGCGACAGGTGGAGTAGGGTGCGTTTACTCGGCCGTATTAATTTGGAGGATTATCGTAACGGCGGCGGTCCGGTCCCTGCGCGCCGGATCACCCGGATCACCGGCGCGCGGCACCTCCTGCCGGCTTGCTTACCGATGGGACCCCGGAGACTGCGCGGATTACCGCACTGGCCTGTGATAACACAACTAGCTTTTCACCTGCTGCAGAAGGTCCACTTCTAACCACCGATAAGTTGGGAAAAAATCATTGCTACTAGGGTAAAAGTGTAATGTCACATTTACGACCCAGTGTAACAGTATAACGACACTGCATTGTTCAGGTTTACGATAACATAGGTACGTCGTCGAAAAGTTCATTTATGGTTTCATAGATATCAGTTCGGTGGTACGATGCAGCTCTTAGAATGTCTTATGTGTTCCGGAGTCGATCTTCTGTTCCTATTGACTTGCTAGTGGCAATCCTAGTGAAAGTGTTGGCGATGCGTGAGGTAGGTACAGCTTGTGATAGTTACGACGGTTGTATGACGTCCCGTGTTTTCGCCGGTATAGTGTCGATCGTGTCCTAACATCGGAAATATTGACCCTCCGGGATAGAAAATGCTGAAAATATTTACGGCTTGTGCAATCTTATCCAAAATCCAGGCACTATTAATTTTTGGGATAGCTATGAGTTAACTAGCAGATGAATCAACTTTTAAATACTATTTTGGTTTATTTGGTCCAGTAACGACTTAATCTGACTTAAATAAATATCAAAATAAGAGTTCAGAGATGTTTAAATATGAGAATTGATGACAGTGTGACTGTAGAACCACTCGGTCGATAAGATGGTTACAATCCTGAGCATAATACTTGAGTGCTCTTGTTCAGCACCCTGGGGAACTAGTGGGGTTGTTCAATAGCACCTGGCTGGAACACCTCGTCTAAATCTTTGTTATGACATTATTCCCGAGAACACCCAGTTCGTGGCATGAGATAAATCGGAGAAAAGGGTTCGTAAGGAAATGAAACACTTTAGGTAACGCTAAACGGCCGTGAATTATTTCTCAACCGAAAGCGAATGAATAAAAAGGAGCTCGGAATATATTAATGTCACATGTTGTTGTAATGTGATGGGGTTGTAGATACTTGTACGGTTGTCAGTCGTGCGCTGAACACGTGACAGTTGACAGTGTCGATGTATCCACGTCACGCTGACAGACGGGTGTGCGTCTCACATACTACATCCACTTGATCTAATGTGCCGACTTCTGTTGCCGATGGTTCTTGTATGTCATGAAATTGCTTCAGCAAACGTTTGATCATGACTATTTAGATTTAAAGTGAGGCTACTAGCTATATTTCTAGATATAAAGTTCGTCTCCCATGTCGGCTTACAAAACAAGAAATATAGCACTTAAAACCATTGTAGACGGTCGAATACCCTGACACCACTTAGCGAGATTAACGTTGCAACGGAATACGGAATTCTACATTTTTGGCCGCCGCGCCGACCAAACTTTAATTTGACCAAAAATCGGCTTCAAGTGCGTTAGGGTGAGCGGACGGTCAGATATGCAATTTAAAATAATAAATTGGCTTTAATGAATTTATTGACAGCTGTGAAATAATTCCGTGTGCGGTGAGGAATTGGGAGGGGGGAGCGGGGGCACTTATGTCGCCATGTCGGGACTAATTGATGGCGTGTAAACAACGCATCAACTATGCATGAGTTAACGACACGCTGATGGCGTTGATGAGTTCGGATTTGCTTTATGAGTTCATAAACGCAATCGTAGTCGATATTACAATCGTAGTAAGAATTCTAATTTACATTAGGATTTCCTTGAACATAAAACACTTGTTACTGTTGTAGATACTGGGGCAACCTGTAAACCCAAACTTAGAATCAAATGTAATTTCATCAATGAGCGATGTTCGTCGCCCCAAATGTTTACCAATCTCTGCTGTGCCACTCAACTTCAATCATGAATTCACTTCAATTGGCACCTTCCAAAAACAAAACATGATCCTTCAAAGTACTCGAGTACCTATTAACTTCCCTTGAAAACACTGACACAGGAGAGAACACACAAAGTCGGTAGAGGCGTGTGATCGCGACGTCTGCACTTAATCGCAGCACAACGATTCTAAACAATAAACATAAACAACTCGCCCCTCGCCCCCGCAGCACGCCCCCGCTCGCCCCACACCAGGGGCGAAGCCCGAGGGGATCTGAAGGACTGCCACTGCTCGGCTCGCGCTGCATCGAGGGCTCACAATGATATTTGTTTGCAAGTTTCGAGTAGTGTTTTCCATATTGCTTTGGTCATGGGAATGCGATATTGTGGCCGGATATACGGTTGGGGTTCACTCCGTCTGGTTCAAAGTTTTGCAGAATAGGCTTCAACAATGTTTGCTGTATTTTGTATAGAAGAAAAAGAGTAAACAGCTCAGAGAGCACACAAGACAGCCTCAGCGTGCATTCCTACTACTTCCTTGGAGTGCGTACTTGTAGTTTTTATAACATTTAGGTATACAATCCTTAACGAATAAAAATTAAAGCCATCCACAGATCCAATAGAACGCACTCGACAGTCGCGCGTGCACAAGTACACAGACACATGTCGATGCGCTGACTCGCGATTTTGAACGTCACTGCATTCAACCTGCCCCTCACGCTACCTGAGGGCGCGGGGTAGGCAGCACCCCTCGAGCGAACGAGCGGAAAACAAGCGCGTTGAGCACTGAGCACACGAGTGTGATTTGAAATAACTGAGGGGAACACTTCTCAAAATAACAAGAGAAATTTATTTTGAGCGTGAACGCTTCAATCAACCAATTAACCCAATGTGCTGAACAGTCTACTGCTGAAAAATATACCGCAATTTTCTGCCCCTTGTACAAAAGCTGTTTTACATAAAGTTGTAGCTCCACTTAAAAAATCAATAATTCGAAGCTGTTTCGAGTAAATTGTGGGTTGTATGAAACAGCTTGTTTTGGCTAGCCGCGAACAGCTCACATTAACATAATGATGTCGTTGTATCAACAGCAGGTATTAGCATACAACGGAACATGGCCAATGTCCGGACTTAGTGGTTACAATTATATTTTGTTTCTAATACTTAGTTATTTACGCATCGATAATATAATACTTCCTGACTAATTGAGGCTTGTGTTTATCATGTAATGTGTTTCCCCGCGGTTTCGCCCATGTGGCTGCCAGAATATATCCTACGGGAACGTATTATCGGGATAAAAACTACCTAACCTAACCGAAATCATGGTCCATTCGAATGCCGAATTTTATCCAATTCATTTCTTTCGCATTTATAATACTTACAAGAATTACATAGAGATAATAAGACAGGGAAATATATCGTTACGGGGCGACGCGACGGCGACGTTTAAAAGAGGCTTCATTTGAGCTCAGACATCAAATTTTCTCTTCATACTTAGCCGCGTGTTCGAATATTTCGTAGACAATAGCTCCGTTTCTATGGAAATAACACGATTGTATGGAACGTTCGCAAAACAAACTAGACAATAATGGAAATTAATGATACACGAACTGACTCGGGTTACAGCGTCATCCATTTCGGCTGGCGATGGAAACTTGTTGTATACTGCTCCAAGGCTGATTGATCAATCTATATGTAGGATTGAGTAGGTCATTTAGAGACAGTGTACATATATCATCCAGGAGTTGTGGCTTCGACAACCAATCAAAATACCTACTGACTGCAAACAGACCTTCACGAAGCCCTCAACCAAGCATTCTGTACATCAAACTAAGTAATTCTACGCAAAAATTATTGCTTTTTTTTCTTGGGGTGAAAAGTCACTTTTCACGGTAGGACTCAATGTAACGCAATCAAAACACTGTGCTGATGGATGGATTAAATAGTACGGGTGTCATGGAGGTGTTTAAAGGAAATATCTAACATTAAAAACATGGATATATAAAAAAAAATGTGAAAATGTTGGAACTTTGACCCCCAATATCTCCGTAACTAGAAGGTTCCCAGGTATGGAAAAAAATGATCGTAAAGACGAGGAGAACAAGAGTCTTTCGGCTTTCATAAGGGTCTTGTGTGTACACCGTTTATATTATGATAATAGCTTTTGCTCGCGGCTTAATTAGTTAATTTAGAATTTGACAATGGATTCGGATTGTACTCTGTTTCTAATAATTCAATCATGACTCGAAAGACAAGTGGCGCCATCTATTATCATAGAACGTTATTATTGTTTTCCTCGGGAACAGTACTTTTTTTGTATGAAAAGTATCCTATGTCCGTTTCTGTACACTTGACAACGTACATTACAAATGTTGCATATACATTTCAGGAAGATAGGTTCAGTGGTTTAGGCGTGAAAAGGTAACGAACAAAGAAACAATGTAAACTTACTTTCTTGCCATTCATCTGGCATTTGATGGCTTGACATACTCTGAAACTGATTGAGGGTATTAAACAAAGTTTCATGTTTGAAAAGAGCAGCGTCATTCAAATAGGAAATTAATTTGAAGGATTATTAATTTATTAGGCGTTTCTAGAGATTCAAAAGGTTTAAATCTCCCTCATCCATTGTACCGACATACAGGGTGTTATTTGTGTATGGTCTCGTAATGAAGCCACCATGACGTCATATTAATAAACGCGCACATTCGCTCGTCACACATATTTGCCTACAGTACACAGTCGGGGTAAGGTCGGGCACACGAGGCAAGTCGTAAAGCGAGTGATTACTGGTTTATTGGCGCGTGAACCCCGCTCAAATGTTGTTGAGATTGTTTCACACGGAAAATGAGAAAACAGCTATAGAATCTGGAAATCGAACCCTTTGTCAGGGACACCTGGTTAATACTAAGAAGTAAATATTCATTATTTTGAATATCAAAACAACTTCATTAATACTCATCCGCCAAGCTTCTTATACACATGCCTCTAAATCTGATTTTAATTAATGCTGCGGTTTTGGTAGCAGTTTTGAATAAGACGTACGGGAACCTTATTGTCATGTAAATTACTGCCTTAATAGAAAATAGAGTCTATTGTAGTTAGAAGGATTGTCTAGCCTCTACTAACTACAATAGACTCTATTCGACTGCTGTTTTCTATTCAGCTTGGTGTGGAACAGGCTCAACGCAGTCGCCACAATCTCACAAGTTGTACTGTTAGCGAGTAGTTAGTTAGTTGTGCGGTTAGTACAAGTTTAGTGCTCTTGAGCTAGATAAGCACTGATAGACAACATTAGCGTTCCATAATCTTAGTACTGTTTAGTAGTCTGTCGAATTTAGCATGTTTAGCTGAATTACGTAACAGATATTATTAAGTATCTTTCAATTAAGCAGTGAAATCATGCTGATTGATGAGATAAAAATGAGATAGAACAACTCCACCATAAAAAGAATGAACAACCACAACAGTCTCAAAAAAGCTATCAAAATTCAAGTGAGCTCGTCAGTGGAACTCCCCACAGCGTTTGTCGATATAAGACGGTAACATATACCTGCCTCCCGGGACTGCCCGCCTCACCGCGGGCAGGTGTCTGCCCGACCTTTAATTAAAACTTTTTTGAGGAAAATGTGATGAATTTCCTTAAAAGTCGAGTGTGTTGGCTGCCAGAAAATTAAACACTTCCATTGGTAAGAGGCTCGGGCTATTTTAAGCTGTAATCTTACCTGAAATAGGCGGCCATCTCTTTGTTGAAACAAGGTTTCTTTGGTGAAAATTCAAAGATCTTCAAATGCAGTGGTCATGACTACGAAAAGATGAGTCTAAACTATGAACCTCTGCTCAAACAATAATAGCTTGCTAAATCATGTTAGTAATCTTAGCCATAACTTAGTTCTGCTGTAGGTCGTCCTAATGGCCTGAACTTCGCACATTACAGGTCACGTTATTCATGACAATTATGTAGAACCACAGATTAATGGAAGAACATAAGTTTTAACATTCAGCTCAAGATTGATGGACGCACGGAACGATAATTACTATTGTACTAGTCATTTGCGTTGATTCTCTCGCTTACGGATTACCTCTTTTCATTTACGGACAAAAATCATAAAACTCGGACATAATAGAAAAGTCGTACGTAAGCATTATTATATCAGCACCATCCTCCATTCAAATAACCTTTAAATCAAAGGCACATTGGTCGAATATTTGTCGATATCTGGAACACTATGTGACACATCCTGACCGTATCTACCGTCCTCACGCGGCGACGTCTCAGATCCCTAAAATCAAGATTAATGCAAACCTCACAGGTGTCGTATCGATGGCTCGGTATTTATCCGCGCGTCAATCAGAGGACGCCAATACATCTCCAACACGCACGTCGGTAGGCAGGTCATCCTCTGTGATCAAGACAGATGAGTGTCCCGCATCCCGCGTCCCGCTATTGTCAATAGTGCTCGTCATGGCCAGTCCGTGATCTTGCGGGCGCGATGATCCCGGGATTACTCGCGAACTCGAGCCACGCGGATTATACGGGATTGTGGCGGAAAAATGCGGGATTAAGGAAAATAATGTGCAGTTCTTGAATAATAATGTCCATTTTGAGAGAGATACCAGTTTTGTACAGTTATTCGTTTCTCTGCGTCTTTGTTACCTTTTAGAGTTCTAGAATGGTACAGACATAAATGTTTTTCGAAAGATACATTCAGTTTTGAAACCTCTTTCTCTATGAAAAGCTACACTATCTTTAGATGTTAACATTAAGTACCAACTCTGATGTTAAAAAAATGTTCAAGGCAAAAGCCAAGTAAATGGATAAGAAAATAATAATAATATAGTAATGGATGGTTTTTCTGTTAACAAAATGGTAATTTTATAAAAAAAAATTGTACTCTACCACAATGCTGTCCTATTTGACCCAAAGGTTGACTGGTAGAGAATGCCTTGTGGCATTAAGTCCGCCTATGTAACACTCTTGTACATGAAGTTTAAATAAATGAATAAATAAATAAGACATGAAATGTTTGTAAAATGGCACTGTATGTCTTGCGGTTAGCCCTGTTAGCGCAGCACTTGTTCTGTGCTGTCAGCGAGTAATGTGTTAGAAAGCCTCCTGCAATTGATACCCATCCGATCTTACGCTTGTGTCACAAAGCATACACTATAGTGTGCAAAGATGGAAAGCTCGACACGACACCAATCCACCTCGGATTGGTGTCAATCGGCACTCAGGTGCATATATTTGTTCATACTATTCATCGTATATGCATACGATTCACGAATCGCTCTCCATATTGCACTCGGCATGAAATGTCATGTCTGTGAGATGTAGACCGAATGGATGACATCGGGGTTTAGCTAGTATTGAAGATCTTGGTGCATAGAGTGTTTGATCTTAGCCTTTGAAGATAGTTGAGCTTTATATTAACATAATAGGAAGGCGCTTCGGATAAAAGTAGCATCAATTTTGTGCTTAGTGCAAATATATTTTAATATGGAAACGCATTAGGCCATTTAACTTAATTGCTGAATGTGATTAACATTTTAAGATGACACATTTTGTATTCTCTTAGTTCATTAATCGTACTGGTGATGATTGCTGGAAGACTGGACTGCCCCTTCATCCGACATTGTTCCGACAGACCAGTGTCGGAGAGAAGGTATTCATTTTATTGTTTGACGATGTTTTTAGATTTGATTTGATTTAGTTTTATTTGATTTATTTAATTTGATTGGTTTTATTTGGTTTTAATTGATTCAATTTGATTTACCTAGTCTGATTTTATTGATTCTATTTAATTTTATCTGATCTGGTTATGTCGATTTCTATCAATTTATGTGTGGCAATGGGTGTTATTTACCTGAAGTAAATGAATTTATTATTATTAACTAGTTTTCCGCCCGCGGCTTCGCCGGCGTCGAGTTCGGTTATATCGCGTTTCCAAGAGAACTCTACAAAAGTCTGGGATAAAAACTATCCTATGTTCTTTCTCAAGGTCAACTCTATCTCCGTACCAAATTTCATTAAAATCAGTTCAGTGGTTTAGACGTGAAAGCGTAACAGACAGACAGACAGAGTTACTTTCGCATTTATAATATTAAGTAGGGATTAGTGGGACCCTTCTTGTTTTCCTTTCAAATAATAAATCAAAACAATAATACTTTGTGACCAAACAAACCTAACATTAGCACAAAACAGATAAGTTTACAACCGCGGAGAATAGCTCCAAGAGCTTCATTTATTTTGAAACTGAATATTTTTATCATAAACTTTGGAGTTCTTCATTTTCAGGTTGAAATGAATTTTCTTGTGAAATACGCCAACCCATTTGTTCGTATTACAACTTACTCTGCCAACTCATAAAATGAAATCAGATAGTTCTCAGGAAAAATAAAATCTTTAAATCGAAGTTCGAGGATTGCCCAACATTTTTTTACGACATGATATTTTATTTAACCGTCAACTGAAGCATTTCAATAAGCTGCGCCAGAATTTTCATATGTAAATTATCTAGCAAGAGTTTGATCTCAACCCGTGAGCGCGAACGATTTTAATATCGTCCCTTATTTTAGGATTACCGGGGGCGAGTGGGACGAGTGGGTCCACCTCGTTTGTGCGTGGTTCATCCCTACACAGTACCCACTTAATTATGTGGTAATACATGAATTTTAATTATGAGAACTCATTTGGTGACAGGGACGGCGGCTTTTCGGTATTTTATTGGATATTGAGATTTGCCTGCGGGTTGAATATGTTACGGGAATTGTACAAGTTTGTTTGTATGCTTTTACGCGTACAGCGAATTATTGAGATAAATATTTTGGAAAATCTCTAATTTTCAAAAATGTTTATCTCAACAATTTGTCAGACAACATGTTTGGAGGTTTTAGGAGGTTGTGGAGATTACATCTACGTTTTCTGTAGATAATAAGGTTATATTATTTTCTTTATTTATAGCGTTGCAATTTTGTATAGGAACTGTTCTGGGAACAAGTTTAAAAACTTTTCTTAAAAACTTTGTGTTTTTAAGAAAAGTTAGGAAGTCAGTTTAGTAACAACAGTTTGTTTTGAATTGTAGTCGATGTGATCGACATCGATCAGTGCCTCCGTCCATCCAAACTATTATGCTTTGGCGATGACATGAAAATCTTTGCCACTATTTCAACGCTCGAATATTTACAAGCAGTGCAGGCTGACTTGTATCGGCTTGCTGAGTATTATCGGGTCGGTCACTAGATCCCAACCATCCAAGTGTTCGGTGATTACTTACACTAGAAAACGTGCAGTCCTAGCCACTACTTATACTCTGGCGGGCCAGATCTTGCCAAGGTGCAGTACTATTCGTGACTTGGGCGGCCATCAAGACAGTAAGCTAGTTTTTGACAAACACATTGATGCAATTATCAAAAAAGCTTCTAAATGTTTGGGTTTATAATACGTCTCTCTAAGTGTTTTACAGATGCTACTAAAACACTGAAAATATTGTATTGCGCTTTTGTAAGAGGTCAACTAGAGTATATATCTCAGACATGGAATCCGCGTTATTATAAATACATTGACCGCATTGAAAACATCCAAAGATGTTTCATAAAATATCTTTGTTTTAACGCTTTCATCTAAAGATAATACATCAGTCAACCGATTATCTTGGATTCTGTAAGAAGTATCATCTGCTATCACTGATAGATCGACGTAAAATTGCTGACTGTTTATTCTTGCTCAAAATCCTCAATAACAATATTGATAACCCTGAATTAAAAGTAAAACACTAGGAAAACATTTCGTTTGATTCCACCCATACGTGCACCTCATTCATCTTCGAATTATACGCAGAACAGTTATATTGTGCGCGCAAGAAGAAATTTCAATGACACATGCAAGGAATTTGATTTAGATCTATTCACAATTAGTGTAAATTCGGCCAGAAGGTGCTTAAGCCTCAAATTTTTAAAGTAGCGGTAGATTAATATTATTTGTTTTTATTATTTTACTATATTCTCTATTATTTTAGTCATACTTGTATAATTGCAAACCAAGTATTTATATCTTACTTTGATTAAAGCGGTGTGTTTTCTGTGATTGTGCTGATACCATAAATTTATTATAAGTCTATACGTGAAGATTTGAAATTGGCTTTCTGGTGACTATGGCTTCCTTTTAGTTAGTTTTTATTAGCTGGTAAGTCCTCCATGTGCTAAAATAAATAAATACAAAACACAACTAACGGAAAACTGGAAGAAAGCAAAACTTGGCATTTAGCACAATACGTGGCCTTTACCGCCGCGCGCCGGTACATTGTTAGCTGGTACTTTGGTACGGTGGTGCGTTGGTACCAGTTCGTCCTAATTCCGAGGTGTCGGGAGTTCGGCAAGTTGTCACGTCGCTGGGACGTGATGCGTGATTGAGGGATCGCTATTTAATTGAGAACTTTGGAGGTCGATGAGAACTCCTGGAAGTTTCCTTTTTAATAAAAATATTACGGGGCTTCGGGATATCATTAATTTCCTCGTTAGCTCCTTCAGCTACTTGTAACTCGTAACATTCAAGTAACAAAATGTTCACTTCAAAATGCTTAAAGAGAAGACTGGATTACAAAAAAAATCATCCCAAGATGAGAGAAGAGAAGAAATTGTAGGATTATTATAGCAGGCGATATAAATATTGACGTATTGAAAAATAATAATATGACTTCCGAACTGAAATATCTCATAACAAGTTTTAACATGAGATTAGCAATAGAAAAACCAAGCAGGTTGCAAGCCAGACCTGCATTGATAATATTGCCCATGATTTTGAGAAAAAATGCAAGACGGATGTGATAGAGTTTGCCCTATCCGATCACACTGCGGAACTGCTGAAAGATTATTCTATTCTAACCATTTTTCAAAAAATACCGATTATTAACACTACCGTCTCTGTTTATCTATGATACTGCCTTATTGTTTAAGCTGAATTCACACCTGTTTCCCAGCTTATCAGATACAGTTCAACGTAACAGGCGGAATGGTATGCTACGTGGACGTAGAGCAAAAACAGCGTTAATGTGGAAGAGCATATTCCGTATAGCCCCGCAAGTCTTTAACAAATTACCAAACCAAATTAAAAAGCTAAATTCAAATGGGTTTAAAAAGGACCTCAAGAGTTGCTTTGTAAAAAATGCTATTATAATCTAAATGACTTTTTGAATGATACTTTGACATCATAATTTAATTGCAATATTTTAAACTTTGAATTCTCTCTTTGATAGCCCTAGATAATATCTTAACTGACATGCCTCATAAATATTGTAAGATTAATTTGCTGGGGCGGCTGCTGCAGGTGCTGAAAACCTCAAACGGCGCAAAAACAATAATTTAATTGGTAGGTGTTTGAGCTGTTTGGGGTCGAAACACTAGGGCCATGGGGTCCGAGTGCCCACCTAGTATTTCAGGAAATCACCCAGCGGTTGGTCGAGTCTTCACGTGAACAGAGGGCGTGCCTATTTTTTGGCCAAAGAATCAGCATTGCCGTCCAACGTGGCAATGCTGCCAGCCTTCTGGGCACTTTTCCTGTGGACAGCGATGCGGACGAATTTTTGGACGCCCTGTAACCCTTTTCTACTTGTACATATTTATCACTATTATAGTTTTGTAGTTTGTAAATAATTTATTTAAGATTAATTCGTACTTATTTATTCAATTTTTATTTTATTTTACTGTTGTCATTTTATTTGCGCGCCCCACGTTGCAGAATGTGATGAAACTATTTATTAATTAAAGACCATGACGTATTGTACCATATTCGGACAAATAAATGAATTTGAATTTGAGAAATTGAATTGCTGCAGCACTAAGTAGGGGTAGACTTTATGTACACTAAGAATACTTTTAATGCTTAATTACCACGTTGACACTACTTCATTGATTAATTTTAGTTAGTTGGGTGGCCAAAATCACAAGGAAGTTATGTTTATCAATCTATTAATATATCCCTGATTAAATTAGAAAGGAAGCCTCAATGTGTCACGTGCGTGGGCGCCATGTCAGCCATAGTGATGACGTCACGTATCTAATGGCAGGACTCTCGCGGACACAGTTCAACATAAACAGTAGGCTTACTCCGCACAACCCAAGTAGTGGGGTAGGGTCAAAAAGAAAAAAAAAGAAAAAAACTTGTTGATTGTAAATGTTGGAGTTTACAATCGAATTGTACGTGCTTTAGCGAGCGATAGGTTTAACTGTTTTTGTGTGTCGGTGTACGTGTACGTGAGTCTTTTTGTAAATCGTTGTCTGTCTGATATTGTCTTCTGCAGTCGATTTGGGATGGGTCGAGAAGGGTCTAGACTTGGAAATCAAAACCAGACTTTTAATAAATAAGTAATACCAACCTCTGTGTTGGGATGAATTATCGAATTTCCACCCTAATCTCGTAACACACTCCATAGACCCCCATGAACAAAGTTATTAGCACTGTTGGCGTTGATCTTTTTATAAGGCCCAATAAACATTGTTTGTCAAATAAAAACTTAACTTTCTATAATAATCATGTAGAATGATTCTTCTCCATCTATCTTCGTAATGTCGGTACTCGCGTTTGTATCGCATTAACGTTTCGTTATAGTTCGCTCCAGGACGCGCGGCGCGCGGCGTGGTAGCGTGGCGCCAGTTTGAATCACTTGGCTTTGTCTCTGGTCACGTGATAGCGCCATCCGTTGCGGTTCCTCTGACAGCTGGCTTTATTCCCGCTAAACTATTACTGTTGGCAAAAATATGGCATTAGGCAACTAAGGTGTGTTTGTTGTCTTGAAAAAATGAGCGGATTATTTCACGATCTGTCCACCTCAGATATAATTGTTGATGGATAGAGCCTGGCCATTGTTATTCAATGTAGCAATATATCACAACTTTGTTTTGCGTTTATAAAAATCCTTGATATGATGTTGATGTTTTTTTTTTTGTAATGTTAGCTGTAGGCACTCTGGTTTGTGCAATATATGCAAATAAAAACGTTAGCATCGAAAACAAACCTCACTGATGGAAGACTTATATGTTTTGAATAAAAGGTAGTTTATTTTGTCAGTGCCTGTAGCAGTTTTTATTTTACCAACCAACATTTGGTATTAAACCCAAATGGCGATGGTTTGATTTTCATAAAAATATATTGTTCACAATACTTTTAAATAACAAGAGTAATTGACACAAACAAAAATACGTTTTTGTTTTAATATTTTCAACACAATATTAACGATAAAAGCTGTCAAAGCTTTTGTCGGAAGTGCGGTTTATTTGGGAACCGAAAAGCGACTTAAGTAAAACCCTGGTATAAAACAAAAGTGGGACAAAAAAGCGTAATTAGATGATGTTCTGTGCGCGCGGCGGGGCCTTTCAGCTGGTACTTATAGTTGTACCCTCACGCGTGCCGAATTAGGGCCGTGTGAATAGGGCGTTTCGTTAATTGTTTTGCCTACCAAAGGTGTGAACAAAATATTGTATGTACTTCTTAACCCCTAATGTTTTTTTGTAAATCATAATTATGGTGTTTTTTTATTCATTTAAAAAGTTGAATGGTTTCAATCTGCTAGTAACGCGACTTTTGAACCTCAACCTCAAATCCCTGACCTCAAAATAATAAACTTGCCAAAATTAACGATACATTTTTAACAAATTTCATTTTTTACACACAATTACGCCTTCAAAATCTCGGTTTACTGTATTATACGTCGCGTCGTAAGTAAAAGGTCACTGTATCTCAACTTAATTTGAACTTTATCAAATGGAAGTAAGGTTTTAAATCGGTTGACTTACTTTTGGTGTTGTAAATGCAATTTGGGTACAGTGTAATGGTTCGGGTAGACGCCATTAGACCGGTGACGTCACGGGCCCTTTGTGAGGCCACAGGACAAAAATATATCAGTAGGCACACTTTCGAACTCACGGAGTTTACATGTCTATAAAAATATCTTTTTTTTTTTTTTTTTTTTTTTTTTTTTTTTTTTTCAAGTGAGGGTAGCTTGAGTGAACACAACTTTAAAAGAGCTCTCATTCATTTAATTATTTAAAATAGTTTATTGTAATTTTATATGTTGCATACACACTAAAAGTTTGCTTCATCCTCGGATGCACTCACTGCACTTATAACTTCTCTATTTCCTGTGCTCAAACCTGAACAACCACAAATCATCAAACATGGACCTGTATGCCAAGCTGTCAAACTGTATGGAGGAGCTGTCAGCCACATTCACCACACGGATGGACACCTATGAGGAGGACCTGAAGAATGTCAGCAGTAATGAGGCGTCACACAAGACAATAGCCAGCCTCTCTCGGGACTTCATGGATTTCAAGTGCTTCATTTGGAAAACTATGAGCGCGCTGAAGACTCAGATGGAGTTGCTGACAGTGGGTTTAGACCGGCATGAGATGGCTTCACGTAGGCCAGTTCTCCTCCTCCATGGTCTTCCCGAGCAGAACGATGAAGATCACATTTCCCAGGCTGTCCTAACTTTGACGGATAAGATGAAGATTGCAAATGTTTCTTCTTCAGACATCACATCCTGCCATCGCTTGGGAGTCAATTCAGGCAAGCCACGTCCCCTCCTTATTAGGTTCCATAACTACAATTTGCGCAGTGAGGTATGGCGCAACAAAACAAAGCTGAAGGGTTCTGGTTTGGTCCTCTCGGAGTTTCTAACCAAGCCTAGGCACGACGTGTTTTTGGCCGCTCGCAAACACTTCAGTGTGAAGCAGTGTTGGACCTCCGAGGGCAAAATTATCATCATACTCCCAGACAAGTCGCGTCGAAAGATTGAATCCGCTACTGAACTTCAACAACTTATTGCGCGGTTCCCGGCGGCTACATCTACTGTTTCTGCTTCATCGGCTGCGGAGGTTGCATTGTCACCTATTTGCAACCCTGCTTTGGACAAGAGATCGCGGAGGCAGCCAAAATAATCGCACCCACAACTTATATGTATCATACTTTCATTTCATTTCTTTTGTGTGTCGGTCAGTCATAATTTTATTTAGATTCTTTTTTGACATTTTGACAAGACAACAATGACTGTAGCTTGCTCGTTCGGAAATATTTCCCAATTTTAGTGTTTTTTTTTTTTTTTTTTAATGTTTTGGATACAAGCACTTTAATCTTTGTTTAATGTCAGAGTGCATCGAGGATCTTCGATATAGAATAGCTAATTAATTGTTAATTTAGTGTTTATCTAGAAATAACTTTGAGTAATTTAGTTTAATATTTATTTATTTTGTTATATAATTATTTAACCGTCATGTTAGACAATATTGATGACAGCTTTGTTTCCTGTTCTTCTTCTTGTTCGTCCGACGAGAGCTATGCTAGTGCGTTCAGTGATGATTCTGTACACTTACGCGACCAACTTTCTTCTATTTTTTCTGGCTATAACAAATTTTTCAATGCAGTTCATATCAATGCACAAAGCATTCCAGCCCATCATACCGATTTATTATCCTCATTTGACTCGGATCTCATTCATGCTGTGCTGATCTCTGAAACTTTCCTCAAACCTGCTCTTCCCTCGACGCAGTATTCTTTGCCCGGCTACAAGCTTGTGCGTAATGACAGAACAGGCAAGGGTGGTGGGGGTGTCGCCATTTATCTTCGTGGTGATATTATTTACAAAATTATAGATCAGTCTCCTAGTAATTATTCAAAATCTGCCGAACATCTTTTTATTGAAATAACTTTTAATCACACAAAATTACTTTTAGGTGTTTACTATAGCCCCTCCTGTCATATTGACTATTTCGCTTCTTTTGAAACAAGTCTTGAATATTTTTCCTCTTTATATGACCACACTATTATACTCGGAGACTTCAACACCTGCTTGATAAAAGATGATGTGCGCAGCCGTAAACTCAGATCCCTTGTCTCTTCTGTCAACATGCACATCCTGCAGCTTAACGCTACTCATCATGCTCCTCACTGCAACCCTTCACTACTAGACCTTATTCTAGTTTCTGACCCAAACAAAGTAGCCACGTATGGACAACTTTCTGCCTCCTTTTCTTACCACGATCTCTTATTTATTTCATATAAAATTCGACCTCCTAAACGCAAATCAAAATTTCTCTTGCTTCGCAGTTTCAAGAACATTGATCTGGTGCGTTTGGGAGAAGATGCGGGCAATATTGATTGGTCTCCTGTTTATGACAGCAATGACATGGACACTAAGGTGGCCGAATTTACCAAGATAGTGTTAAAACTTTTTGACATACATGCTCCACTTAAAAAGGTTAGAGTGAAGCATCTTCCAGCTCCTTGGTTGTCAGATGAGATTAAAATCGCGATGTCTAAAAGGGATAAGGCGAAAAGGCGTTACAAAAAGGACCCTACTGATGAGAACTGGTCTCTCTATAAGAAACTGCGTAATCGCTGCGGTCGTATGTGTAGGGATGCTAAAAGGCGCCACATACACAACTCAATTCAAAATTCCAACACAGCACAAGTATGGCAATTTCTAAAATCCCTTGGAATCGGCAAAATTGCAAGTGACAACTCGCCTGATATTGATTTAAATGAAATTAATTTACATTTTTCCAAATCACCAGTGACTCTGGATGACAACCTTAAATCTAACACTCTTAACGATCTCTCTAATCTACCTCGGCCAATATGTACTTCATTCTCTTTTCACCCAGCTACAGAAGGAGATATTAAGCGGGCCATTTCATCTATTTCCACAAAGGCGGTGGGTGATGATGGTCTCCAACTTCAGATGCTTCTTCCTATCCTTGATCACCTCATTCCTGTCATTTTGCACATTGTAAATTATTCCCTCTTTATTGGCTCCTTTCCTTCTGCTTGGAAGAGGGCCTATGTCTTGCCTCTTCCCAAAGTTTCAAATCCCTCTTCAGTATCCCAGTTTCGTCCAATTTCCATACTTCCAATCCTGTCTAAAGTCCTTGAGAGTGTCGTTAATAATCAACTATCTCATTACTTTTTATCTAATAGCCTGCTTAGTCCTTACCAGTCTGGATTTCGTCCTGGCCATAGCACTGTATCAGCCCTAGTTAAAATAACTGACGACATCCGATTGGCCATGGAAAACCGGCTCCTTACGGTGTTGGTTTTATTGGACTTCAGCAGTGCTTTTAATTCTGTTGATTTTGACATCCTCTTAGGTATCCTTTCCTCTCTTAACATATCTCCTTCTGTGACTGCTTGGTTTGATTCGTATCTTCGGGGTCGCTCGCAGTCGGTACACTTAAATGAGGCTTGCTCTGATTGGTGTGATCTTTCTGCGGGTGTTCCTCAGGGTGGCGTCCTCTCTCCTCTACTTTTCTCCGTTTTTATTAACGCTATCACTAAGATATTAACTTCTCATTACCATCTCTATGCAGACGACTTGCAGCTTTATCGCCATTTTAAACTCGAAGAGATTGCAGGAGCCATCGATGCCATCAATAATGATCTTCGAAAAATCAGTCTATGGGCTAAAAGTTTTGGACTATTAGTTAACCCAACTAAATCACAAGCACTCATTATTGGTGGCAGATACTTCGTCAATTTATTGAGTCATCAGTCCCTCCCGCCTGTTGTGTACGATGGTGTCGCTATAGCCTACTCCAAGAAAGTCAAAGACTTAGGTGTATTCTTGGACTGCAATCTGTCTTGGCATGTTCACATTGCTGAAGTAAGCAGGAGGGTGTTTTGCTCGTATCGGTCACTTAAGCGTCTTCAGAAGTTCCTGCCATTTCAGACTAAAATAACTCTTGCTCAATCTCTTCTTCTTCCTCTTCTAGACTATGCTGATGTCTGTTTTCTTGATGCGACTGAAGAACTTCTTGATAAGCTCGAACGTCTGCAGAACCTGTGTATCCGCTTCATTTTCGGGCTTCGTAAGTACGACCATGTGTCGGAATTTCGGAAGCAGCTGAAGTGGCTACCTATTCGGCAGCGTCGAGATTCACACACTCTCTCTTTTCTCTTTTCTGTTCTCCACAATCCTAAAGCTCCTTCGTATCTTCGTGAACGCTTCGAGTATCTGGTTCCTAGAGGTAAACCTTGTCGCTCATCATCATCTCTTCTCCTTCGTTTCCCTTCCCACTCCTCAAGTCGGTATGATGGTTCATTTACTGTTCGTGCAGTGCGTCTTTGGAATTCGCTTCCACACTCCTTGCGGGATAGCCCTTCGTTAGATGTGTTCAAGAGGGGAATTAGAGAACATTTCCTGTCAACATGATGATAGTATGTATATATATATAGTATATGTAATAGTAGTAGTATATAAATATATATATATATATATATATATATAGTGTAATATTGTATAGTTTTATATATAAGTATTGTATGTATTAGTTTAGTTTATAAAATAAGTTAGTTTAAGTTTTAAATTTACTGATTGTGCACGTAGGTTATCCTCTATCGCTAATCTCGCAATCAAAGTAAGGTTTGCTGTAAGAAAACCCAATTTTGGGTTAAGCTCGCCGTTGTACATAAGCTATATATTGTAATGTTGTGTGTATATCTTTTAATTTTGTGTGCAATAAAGAATAAGAATAAGAATATCGCAACATGCTCGTAAGTCGTCGCTACGTTACATTAGAACACACATTCAACATTAGTCACCTCTCGGGACCGATTTTTTTTCTGTTCACTTTTAATTCTCCTAATAAACATTTGTCTTGATTTTCTTGCAATAGGGCTAGTTAACGCGCGGGCGGTATCCCCAAGTAAGGACATAGTAGATCTTCTGTTATCCTCACACTGTGCCCGCCCTGGTACTGACATGCCCTGGTACTGCCATGCCCTGGTAACTCTTCCCGCGCGGACGGTGTCGTCTCATGCGAGGACACATGGTTTTACTGTGTTACCTGTACTGTGTCGCCCTGGTAGTGACATGCCCTGGTAGCACCTCCAGCGCGGACATAATTTAGCCAACACCTACATTATTGTGTCGCGACAGTTAACGGGTCGGATCCACGTTCTGTGGTGTTATCTGCCCCTTGTTTATATGTATTCGTTTATCATCATGGGGTTTCTGGAGCAAACAAGACAGGATTATGTCGTGAAAGTTACGCCATTTGGAGCAGTAGATTTGTTTTCGGCATTAGTGTAATTATCATGTTATTCAAGGGGAAGTTTAAAGATTTAGCGTAGTTAGTACGTCTAATAAGGTTTTTTTTTAGATAACACAAGAAACTAAATTGACATTTTTGTAATACAACTCTCGCACTTCATCATAAAAAATAGGAGTCGGTCCCTATACTCCCTAGCTACAAACAGTACAAACACTCCTGAACAAAAAAACCTGCTAGTACTAGTACCTATCACAAGAACTGGCAAACGGAGCAATAACGCAAATTAAACATCCACCGTCTGAAGGGGACACATGTAACAATAAAATACGCTCAACGACTATAATAGTGTCGGGGCGCGTCAGGGGCACGCGCGGGGCTGTGGGGGTCGGTACTTGGAGGGGACGTAATGGCACCCGGGGTGACTGCGACTAAAGAGCCAGTGATTCATATTAAAATTACATTTTGGGGCTACCGGCGTTTTTGTTGAGCGTACCTTTTTTGATCGGCAGGTGGGCGTAACGCGCGCTACTGATTGTTAAGTGATTGCACGATAGTTGCTGGGATACGGCTGTAGTGGCTTGTGTAGGGGATGTCAATCGCAATAGCTGTTAATATCTTTTAATGTAAATGTTGTCGCGGTCTCTATTTTTTAAGTGTGACAACTGTCGCGATGGAGGGTAGATAAGTTCAGGAATTTAATTTGATAGAGAAATTCCTCGAAAGAAATATTGTTAAAAGAACGAAGCAATCAGTTGCCGTCAGCCTTTCTATAATAAAACGTCAGATTTACGATTTTAGTGTTTTATTCAACGTCTTGATAGGGGTCGGAGGATATACTCAAGTGCATTCAATTTGGAACTTAATTTTCTTTGCTAAAAGTTTCATTTTCGTTTAACTTGAGTAGCGTCCCTGTTTCTTGCAAAGTACGCACGTGAGCTGAAGTTTTAAAAAGCGTTCAATTTCCAAGTTCCCCTGTTTCTTGAATAACATAAATTATTGTAAAAACATCCGCAATTTATGAGTTTAATTCACAAATTGTGTGTCTCCGGAACTACTGCGCCGCGAATGATAAAACTTTTGGCGCGATAACATTTATTTTTTGAATTAAGATGGATGGACCTAATAAAGTTATAACAGAGAGACTTGGAACAATACAGCACAGATGTTTTGTGTTGTGTTATGAAGCGGATGTGGGTTTGAGTTTCAGGAACATAAGTTATTTGGTTCTATTGAGTACCCTAAGTACTCAATAGAACCTAATTATCAAAAGCTAAACCTGCATCCCGCCGTGGCAATTATTAGTAGTTTGGTCCCGTTGTCAGATATTATGGTATGTGCACGTTATTATGTAGGCCATCCCACCTGTCATGTATGCCATTAACAGAACCCACGAATAAAATAAAACCCGCCACATTACAAAGGCACAGCCACACATACAGAGTGTAGCCGCGCCACTGACACGTGCAACAAGTTACCAGAGCGTGAACGTACGCGCACCTGAGCACGCCCTGTATAGCAACCATACAAACACGCAGACAGAAGTCGCTCTGCACGCGAGGTAATGAACTCAAGAGAACAATACGATCGGGTATCGACGCGTGCGCTTTTGTATCTTCATAGCTATCATAAAATCACGCCTGCAATCCCCGAAACTGTAGACAGAGCTGTACTCTGTAGTACACCCACACTTCGGCTGCTATGTTAAGTCCCATGACATGGGTGGCGAGCCTGTGGTCTTCAACTGGATACAAATCCAGACTCTGAAGATTAATTTGAAGCTTTCTGGTACAGAACGCCTCCCTGGCATGCATGTCGTTACTGCAAAATGTAAACACTACTGATTTCGGTATGGGAACCGATTTAGAAACATTATTCTTGATTAGGCGCAGAAGGAAGTCCTTACTTCCATTCTAAACATAAGTTTTGGTTCTGTGGTTACTGTGATTGAAGTGGTAGGGCGTCGATCTTCTGTATTTTCTTACTCTGTGGCACGACCCCCACTCGCGTCCTCTATACGCACAGAAATAACAGGGCTGGCCTTTACAAGTTATTTTTATGGAATCAGTCTGAATAGAAGGTTATTATTGTTGTCCTACATAAGGTTCACATATAACAGGATAGATGCTCCTGTATTCTCGGTAAATGTCAACTTTGTTGTGCTGGAAATGTGGGTCGCAAAAGATTGCCTAGTTATTTATTTATTTTTATATTTTGTACGCACGTAAGAACACAGCTGCTATGCACAATGCCGTAGCGTATGGATCCTCTACTTGCTTCTTAAGGCAGAACAATGCAGTGTCAGTAGTTTATTGTAAGTACTTATTTTAAGCGGTTATTTTTCATATTTCGACGTCTAATCAAACGAGCTAATGTTTATTTCCCAAAATCAGTACAACTACGGCCTAAGTGTTACTAAAGCCGCCACTCAAACACAAACACAGTCAATTTAACAGTATAAACTGTCTGTTTGTACCGCTAGAGGTGCGCTTACAATTCTCGGTGTAGAGTCGCCCGCGGGCACGGGGCCCGGGACTCGGTGCCCGGGGTCCGGGATAATTGGTATTAAGGCGTTACTCTGTAAGTCACACGACTGAGGCGAGATTAAATGATTGAACTTGCAAAAAGTTACTTTGGAAGACTTCGTTGAACAAATTATAATGAACATTCTATTATGAGAATTTAGTGTAGATAACGCGGCAGGAATCATACAAAATGAGAGATTTCCTTATGGAATAATTTACTTTGAAGGTAAAACAGTTCAGTCAAGACCTTTTAAAAGCTAAGTGAATAGGCTTATGTTTACACGTGGCTAGGCTTAACCTGAGCGTATCTCAAGGCTGCCAAAACATTGACTCGTACGTTTCGTTTCCAGAATCAACCTCACTAATGACTTGAATTGGTTCTAGAAATTTGCGATTGAGTAAAGGAAGACTCTGAATAATGAAAACTGATGACACTTCAATCTTCCACCAGCATGCCTTAAAGATATTTCTTGACGGCATGTAAAGCCAAGTCAGAGGCTTAGGCACTAACCTGACGATAAAGATTTCAATTAAATAATCTCTTAATAAGCTGTAAACCTATCCCAACTGAAACTGCCTGATGCGTGTCTACGTTAACATGTATATTTTCACACACAGCCCGCAGGCTTCAGATGTGGTAATAGCAGACGCAGAGTAAAATCGCAACGCAGGCAATTTAGACGATATTAGATATTGCTAGTGCAGATAGTCTACAAGGGTGGGGAGGTTTTGGAAGTGCAGTGTGAGTGAATTCATAGTAGAAGATGACTTCTTGATCTGTAGAATAATATCTTGAGAAATGTGAATTAATATTATATTTTTATTGTAGTTATTACAAACAATTAGGGACAGATTCAGAAGCTCATACAAAGAACAGTTACTTACTGTTAGACTGCATAATTCCAGTGCTGGGCAAACGCCTCTCCCCACGACTTCCAGTTCCACTCCATAACCGCTTATCGTGGGTTTGATTCAGCTCGTAGAACACTTGGAACCCCCTTATTATTTGCAACCACTAACTCCAGCTTGATCAGGGCAGCAGAAAACCATTTGTTTCATAAAGATCACCTCGCGAGCGCAAATCTATTCCGAATAATCACCTGAATATTCTATCCAATAACTTCCATCTCATTAGTCGCACAAATCCGCTAGCTCACCCCTTGCCGTCCAAATGTCCAGCAAATGCCCTGGAGGTAGTGTCCGGACTCGCCGTTAGCATTCCGCACTATCCGCACGTCCGAATACCCGTTGTCAGAACCAAATGCCCTAGAGGTAGTGTCCGGAAAAGCCGTAAACATCCCGCGTTATCCCCTCCCTAGTGTCGCTCGCTGTCCGGTGTCCGGTAGTGTCCGACGTCCGTCGCGACACTGCCGGCTAATAGCATCCTTAATAAGTACGTAATGAGCGATATTCAAACGTTAGCACCATTGTCTCGTTATACAAACGTGCGGGAAGTTTGTTGGAGCGGGATTAGCGGGATTATCTGTAACTACCTGGATACGGGATTATGATAGCTAATCAAAGTTATGTAGTATCTTATACGGTGGGTTGTTTATGCCATAGATTTAATAGATAAACAAAAGTATTTTTAATAACGTACACATGATTTATGTGCAGATTTCTGTTTTAGGATATATCCGAGGAATAAGCATTAAGTAGAACTTATAAAGGTGGCTGGTGGGCTGTGCCCCTCAGCTTTTATGAGTCCCGGGGGACAATACAACACGGGGAACTATTTTAAGCTTGAGTAGGTACAGACGACTAAATGGCAGGAGACATTGAGTCGTCTGCGTCTACAAATAAATAATGGAAAGCCTTCATTTTGACAGTGTACTCGTAGTCAGAAGATTTGATTGAATATTTTAAGCTCCAAGACATTAATATTATAGTGTTTTCTGAACACGAGAATGTTTAAAGATCGCGGCGTCGAAAATTGAGTGGAAACTATCAGCCGCAGACGCGCGAGAATAGTATCGATATCTAAAGTTAACCAACTTGCCGATATAAGTAACAGCACTTCGCTAAGTTTCCAGTTTCACTTACCGGGAATACACGAAATATTGCCAGGTGAGAAATAGTTTTGCCAGTCACCTTTAGTATCTTAAATTGAGTTGGAAGTTTAGTTTCTTTGTGTATGGAATGGAGTATCGTCTGGATCGTTGTTGACGTGGTCTAGACGTTTCATATACTGAAAGTTGTAGCTAATAGGTTATTTGCCGGTTGCTGAATTGACTAATTCAATAACCGGCCAGTTAGTTTATGCCTTGTTAAACCACACTTAAGTTTTAAATTACGAGTGCTACATTGCTTAAGGAATCACCATAGAGTTTGTATTTAAGTATATGCATCAGAAACAGAAGCTCGTTTCAGTCAGGAGTAAGTCAGGATTATTCTTCAGATCAACTTATCTTTTGGTTATTGTTCGAGTAGTAAACGAAGCTGAACATACGTTATTTTATAATTTTGCAAAGCAGGGGTTCTAACAAGCTATAAAGGAACAAGTTTATTGTATCCCTGAGAGCACTAGTTCGAGGCAACCTCAGTGAACTGCAGTAAACAGTAAATTCAGGCGAACCTGCGCCATAACTTATGTATGGTAACTTGTGAACATAGCCCGTACTTACTGCTGCTTGCTGCACAATGTTCTAACAGTGCAGCATTGTGGGCGACCAGGCAACCAGGCTTGCTACTTACATTGTACCTAGTTAGTGCATTAGATGCTGTTTTATTATAGTGACAAAGGCTTCTCAGGTATTAACAAAAAGTACGAAATGTAGGATGGAGTAGTCTACGAAGAGACTTCTTATTTCTATGAAATTTATTGTAAGATGGCCGACCGCATTCAATTAAAAAAAAAACAAACCTGATAATTTGCTAATGAAACCAGAGACAAACATAATACCCCACAGTCTAATAAGATAAGGCTACTGTGCAATAAGTATTGGCATGGTCCACGAGCAGTCGTCTTCGAGAAAAAGAATAAAAAGAAACAATGACTCAGCTAATCCAATCATCTGTTTACCCAGCAAGCTTTACGAACGCCAACCGCAAGACACGGCAGAATCTGAACAAAACAATGAACGTTACTAAAAATAACCACAATCCTCCTTATTTACGATATTCTGAGAATCTCTTAACAATACGAGTCTTACCGAAGCTAATAATGGCTCTTTTTCCGAATTTTCCACACAAAGGGTTGGCGTCATTGTTGTACGACATTCGGGCCACAGCCGGGCTGCAGCCGGGCCGCACCGCCGCTGCCGGGCCGCTGGGCCGCGCCAGATTGGCTTCAGGGTAAAGGGGCCTGCAGAACAATGTTTTTGAATTCCTGATTAATTCTTACAGGTATACAAAAGTGCTTGCCTTATAAACACTCAAACTCAATTTAGAGCATATTTACAGAGCATTTACCGTGCATTTTAGAACTTTCTAAAGTCATTGCTTTTATGGAAATAAGTAACTGACCTGACGGAAATTTCTTTCTACCGACTTTTCTACATTTACTGGTTTTTTTACAAGCAATTTTTTTTTTTTTACTTGCTATGTATGTTTGTCCGGGTGGAATCTAGCAACTGAATTTTAAATCAGATATCTTCAACCAATTGGGCTGAAATTTTGCACACACCTTTAGTTCTAGTGACAACACACTTTCATGTCAGACATTACTTTATCCTGATACCAGATCGTCTCCTTACGAGAGAACTCCTCAACGGTTAATAGCGCGGACACGAAACTTTGTATACGTGTTCAATTTTGATACATAAAGAAGATTTCTTTCATGACCTCAACCTGCAGCCAGAATTGTCTTCTTACGAGGGAACTCCTCAACGGTTAATAGTGCATACATGAAACTTTGTATACGCGTTCACTTTTGATAGATAAAGATGATTTCTCTCATGACCTCATCCTGCAGCCAGGGTTGTCTTTTCATGAGGGAACTCCTCATTGGTTAATAGCATAGATTCGAAGATTAACCAGTGTAGATAAACAAGTAAATTAAATAACATGATTTGATTGATTTTAATTTTTTAAATTTTCAAACTAAGTAAATACGGGTACTTACGAGTACATCTCGCGATAATCTTTTATATCATTATAAATTGTGTCATTACACAATTTACGTTATAAGTTGGTAGTAAAAGTTTTAAAGGTAAAGTTCATTTCATTCTTTTTAGCGCATTTAAATAAAAGCTTGTTTTAAAAAAAAGTTTTTTAATTAATAATTTTATTTAAAATACCAAAAATATAGGCTGTTCTGCTGACATTGTTTAGCCTATATCCTGTCTCCATGCGCCTCGGTCTGTTAATGCTCATTTATCTTGAAGCAGTTGCAGAGCAGTCCGTATTGACAGCTCTTATTGTGTGGACCGTATACCTACAGCAAAGCGCTGTATAGCCCTCTCCGCCTCGTTGCGTATTGTTACCTTAAGAATGTATTTCAAATGGAAACCTGAGCAGCTGATGAGAAAGCCATTTTAACTTTAAAGAAAATAGGTATTATGATGATGCTTTTCTAAAATAAGAGACGAATTAAGTGTGTTGCGAATGATTTGGTACAGATTTCACCCAGTAGCGCATAAGTTCAATACGCCTACACACAATATAGTCGTGTATGCTCGGCATTAGTGTCCGGAACACAATATGCCTCAGGGAGCCATTGTCAGTCAATCTGCCTGTGACGTTTTTACATATTGAATGCTGGTGAATGATTGGATTTCCGTGATGGTCCATTGATCAGTTGGGCGCTGATACAACGCCTGTATTTGTAGAAGAGTGGTTGGAAAGTTCGTGGCTAAATGATAACAGCCACATCGATCAATCTTCAAGTATAAATCGCGCTGGCCGAGGTCGGTGCGTGGATGGGTGACCATCCATTTCATACCGAGTTTTCTCCGTGCCTCGGTATCGGATATTTGACAGTTGATATGGTAGTCAGTGGCTCGAAAGTCTGACAAGTGACACTCCAATCTTACCAAGCGAGTATCGTATTACCTAGTACTAACTGAGGTATGGAGGGTAGATAGGCAGTCGCTCCATGTAAAATACTGGTATTCAGCTGCTTCTGGTTAGACTGGAAGCCGACCCCAATATAGTTGGGAAAAGTCTTAGGTAGGTGATGGTTGCAAAGTTCAACACGGCGGTGCTAGCATCATCATGACTATTTGGAAGTCTCCTGCTGGACTTGGTACTCGCTGGCCAGTCAACTCGATCCTCGACTGTTCTTGTCTGAAGCTAATCCTGCACAGAGTGCTATCATTGTTCTTAATGTCTAGAAAACATGCAGGCTAGGTAACTTTTTGTAGTACCTAGATATTATTTTGAGCCTTGTGAGGTATCTTGGGTGCGTGTTTCCACAATACTGGCACCCCGTATCAGTAGATCACGGTTCATTTGTTCTATCGCTCGCTCGTCCGGCCGATGCAATGGAAACTCGGCTTTTTTTTTTTTTTGGGGATCCTGGGAAATCATCAAATGACCCCTCCCGCTCTGGGCGGAGCGGAAGGGAGTGTCAGACTCTTATTGACTAAAAACCACCCATGTTCCTTCTTTGGCCCTTTATGTTCCAGGGCCGCGGTATCTCTTTCGAACAGTCCCACAGCCCTGATGGAAACTGGTCTCGATGTTCCAATTAATGGAATTTTGGATGTCATGTTACAATAGGGTTAAATTACGGATTGAAGTTTCACTTGAAGATGATTAGATTAGAAATGCTGTCCACTGCGTCATTTACAATTAAGTTTACAAATAAGAAGTGTCTTTGCTCAGTTCGATGTTACAATCTATACTAGTCTATACTTTTATACTAGGTAATATTATAAAGAGGTAAAGTTTGTGAGGTTGTAGGGGGTAATCTCTAAATCTACTGATCCGATTTTGAAAATTCTTTTACCAATAGAAAGCCACGTTATTTGTGAGGCTATATATTAACCCGAAAAATTAAAAGACTTTTGCGTGGCAAGTAAAAATGTTTCAGCGTGGCAAGTAAAAATGTTTGCTACGTGTCAGCTAGTCTTAAATAATTAGACACCTATATCCAAAATTCATTCAGATTTAGCCATAGACAAACTAACCCAAAGACACGTACTTGTCAAAATCAAAACTTCACGCTCAAACTGAACCACAGATAAGTTCGGGCGGTGTAGTCTGTGTGTGCCGTGTGGCGAGACGTGACCTCACACACGCCGTCCGTGGTAATGGACCCTAATAGTTGTTGACAATTATCTACACGAAGGAAGCTGTGAAAATACAGTCCTAAACCGTGTTTAACGCTAGATAACTAACTAACAAATGAAACAGTTATATGTAAGCACAAAATGGCTAGTTAAGAATCGATTTTGGTGTCACTGCATGTAAATAACTACTCAAAATATCATCATAAAAAAAAACAATTCTCATTAAATTACTTCCTTTTACTTTAATTTAAGTAGTAATTTAGTCGATATTATCCAGCGTTGTTCAGTTAGAGCTCAGCTTACCTTACCCTTCTGATAAATGCTGAAAATGTAAGTTTTGGGAGTAAATTGAGAGTGGCCAATAAAAGTATTAAAAACTTAATTGCTGGAATTATTTTTAGCCCTATAATCAATTATCTACCTACAATTACTCAATACTTACTTAGGTATAGGTTATTTTAATTACTATATTGTACACGTAGTGAGTAAAGATATTCACGTAACCTTCCAAGTCCTGGACCACCATCACTCATCCTTGATTCAAGGAGACTACTTGTTAAGAGATGGACCAAGAATATATTAGTATCATGAGTGTAGAAGATTAGTCGTGGAGATCACTATTTTATTTTGAAGACTGTAGGTATTGAATCACACACAGGCAGTAAGGATCCACTTTCGAACACTAAACTCGCTGATACTGTCATAGAATGTTTTCGAATTTTCTAGAAAGTAGGTACTTTTTCTCGGACAATTTGTTTACCGTCACCAACTGATAGCGGTAATATTTTTGGATTCAATACATTCATAAATCTTTTTAAACGACCACGATCTTGTATAGCGTACAAATCTTGTATATCTCGCTGTCACTTAAGACTCCCCTGAGTGACAAAACAACACAATTAGTACCTTTAACATCAGTATTCCGATCAGGACCGTTTAAATATTAATCCGCAATAATCCAGCGCCGCGCTGAGCCCGTGAGCCGGGAGCCGCGCTGGCGGCCGTGATGGTCACACTGTGTGCTGCGAGGGAGGTAATAATAGCATAGTCGCGGCGCTGATCATAGTTATTATCTCTAGGCCGTGAAATGGGCGTGATTAGTGATAGTTGAGCTTATTGTGTTGTATGGAGCTAGGGGTTTGAATTGCAAGGTTTCAATGGCTTCAATCTTGGCTGCAGAAGCACTGACCAAGAAGTAAGCTTAGCCGTACGACCGGGCTCTCGACCAGTCGCGGCCAAACTTTGTGGAGCGAACAATTTTTAATTGGGGCAGCGTAATGTCGAAGTCGTCTCAGACTTGCACAAAACTATGTGGGTTTTAAAAACAAAATACTTATCTCTTTTTATCAAACTAGACTCATTTCACTTTCAAATTCGCTTAAGGTCGTCATTACGTCCTGACGACGCGTCCGAATAGATCTATTCATTAACAGCCTCTAGTTTATCCCCCAAAGACTATTAAACAGCCAGTCGCCCCTCGGCCGGCGACCGGCCGACTACAAACGAAGTGCCCCAAGAAACTCTAAACTAATTCAACAGGATTAGAGCGCTGAGTCGTGAGCAACCGGCCTAATGCCGCCATCTATTGTGAACCGCTTCAGGTCCGCTCATCGGTATTCACAAGTGAGCCAGTCTAATTTTATTGAGTTTATTTCACATTTATTTGCATTATCTTTATTGTAAGACTCTTTATTGGTGAGACTAAATAAAGGAGCGTGTCCCAGTCTAAATTAAATGGTACATTTGTATGGATTTACCGAAGGCTCTGGCTACATAAAGCCGCCAAATCATACCTAGGTATTGACAAAAAGACGATCAAAAGAAAAGCTTACGAATCTATTGAACAAAACAACTACATTGTTTTTCCAAAGAAAAAATTTCGATCAAATGTCTGACAAATATGTAAAGGAATCAATCTTGTGCTTAGCTACAGCTTCCATCAATTACTCTACCTTTTCCGGAATGCTGTACAAACGAGCTCCACATTATCTCAAGTGTATGGGCGGCAGCCACCATCTGTATCATTTATCTCAGCGGGAACATCTCCGCGGCCACTAATTGGCACTAATCCTGCAGCTCGGTGATTATAGCTCAGAGATCGATCTTATAGCAATTTATAGCAGGCAGTTACCGTGTAAGTTATTCATAGATAAACCACGATTTCCTGATTGGTGTTATGCAAGCGAGTCTGCTGAGCATGGGGTCCAAGGACCGGCAGTGTTATTTGTGTTTTCTACTATGAATTTATCAGTAGTATCCTAGTCCTGAGTCTGTGTTTGAAGGCAATATTCAAAATTACATGTGGAAAAATGTGGGTTTACAAAGAAAATATGCATGAGGTTGATGTAGTTACCATTATTTAAATAAATGTCCCACCTTGTAGTCCAGCGTGTGCTGGTGCTGCCAGTTGATCTGTTGATCCGTTTACGTGCTGTGAGTGAACTGTAATCAGTCGGCAAAGGCTTCACTTGCAACGAGCCGGCGCTATCGCTAGACACGACACTTAGCAAGGAAATAGAGAAAGATAATATCTACCGCTACTTAACTAATAAGAATAATTTCATTGAAGAACTGACGAAAGGAAAATTACTATGCAAAGAATAACTTGTTGCGTTAATATCTTATTGCTTGATGATTTTTCACCTGATTTGCCCTGTTCTAAGCTACGCAAGCAATTTTCTGGAAAATAAATCCAATCGATTACCACCAAAAATACAAAAAACCAAGCCATATAGACCTTCTATTCATCGACCAGTCCCAAGTTTCTGAAACAATCGCAACGTCATTTCTTCCTAGCATACCAACAATGATTGTATGTATTCAGATGTCCAATATCTTGCTATACTTACAGGTTACGACAATCACCACCGAAGGGTGACCGCCCCAAAACGATCTTACCCTTACAAAGGGGAACAAAATAACAAGATTGGATTGTCCAAATTGTACCATACCCTGTATTGTTGCCGTGTTCTCAATGTCGCAGCCGGCTTGTCAATATTTTATGTTGAAGAGGAAAGTTTTACGTAAATGGATCAAATATTCTGAAAACTTACTGATGAAAAGAAAATATTAAGGAATCTAGGAGTTTCTAAATCCCATTAAAGTCCAATCAATTTGAATTGAAGTTTTTGCGTGCCTACATACACAAACTTCCTAGGCACACATTACAGGTGAGACCAGTAGAACCATGTCACAAAAAAGTCACAGATACACTTATTGAAGATATTTTGGTAAACCGCTAAAAGTCACAGATACACTTATTGACGATATTTTGGTAAACCGCTAAAAGGTAAAAGACTAGTACCCAACGGTCGGTTCTTCAGCGGAAGACAGCGGCAACAGATGAAAACTCAATACAAATCCTAATGACGCTTCTTCATTATGCACAGTAGATAGTGTTTTCGGTTTTCCGGACACGGGATCCATCCAATGAAGACAGTTGACCTTCTAAATGTATTCTGTATACGAAATTACCAACTTGATGTTCTTTCAAACATTTCTGGGAAGTTAAGAAGAGGGTGACGAGCGACCTCGCGTCCTCACAAATAAACCGACGGGCTGCGACTTCAGACGACTTTCAGAACTTTTACAAAATATCTCCGGAGGGACTGTGCAGTCGGCCCACTGATAAATTCGGTTAATTAATATTAATTCTCTACGACTGCCGCTAGATATTTAATGATGAGGCGAAAGTTGGGAAGTTTACAGGATCTCCGTTTGTATGTAGACTGAGGGTGCAATGTTTTAACAAGCAAGACGAAATGAACTAGAGAAGCATGTTGATTACGGCAATATTGTTCTACATCAAAACTTAGAGAATACACAAAAACCTCATCAGAAGAATTTCTGGTTAAAAAAAAAACGAAACCATCAATCTCCTAAATTAAAACTATCAATCCTTCAAGTTCCAAGACAAATCCTTATAATTATAATATCGGCCTGACTAATTACTCAAATCTGTAACAAAACACGGCTTGGTAAACAAATGATTAATGCCGTTACTTTGTACTGAATCAGCAGCAGTCGCAGCGATCAGTTGCCGGTCGCTACAAAAAGTCGCAACAACAGTGAGTTATCGCTACTACACAAAAAGTGCCGACTGCGCGGCTGTGCGCACTCCGCTTAACTGTTTGCTTTTAGTTACTGTAATTGGGGCAAGCCTATAGATTGTTTACTGGTCGGAAACTACGGGAAATGGATATCGGTTGGAAAAATTAATCTATTTTGTAAATGAAATCTTATTATTAAAGCTTAAATTCTGGTGAAATCTAGGGCAGCAATAGTACATTGTAATATAAGTGCGGTAAGAGCCGTAGGCGAGGGCTACAAGAAAGCAGAGGCTGTAATTATCAAAGCGCACGTATGTCATACGACGTTTTATAACATATTTGCGAGGAAATAAATAAAACTCAGACTTTCTTAAACGAATAAATCTTTAGTCACTTGTTATAGCACTTATACAAATTTGAACAATTTGTAAAATTGATTACTTATTACGTTGCCAGTTGGCATTTTTCATGTTGTCAAGTTATTATTATTAGTTACAATTTCACCAGTCCCTTTCTCACTCTCTTGAGTGAAAGTAGGAGACACGAGACGATAGAGTTCTGCAGACGGCGGCGACGACGGAGGCGGCTGCGGCGGCGGTGGTGGAATGTACGCGTGTGTGCTCGTAGATGGTCGAGAGTCAACACTTGGCTCCAAATTTATATTCCTTGTAATGCGGGAGCTAATTTCTTCTTTATTTCTCATCGAGTCATCTATGTAGCCCTCGGCTACACTGTTCGACCGCCACCCTCCGTGGCGTTTTAGTGTCAATAAGTTCGCACCTGAATCGGCGAGCAATGTAGTCGAGGACCTACTGAAACTGTGCCCTGTGTATTCATGTGGATCATCCAAATTTAAGAAAGTGGCAATTTGTTTCGGCATTTTTCCAAATTTATTTATGCTAATGGGTTGGCTAATGCATTTTCCATTTTGGTAATTTTGAAAAAATCTGTTAGACATCGCTTTTGTTGAACGAAACGCTTCGTATTTCTTCAATACGCCGTGAAAAGGCCCTTGTATCCTGAACGATCTTGGTTTTTTTTTTTTTTTGTCTTTTTGACCTGGACAAGAAGAACCTGCCAATGGTTCTCGACATCATTAGTTGTGATGTTTGCCAACTCTTGACGACTACATGCACTATTTATACCGAATATTAATACAACCTGAAAAGAGATAAAAACAGCGTACAAAACACCTATATTGTAAAGAAATACGAAAGTGAAAGAACTTAATAACAATAATTTTGTTTCCACTGACCTTTGTTGCCTAATATCGGCAAGCCGGAGCTTCTTTTAGGAACTTCTTGACATTGTCAGCCGAAAAAACTTTCGACTTTTTACTCTGATGGCCACTTGAGAGTCTTTTTAGAAATGCCAGCAAATTGGAGAATGACTTGATATCAATACCATCTTTTGTTTTTACAGTGCTTTTTAGCATTGAATAGTAGCACCACAATGAGCTTGACTTATATGTTTGAGAAAGTTCCATGAAATAGGGTAAAAACACACTTTCTGAAAATGAATTTGCATCTTTGCTCGTTTTCCATAAAATGAAGTTTTGATACGCTTGTAAGTATCTATCGGTCGATTTTTCGGGCAAGAGGCTTAGAGTAGCCTTTTTCGCTGCCTCTGCGACTTCTCGCGGTGTCGAGTTAATAAATTATCATTACTTGACGACATTTTCAAATAAAAACAATACAGGGAAAAGAAAAAGCGCGCGGCATAAATTTTACTTGTTCACAAATTGAGCGATGCGGCGCTTTTTTTTTTAAGGCAAAGGCACAAAAACAGCCAGTATTACTAATAAAGTAAATTAATATTTTTGTGTTTTTGTTACTGATAAATGGTTGTAATTTATTGTCAAAATTAATTAAATTAAAGAATTAAATGTTTATTTATTATATTTTATCTCCCAAAGTTAATTTTATTCATAAAATATTGACCACTTTTCTGACATAAAAACTCTGCTTAGATTTAAAAAAGTACCGTTCGTTTTAGACGGAGCATCTTGATAAACCGTGCGTTTTACCTTATTAAAAAGAAACTCGTGCGTTTTACATTACAATAACGCACAAGTACGTGATGAGATACAATACGATATTGAAATTGGTGAAATAAGAGACCCTTTACAAGCAAATGTGTTATGAAATAAGTAACTCTACAATATAAACCTCTTTGATGATAGTTTGCATTAATTCGATTTTCGGACGTGTGGAAATTGTTATGTTTTGATCAACAGATTTGTTCGAAATATTATTACTTAGGACAATTTCCTCTCAACGTCAGAATGTCAACCTATGTCATTTCTAGCCGCAATGTGCGTGTTTATTATTATGTCTACGCCAGTCAATATTATAATCGTTCTCTGCTATCAAATCTAACACAGACGTCGTCAATATTAAAATATGATTTCTATTCCCATAAAGTGCACGTGTTATAAAGTTGATAATACACAGATGTATATGTATATATATGTATTAATATCCACTGATTATCAAGCTTTGAGTGTCAGAATGGTTACTTGTTATTTACTGTGTCTAAAAGTATCTCTAAAAAGGTGTGTAGGGAAAAGGGTTTCTATCAAGAAAAGACACAGAAAGACAAGACTAGACTATTCATTTATTTAGATTAGGCTTGTCAGATATCTATCAAGCTACGTCCATTCGCAAACCTAGGTCTTCGTGGAGAAGAATGGACAAGAAACTCCACGGTAACAACTTTTAAAGTATTATGCCAGAACAATTATATATTCTCCTGGACCCTTCTCAAATTATAGCAATTTATCAGTGAAGATAAACAATAAGCAATATAATCCACATTATAACACATAATTCTAGCACATAATTATCAGTAACATTCATAGTATAATATCAAATAACTTACATAACTTGTAGATCTTTAAAGTAATACAAATTGGTTCCAGGTTTACACATTTGGTATCTTCAATACTATGTCACTTTCAAACGTAATACTATACACATGGCACATACAATACACCACTCAGGGTAGGTCTTAACCCTTAGAACACTTGCAGCATAAAAGCCCCGAATTGGCGACAACCTCTATTTTTATACACGTCAAACGTCAAATACTCAGTACATCCTACCCGCTATAATAAACCAATGGCAAATGGTCACATATTATAGCTAAATAACTAATAACATAGACAACAATTAACAAATCCTCTTTAAGGGAACTATTTTAAAACTTCATTAGATAATTTACCAAACTAGTAAGTATTTATTTGTAATCTATTTGTTTAATCGGATAAAATATGAACATCAACTGATAGCTCAGAGAATTGATTGAAACAACTTGATATATTGAAATTGCAAGATAAGATCTGGGACACATTATAAATATCACTTAATTATTACTAATTCATTTTAAATTAAATAAACATTTAACTTGATTATTCAAATATAACAAATGTCTTTCGTTTGGATACTAAGCCTTTTAAGCCACAATAAAAACTATTTCTATAAAATACATCGTAGTATAAAATGTATATTAGGTTTATTTTAAATTAGAACCTTTCTGTTCTCAAGATATTTATTTACGATGATTATAAAATTAGTAATATTTTTGTAATGCAACGTCGCCATACGTCAATGTTATTTTATGTTTGACAGCTGACGTTGCTGGATCATTATTATTATTAATGTAGTAATTACTGAGAGTTTTTAAACAGTCAGATATTCTCATATACATAAGGATATGCTATCACACGCATATCAAAGCCGTCGCCGTCAGAGGAAAACATCACAAAAAGCAAAACACAGCGACTGTCCGAAACGACGTTACCATGTCAAATCTCCAGCAGACGTGAGATCATCTACCTACACAGAAAATACCGTCCGTTTGTACGTTTGTGCAGGAGACTGTAGCGCAGCAGTCGCCGGGGCGTGTGTGTTGCGTCGCGGGTTCGTTTCCTGGCGCCGGTCCGGCACGGCACGGCCGCCGGCGCCGGAAGCGACTGTTTATTTGTTTACTTTCCACTGCAAAACCGTTCGGAGTTTTTAAATGTTGACCCGGAGTTTGTATTTTCATGTTAAAGCTTCGTTTTGTGTTTGAGTTGTACTGGTTGTTGGTACGGAGTAAGGATTTGAATTGAGTTTTGATAAAAAAGTCTGTTGCTGTTGTTGTTGTATCTACTAACGGTTTTGAAAACATACGTTTAAATGGAACCTCAGTCAAGGCCTGAAAGAGATTGAAACGAGCCCTTTTTGACTGTTTTGTCATTCAAACTAATGACGTTCTTACCATTGACTTATTGACTGAAGATGACGTCATGATTTTTCCCTGAGAAAAATCTTTGAACCAAAAAGGGACAAAGTATAAATGTGTATTAATTTTATCTATAGCGAGATTGCTTAAACAGGTTTCAAAAGACGTATTGATGATCGCTGAGGCGCAAGCGTCGCGTCAGCGCTGGTGTTACAACCCTAAAAGTGCACCGGTAGAATATGAACTTAAATACCAGGGGGTATTTAAGTTCAGGTTTCGGTTTCGGTTCTTAGCATGTTAGTGGCAATCTAAGTTGGAGAAAGCGGCTATGAGTTTAGCATGTTAAACTGATTTCCTCAGTTCTTATAACGTGCAGACAACACAACACGCGGAAATTAAGTACGATCACGCGGATATTATGTTAGATTTTTTATCGTTTGTGGAACAACATCGCGTGTATACTTCAGGGCCGAGTCATCATCACCGTTGATGATATTCTACGTCAGCTATCTTGGAACCTCCTTGCATTCCTATGCTCCTGGTAGCTGATACTAATGGTTGTATTATTGCTTCAGATTGGAGTGCGCGGCTGTCGGGGCGGCGCCGCTCGTCGCAGCAGTCGCCTGCCGCGCTACTGGCGCACTTCGACACCACCGTGCTGCAGGTTTGTCTCCTTGTTCTTTGTTCTCACCACCATTAGCAGACTGTTATCTTTCAATGAAATTAGGAACATCCTCGAAGGACATCAGCGAGGGTGTTGTATGACCACATGTATCGACGTATGTATGTACACACTCTCTCTCTATCTCTTCGCGAGCGTAGGTACATTGAAAACAAGTTTGATTTTGCTAGCCATACGCGGCCGCATCGGTTTCATTAAATCTTCGATAATACACGATTGGTATAAGCGTTTCTGTTGGGTCTCCATGTATGACGATACCCAATTTATTTCACCCTGTCGGTACGCTATAGACAGTCACCTTCCTTAGCAAATCATGTTACATAGGCATGAGCTTGTTCAGCAAGTGTCGACGCAAGAATAAGAACTGAAAATGTTGAATGCTATCTAGATATTCCTAAATTAGAATAAGGTTCATTCTTCTTAGCGTGTAGATAGCAATCTTAATTGAAGCAGCCCAGTATTTAGTTACGAGCATCTCGTTCAGTAGTACACGCAGAACACGCATCTTTTGTGGAATAATGCCAGACTATCACACCAGGTCTATTTCCCCACTACAAATCGTTATAACCGGCCGAGCCAGTCTCTCAGCGGTGCGGTAGTACGTAACTACTCACATAATGTGATGGCGGGTACTCGTGAACCGCTGACGATCACAAGTCAGCCGGCGTGAATATAATCTGAAGTCGCACCACCACTACCCTCGGGGACCAGCCGGCCACCATGGTAGGCACGTTCAGAAGGTTAACTTGCAGCAAAAATGCTATATAGGAACTAAGCTTGCACCAATGTACTCGTATTGATAAACTACAATAGATATATGCAATGAGAATGCTGCTGAGCGGCTGTGGGCTGGCCAAGGTCGTCGAATAACGGTCGATGGCACAACCGAGTCCTGGAGTGGAGACCGCGGATTGGCGCGTAGCGTGGAACGCTTCCAGGTCGATGAGCCGACGATCTTAAAAGTTGCTGGGGCTATTGCTGGGACAGACAGGTTGCGGAAGGCAGTGTTTTGTGTGCCAGCTCAGGAGAGGCCTATGCCCAACTGTGGACTGCGGTAGCCTGAGATGATACATTGAATAGAATCGAATTATCGATCTTGATACTTACATGCACTTGGACAATAATCTACGGCCATATCCATTCTGTACAATTACGAGTATCCTCAAATGGCTAATTCTGCTGAAAACCAATATTCGCTATTTCCCAAAACAGATCGAAGTACATTTTTCTCACTAACAGTCTGGGTCAAATAAAGTGGCGTTAAACTAAGTAGGTCTTCTGCACGTACCTTTCATTTGACCGAATCTAGTAACCACTCCGATTTAGCGGACACAACGCGATTGAAGCGCCGACAGTCCCATGCTGTACTTCAGACATTATCTTGGAGTCTGTTCAATTTAATATCATTCCACACTATTCAGATGCAATATTAATGCGGTGGCAATTGAAGCGGTACCAAATAAACCTAATAGAATTTTATTTAACTGTTAAAAAACCTGGATGAGATTTGCGCAGACCAGAGAATCATATGATAGTCCAAAAGGGAGTAAGCCATATTTTGCAGTGAATGGAACAAGGCTACTACTGCTGATACTTATCATTAGCATTAGGAAATGACACTCAATGATAATTATGAAGATGATTAAAGGAAAAGCTGAATTTTAAATGTGGAAAAAATATTTGAAATAATTAAGTTAAAAATATTACCTCTACCGGCTCTATACATCCTGGAAACTGCATTGTTTGTGAAGATAAATCCACATTTATTCAAAAAACTATGCTCATAATATTGTACAATATTATACAATCATAATATTATTAGGGTTTTCAGTTACGTTAATAATTTTATTGTAAACCCACTCCTATAATCGTTGTTTTTTTTTGTAATGTGTATGTCAATTGGCAAAACATAGCGCCCTATCTAATTTTTAAGATCTTTTTGGTAATTATTACCTATCTTTACGAATAAATGATTCTGATTCTGATATCAATAGGAAAGAGATGATTCCTTTCACAGGTTTTACAATAAAGCTCTTCTGATATCTCAAACAAAACGCGGCAAATACAAAGAAATTTGTAGGTCCTTCGAACAGAAAAAAAGGCAAGCAATTTACCTGAACTGCTCAAAATAACGAGCAAATGTCACATAGTGAAATCCATTGCCTCCTCGCCAACAAATTGCGATTCAATTTCACAACAAAGTCGGTAGTGTAATCGGTACATTTTTCTTCGCCGGAGCGACGTGATTGCATTGAGTTCTTTGTTGCGGCTTGTATCAAATTTTGGCGGTCGCGACGTCAAATAAAAAAACATAGAAGTTTCATTGACAAGGTTCCGACATTGTTATACAGCAAACCTACCACAAAAAAGCATTTTTAGGAAAAATAAGAAAAATATGAAATGTACAATCAACCGTAAAACTGCCTTACACGAATACAAAATAACCGACTAAATGCGTCCACATGACCTTTTAAAGTTATTTAAAATTGTCAATATCCCATGTCCACATTATTATGTCCATGAAAAACGCTTTTTACGAGAGTATTTAGAGACAAAGATCTGTGTTAGTGTCAGTAATGTCAAGCTAGTCATTCTATGTTTGTTACGTATGCACCTTCTGTACATGTTCAGTCATCGGCGACCGTAAGTTTATCTCTTCCGCACAATTTGGCGCGGGTAGGTACAGGGGTAGCAAGCTAGCGGGGACGAAGGCATTCCTTTGAAAACGCCGGTTTATTGCGGAATACCCGCCTTGCCAGCTCATTCCGGGGAAAAAATTATATCCCGACTTGTAACATTTTACGTTCGGCTCGCAGGGCGGACTCAATGTAGACGCAGAGGGCAAACGATGCACTCTCAACAGCGTACGAACACACGAACCAGTTCGTTGGGTTTGTATGAAAAAAAAGCGAAAGAGCTTCTTTATATTTTGTAGCAAACATCAGTTGTAATTCGTTGGATACAAGAACAAACGTTACAAGTGATTTCTATTGGTTTATTTTCTAAACTTAGAAAATATTCTTTACGTTCAAAGGAACTAGTAAAAGGCTTTTTATGGGACCAGTTAGTTTACTTTAATTAGCTTAAGCGACAAACCTTGAAACTCAGTCGCAGTACTATAGTAGAAATATTTTCATAACTGCCTAATTTCCTCAAGCGAAGCCATTTACTGTAGTTAATTTACGAAAATAATAGTTGCCAAGATACAATCAAAATAAACCCCAAGTAATTTTCAGCCGAAAAATAACCTCTAAAAATTCCTATTTTTCCCGACAAAAGTTCCTTAATCGAACAAAATGGCTACCGTTTGGAATTCATTACGACAGCAAACGACGGAAAAAGGTGAAAATAGTGCGCAAAGCTATTCCATCGAGCACTTAATGAAGTAGTAAGTGAAATTAATTCAGAAGGTAATGTCGCCGCTAAAGGTGTGTTCACAACTAGGAATGGGCTTCAAACGGTAGCCAGTTGGAGCAAGCACTTTTCTTTGTGTCATTTTTTCATTTCTGTACTCTCAAAACGGTGAAGGATACAAACCAGTTCGTCCCGCCATCTCCTTCGTGGTCTGCCGCGACCCCGTGTCACTGTTTCAGAGCACCAGTCCTGAGCTTGACGGGCACACAGTTCGTTCGGCATGCGACAGAGAGGTCCTGCCCAGTCCCACTTAAGTTGGGCAGTTTTGAACCACGTCAACGATTTCCGTTTTGGAGCGCAGTGTAGTGTTTCGAACACGATCTGTTAATTTTTGTTTGCCTAGGTATATTCACGACAAATGCACGTGCGACAAACATCCACACACGTGTACGAGCCCTAACACTGGAGCGTAGTTCAGTATGAAAGTTAGCTCTTAGTTGGAAAGATTCTAAGTACAGTGACGTTAATCTTTTGTTTGGAGTACAAGTTAGCGGCAGCTACTGGGATGCTGTGGACTTTGTTCACTAAGCTGGGTCAGTACCTAGTGTGACTTATTAGTTTGTAGTCTTTTTCAGGCTAGGCACTGGACGTTTAGTTGAGAAAAGTTGTAATTGATTAGACATTGAGAAGGATTGAGAGAGAGAAAATCATTGTAAGACTGAGAAGGTATTTTGATGAAGATCCTCATCATCCATCATCCACAGCCCGACTTCACCTACGTTCGATGAAGATACATAGACCTAACTGACAAGTTTCAAAACTTTAAACGAAGTCTAAACGATTAACAAAAGAATGCGCTATTATTACCAACCAATTGCAATTCAATAAAACATTTGGTCAGAGTTCGTTTTGGATTAGTTCAAACACTAACCTACTGAACTGAATTTCATCAAAAACTTGAGTCAAAAGCTTCACATTCCGTAGTTGGGAATGACAGCATTTGCTCTGACAGGCGACGTCTGGAGGCAAGCCAAGCGCGGCTCGGAACCATTCCCGCAAGTGCCGCTTACCATGTTATATTTCTTAGACGAAACGATTAAACACAGAGGAGGGTATTGCAGACGTGCACGCTAACATAATTTGTTGTGTTAGGATAGCCTAGTCGGGTAACTTACTAAAGTTACATAGGAAAGTAGTTTGTCTAGTAATTACTAGTAAACTAAAGATATTTGATGGCATGTCTGAGTCATGAGTCCGATGAAGGGTGTTCTGATAGTGAATATAGGATTGCATTCGATGGAATTTATATTGCCCTGTGCACTTTAGCGTGTGCACTATAAAACGAGAGTCAGTTTTATGGTAGTAGCGACATAACCGATTTATTGCTGGAATATTATACGAGTGCGACACAATTCCTGTACATGCACAAATTTATGTGCCCACTGTACGTGTATCGAGTGGAACAAAAATAATTTCATTGATATCTGTTTCCTATTCATAATACATTACCTATTCTAACAATAGGCTAACATATGTACTCGTACATACGTCTCACCCTTCACTTCCCGTGCGGGAGGCAGAAACTACAATAGTAGTACGAAGATGGTAATAGGAATGTGTGTTTTAGGAACATATATAAAATATACCTTTATTGTACTCAAAAGTACAAAACTATAATATCCACCCGAATGTTTCCAAAAAGGTCGCAGAAGGCCTCAGTAAATCAGAATTGGGTGTTCGGCATTACACGCGGTGCTCAGCGGTCGCAGATGACCTCAGGCCTTTATACCCAAAGAGATACGGAAAAATGCGCGCCTTCGGCCTGATTCCTATAAAATTCCTCGCGCACCCATCCGAAGCCAATGTACAAAAATATATATATTTCTCTACCGCTTGAGGCCTTCTTCTAAAGGACAGTATTGGAATAAAATCTTATTGTTATCGGTCAGGTCGCGAGGCTGCATTGGTTTTTATAGGGAAATTATGTTAAGACGGGGACCGCCCCTTATAATCTTGTACATTTATTCGTTTTATTATTTCTGTTCGTGAAGGTGTAATGTTGAAAGGAATGTTACCAAACTTTGTGAATGTGTGGGATGTATCAATATGTTTGTGGCGCTTCCGTAAACGATATTGTAAGCAAATGATGAGAGGCTTCGGTTCAATGTAATACGTCATGTTACTGTTTGTAATGGGTATTGCTTCCTGAAGATACATTATATTGTGAGTATGTATTTATATGTCTTCGATATCTGTGAGGAGCATCGATACTAACGATTTAGTGAAGATTCATGATAACGATCTTAATTATAATAACACAACATACTTCTTCTTCTTAGCGTCGATGGCAATGTAAATTGTTGCCCAGGACTGAGCCACTAGTTTGGCGCTATCGGTAGCGTCCATCAGTTCCTGTACAACATACTAAGATTATTAAGGAATTCTGAACGGTTCTATCTTATGCAATCGGATTTAGGCCGCATTGAACCACTACGCTTGATGTCCACAATTGTTTTAAAGCATAGTTTTAATAGCTAGGAGAAGGTTCTACTCATTTTGATGTTGACAGGAATGACCAAGGCTCTGTCTTGACTTCCGGTTTGACTGTCTGAGTACTTTTAGGTATTACGTCTTGTCTGACTATGTGTATTTCCTGCTATAGATCCGCGACTGGGTGTCTGTGGAGGTGGACATGCTGCGCACGCAGTCGGTCGCCGTGGGCGATGTGGACGACATCCTGCAGCAGCTCGACAAGCAGAAGGTACTGTACCGCACTTTGATAACACTGTATGAAGTAAAGGAAAGAGTGTTGAGCATGCTTTTGGAATATTAACATTCGGCGCTGAGCTGAACGTTGCTAATCCAACAACACGCTCAATGTCCGTCACGGCTTTTCGAATTTTTCATTGTCAATAATTATGTAGCTTCGATATACGTATGGTATGTTATTACTTCATCGCGGTTCTACGGAAGAGTGTGTTGCTTATGCGTGTGGGCAGTGGCTGTCAGATTGAGAGAAGATGGCAAACGCGCTCATGGAGGTTTTGAAAAGCTGCACTTTGTCTAGTTCTCCATTAGAGGTGATCACACTGACCTCGTTTGGATCCTTCTAGATTTGGGACTGAACCCTTTACTTTCATGTTTCCATTAATAAGGAATAACTCAAAATGAAAATAGGTGTTCTAAAGTAACGGGAAACACCATTGACCCACTGGAGTCAATTCACAATTAGTTCCTGTTCATAAAGCAAGAACTCTCACATTAACGGAAATTGAAATATCTTCGACATCCAAAATATGCAATAAACATAACGAATGGTCCCCCCCCCCTGTCCTCCACCGAGAACAGACTACCTTCGTGTAATTTAAAATATAACATAGATCATTCTGCGAACATTAGGCAAAAGATTAAATTTATGAACCCCTCAATTGTAGCAAACTAATTTAAACTTTATTACTTGTATGTGAGAGCTCATTTCCGGGCGTCATTGTAGCGGAACCCGAATGTTGGTTCCTTTATGGCACCTGTACACTGCCCGATACGAATTGACGGCGGGGTGTGTCCCTGCTATGTAGGTAATGTTGGAAACGTAATCTATAGGATTCTCTTGAATCGATTTTCATAAACCTGACTGATTAAAATGTATGATTTGGTTTCAAGCACAACAACAAACTAGAATGTGGCAGCATTTTTCTCTGTCAAATTCATTTACTTATTAACAATCATTTATAGGTATTTTATTATTTTCTGAAAACGCTACAAAAGCCGCCTCGGCAAGCCTGAAAATCTGACTGGCAACTGCTGTCAAATGGCATTTCGCAAAAACCTATAGTGAAATAGCATTGAGGTGTTAAAAACCCGCAGTTTATGTATAAAAAAGTGTGTAATGTGTACGCCCCCCTTGGCTTCGGCACAGGCCTTTGAATCGGCTTCTTGTGCCTTCCTCGACAATGGCTCGAGATTGTGTGCTCGTACTACAGAGCTCTGTGTGCTGTGCTCGAGCCAGTCTCGTCATAATGTAGAGGACTACTTTAATGTTGTAGGAGACAGCTAATTGTTTGGAGATACTTCTTCAGTGGAAAGATGACTAAACTCTGAGCTAAGTTAAGGATGCCATTCAAATGTCTTCTGTGGGACACCTACGTCCAGCAGCGAATGAAGTAAAATAGAACCAACTCGTATAAAGTAACAGTATTTTAAATGGGGTTAAAGGTTACACGGAGAGGTTGGTTCACGTTTAGCAAAATACATTGTTCTCCTCCATGTAAAAGTTCTGTCTATACTCATGGGTGAAATGAGTACGCGCCCATGACTGTAGATAGACATAGCTTTGGTATCGGTTGGCATACAGAAAAGTTGACCTTTGAACAAGTTCTGTGCTAACCCTAATCCTATGTACGGGTATTGAATAAAAGAACCCCTTAAGAGGCAAGGGGTTTGAAGAGCCATTCATATACAAATGCGAAAGTAAAGCTTACACAACATTCTTTTGGTATATGCAGAGGTAGGTAAGCTCAGAGCATTTCGGGGGAATCGAGGAAAATACAAATACAAAATAAAAAAATCCTCGATGCTTTATGAGGTTTTTAATTTCGCCGCAATACGAAACGTTATTAAAATATCTGTTGTTCAATATCGGCTGTCCTGCTGAGATGATAAATAAAAGAGACAGATATTATCAAAATCAACACGTATTGGGTACAGTGTGATTGTGATTCATTCAATAATGCTTGTGCTCTGATTTAAAGTACGAAAATCACAAAAGTAGGCCGTGATATTAACAGTGATAAGGACGGGCACATTTAGCACCAGGGCCTTGTTTAATATTAAATAAACATTGTGATAACAAATAAAAAACTCGTGTTGTGATTAATCGTCACTCTGCCAACAAACTTACCGTCAAAAAAGACCCACTTTTAGTTCTTGTTCCTTTCGTATGGTTTAACTACAACTCCAATGTTATTCGACTAGGAAGTTGCTATCTTGACAGGTGTCGTGCGCCACGTTTAAATCTAGGAATATGCATGTGATGGTGCTTTAAATATTCTTAAAACAAAACCAGATAAAAATTGTAGCCCACCGGTATCGGGAACCGGGGTCAGGGCTCCAGAGAGAGGAACCTCCTAACAATACGAGCCGTGTCCAGGAGTACTGCGCACTGAATCAAGCCCTTGATCCAGCTGCCTAACGAGAGCCTCCTCATGTATTGATCGAGGCTCATGGCAATTAAGCCATGGGTTGATACGACTATCGGCACAATGATCGCTGAGTCCACATCTCACATGTCGACAACCTCGCGAGCCAAGTCAAGATGTTTGATTTGTTTATCTTTCTCGGTTTTCACGAAATTCTCATCATGAGGGACCGTTATTTCAACAATTCTTATTCTTTATTGCACACAAAATAACAAATCAACAACAACAACTACCATTGCGCATCGCTCTGATCGATCCACCACCACTATATCAGGCTTATTGGCTACAATAGTCCTGTCAGCGTTGTCCTGTTAAGTATCTGTCTGTACATAAATAAATAAATGGATTGATCCCAGTAGAATGTGAAATTGCCATTTGCGAGAACTAGGTCGGGAACATACCTATAGTACGGCATTTCCGATTCCACAAGGCTGTATTTTAGAGCAAGTTGCTGATGTATAATCCTGGCTACAAGGTTGTGTCTGTGCAAGTACTATCCGTTAGCCAGACGAGAACACCCGGAGATAATGTGACGGATTGATTCGCCTGGACAGCGGCATGGCCGACATAATTATGTCAACCGTGCCGTCCTTCACAATAAATCTTCGGTAGTTATTCGTCATCATAACTTCATCCATAATTGCACAGACGACGAATTCTCCAAGAGGTCCCCGGAACGTAGCCAGGCTACGGACGCTGATAGGTCTACATCGGGCCCATGCAGGGTCCGGAAAAAGCGTCCGTGAAGCTCCTTACTCTGCCATACCTTCCTGCGGTCGTTAATTATTATTATTTGTTAAATAATCACAATACACAAGAATACAGTTTACCCATAGAAATACAACGCCTTCATCCCAGCCCACCCACATTGTTTTAGCAGGCATTCGTGCGCGTCCCACTGCCTTCGGTTGGTATGCACTACGACGCTTTCCCGCGATTAACATCCATTGCGCGTCCTCTACCCGGCCCTGGAAACAAGCTGGACATCTTATGAGCATTACATTCAATGTATTTTTGGATTTATGCGCGCTAGTCATGGGATACGTGGGTGGATTTCGGGCGTAGATTTGCGAAGTGTTTTGGAAGGAGATAGTTTGATTCTAAATGAAAATTTCTAAAATTGTAGGAATCAAACAATCCAATCGACTCATTACATACCGATAGGAAAGCACGTTTAACTATTGGTTCTGACTGTTTGTATAAAGTCAAAGGCTTGAAAGTCTGTCTGACAACCAGTCTTCCCAAGGAGTATCACCCAGCAGTTACGTGGGTTGTGGAAGCCAGATTAACTCCAAGTAAAATACTGGTATTCAGCTGCAAAAGGCTAAGCAGATGATGATGAGTCCTAGTCTTGAGTGGTATGTTCTTAGTGCTATTAAAAAGTTGTTGCCCATCTATTAGATAAAATCCTTCGGTTAATTTTAACCACACCGGGCTTGGGTTAAAAAGGGTCACCTGCATAGTAAAATCCTTTTCTTTTAAGAAAACCAACCAGTGGAAATATGCTCAACTATAACTCATGTAAAAGATAGTAACATAAAAGAAATGCGAGTAACTTTTCTTAAAGCTAAGAATTTTCTTAGCCTCGTAAAGAAGATAATACCGGGAACATTCTTCGTATAGTTTTCACAAAGAATATGATTATGAGGAGCTCAAACAAGGTATTTGAACAGGAATTTCTTTATTGCCTGAACACAGATTTCTGCTTCCTTAAAGATAAGTTATAGCTGAACATAATCATAAATGTTTGCCATACTATGTTTTTATATATCAATGCATACTATGCACATAGCTATAAACTATGTTAATCAAGATTATTTGGCGTTAAAAAAACCGGCGAAGTGCGTGTCGGCCCACGCACAATGTTGGGTTTCGTAGTTGCCCATTAAAATATGCAGACACTTCCTACGATTCGATTTGCCTCCGAACGATGATTTTTATTATAATAATAAAAAACAAACTTAAATATGCAGTTGAAAAACCTGTGCTCCCTTACATTATGTTTAGGAAAATATGTTATCTAAGTACATTTTAGAACTTGGTCGACTATTACTCGTAAATTTAAAAAGCATACTTAGTTGTAATAGTTTTCCTTTTAATTTCGTTGTTTACACTACCACCGTGATTTTTTTTACGCACCCAAACACAAATGTTTAGCTGATAAAGGGGGAGAGGGGGGACACTTGAGTCTAACAAAATTTTACACTTTAAAGCTTAATATTTCAACACGAATCCCTCAATCGAAAATTTTTTTAACAAACTCGCAATATTTTCTAAAGACCTACAGGACATCTCACACTATGGGGTACGCGAGACAAAAAATCCCCACTTTAGGTGTAGGTACTGGACACTCTAAAAAAAAGATTTTTCGAGATTTTATTTTACCACTTTGTCGGCGTAACTAATTTGTATATTCATGCCAAATTACAGCTTTCTAGTACTAAGAGTCTTTGAGCTGCGGACAGACAGACACACATACAGACGGACATGGCGAAACTATAAGGGTTCCTTGTTTGTTGACTATTGTACACGGTATTTGGGATACTCTGACTCTACGCAATAGCAATATCGATTTGTTTAGTTTAATCAGTTTTTGCCTAATTATTCCTAGCTTTGTGAATTCAATTCAAGTGTCTGACGCAGACGATGCTGACGCGAGGCTGACGGAGCCATTATTTGGCAGTTACGCCTCTCATTAAAGCGCAATACATTATTTTTTAACTCTTTCCACAAAAATGTTTACATAGTTATGTAAATTGCTTCCACTCCTCCGCAGTTATCACGACAGGACCTTATCAGTTCTCATCTCGTTAATGCAGCATCTGCGTATCGTGACGAGGCGCCCCTGACCCTGACCCGGCACACATCACTTATTTAGATAAGGGTTACCGCAAACCTGCGAATTGCGAGCGTCAGTGATCCGTGTGTAGTGCCTCTAGTTTTTGTTTGAGTTAGTAAATTATATCTAACAGACAGAACGAAACACTTATAGATCCTTACACCTATGAGGATAAGGTTTAGTCCGTTTTGTGTGGCCATAATTATGTTAAGTGTATGGTTTATGTTTACAAAAGGTGTGTGTGTGTTCTTAAAAATGGCGTTCGATTGAGATTTAAAATAATTCGGTTTCATTAAAGTATTTATTATTCTTGAAGCAAAGAGTAATTGTAAAGTCTGCATGAGTGTATTAAATCTAACATTGTAAAATAGCAATAAATATATTCTCCCTCCGGTAACCTTCATTAGAGAAACAGTAACGCTTTCAGTTCCACAATTAAAACCAAATTAAAAACGCCGACGGCGACAATTTGCACTCATCTACAATAAAATTTTATTCATTCATGTAGGTATATTGCATTCAATCACGACTAGTTTATCCTAATGGATGAAACACATTCAATTAGTGCTAAACGATACCCGAAACTACGTGCTGTATATTAATTACGAATTTTTATGTTATTGTTTTTCATAACCTGCTGTGTAAGCTCCTTCCAGTGTTGTGTCGCGATCGCTTTCTGAAACGGGACTGCCTCGTTCACCCTCATTGCTCTGTTTATAAAGACTTAAATATTTCATGGTACGCATGCGCGAGAAACAGTGATGGGAACGTGTCGACAGAAGAATTTATTTTATTTCGAGATTTTTAGGAAAGAAGTTCCTAGTGATAGCGATAGATGGCGTTGTAATCTACAGTTCCATCTGTTAATAGACTCGACATTAAGAAAACAATTAAACAACACGCTTAACGCTAAAGGAGTAAAGAACTAATTATAAAGTAATAATGAGTTAATAGTTCATGGATTTTTAGAACGGGCCACTTTCAACATTCTGTCTAACTGACCGATTCCTTGACCATTGAAAAGGTAAATAGTTTAATTGAAATAATTGCATTCAGTTTTAGTTGCTTGAGTTGCTTCCCTCTTTTAAATAAATACCGTCAAGTGAGCGTGAATAAAGGGACTGTCAAAAGAGTTGGATAACTGATCCACCAATCGGATATCCAACTACTCACAGATACTTCACCGAGGCACTCTACAAAGGTCTTATTCTATCCTGTTTTACCTTTAACTTTCGACATTCAGTCACATGCAGTCAGACAAGCAGTCAGTGTCATTTTCTACAGATTCTTGAAAACGCGTGTCACTTGATAAAAGAGTTGAAATCAGTCTATTTCTGCATTCAGCGTTTTGCTGCTATTCCAGGAAAAACGCAAAGTTATACTGTCGAATTTTTATTCGTAAGATCCCTTGGTCTTTTGTATGCACGACGACACATCAAGGTACATATTCTTAGTAAAAACTCTTCAGTTATTGTAAGGGAAGCCTATAAAATGCGAGGTGAACTCATATTGGAAAGGTTATAGCTTGATCTGGCATGTGATAAGGTTATTGTGTTGAGTAGCAATTTTTACTAAAAAAAACAGGTATTTGAAAGCTTATTTGCTTCTAAGCTGGAAAATTATTATTTTTTGATAGCGGGGAAACTGATTATATTAATACTAACCGGTACGAAAACATAATTTGTCTGCCAATAATAAAAAAACAAAATAATTTAATCGATAACAAAACTATCGACATCTCACGTGTCGATACTCTTCACATCTCAATCACCCACCCCACTACCATCGTAGGGCGGCGTTGCTAGGCAACGGTGCGGGGCCGGCACGCCACACGTGCTAGCGGGCACGTCGCCCGTACGCTACGACCGGCAGTATGGCCGTGACCACGGTACGCGGCAGTCATTTTACTCGGCGACAAGGAATTTATACTGACTTTAGAGAATTTGCTGCATATATTATTAGCATACATATTCAGCCCTCTGTTGGGACACAGGCCTCCTCCTTGTGTGATGTAGTATACACCACGCGAGCACACTTATCGTTTTTGTATGTCACATGGACTTCTTTCGATTCTGGGCCATAGAGCTTTCCATAAGATGTTTTCAGTCTTAGAGCAGCATGTTATTACCCATAAACTGGCATGAGACATCCTTTCAATACGACAGCCAGGTTTTTTAAGGTTGCTCTTATATCTGGTCTGCCTCCGCTTAACTCTTGTGTGTAATTATGAGAATCATCTCCCCTTGCCATTATTAATGGGTTACCACTTACAATCCGATATCGAATTTTTGTATTTCACATTATTTTACTATATCCACCTATTCCAATTCATTTGAGGTTGGTGCAGCATACACTCTTCAGCTATACAATGTAGCCATAATTATAAGTAGGTACCAACCAAACTGCGTTTTTTCATGTAAGAATGAGCAGTGTTTCAAAACAAATGACTGCTGGCTGTAAGCCAAGTTCGGGATGCTCACTGCACGGATTTGAACACTGATTCTTGGACTGTTAATGGTCACTGTTCTGTTGCGGCGCAAACATGGGGGCGATGTGACTAACAGTTGTTTGAGGGCCCATACATTGAAAATTAAATACTGGCCAAATGTAGTGGAAGGTTGTCACCTTCCAGCTTATGAAGATTTGCTTTAAGTAGGTTTTAATCGTTTTTGACATCTGACTCTCATCCATACTTATATTCTAAATGCGACAATAAATATGTTAACTCTTCATACCATATCGGATTTGGATTAAACTTTGGCTCATGGATAGACCATGACCTGGGTTAGGTCACTTTTTATCCCTGGCAGCTGTACGTTCCTGTAAGATAGTTTCCGAGTTCCGACCAACACGCGGGCGAAACCGCGGGCAAAAGTTAGTTTTCCCATTAAACGTTTTCAGAGCAGTTTCCTGAAAAAGGCGATTATTGGAAGCTAGTTTTTGTCGATACACTACGGTACTCAGCGGTACACTTTGGGCCCGTTGATCTATAAAATCCATCGCCTCATAAAAGAATAGACCTTAGTTTACTGTCCGCGTTATCACTTGCAATATTCATAAACTATCCCTGAAATAACCTGTCTGTATTGGAATTGTTGAATAAGTTTCAAAGGATCACTACGATCTTTGAGCCACAATTCAGGTCACGTTCCCGAGCTAATTAATTGCTACTAGTAAGTACCCCATTCATAAATAGTTACTACGCACTTTGTCTACTAACTTATTTAAGTACAACTTCTTTGGGAGAGTAAAAGAAAATTCAGTTTGTATATTCTTTTGAATATCTCCCATATACATAATATTGAATGCCATCTATGGGGTTTTATTTATAAACACTTCTTAAAGTTAAGTAATGATTAGCGTCTACTTAAACATATTTTCGACGTTTAAACGTCAACTTTGATTAGGCCTTATCAATACAGCCCTTTGTCATAATGTTCTACCTGGGCCCGTCTCCTTCCGAAAATACAGTAATGATAAGTATTTATAGAACCCATAACAGTATCTGTGGATGAGCACAGTTTTGTAGTAATCCAGCAAATGGCCCATTAGCTCCGTGTAATTTATGAACTCGCTTACACAGCGAAAAGACTTCAAAAGATGTTTACCTAAAATTGAATCAGACTTTTTATGTTTATTTACTTTTGTAATAGGATTAGAATTACATTCTGATACTTTGTCGGTTAGTCTGGTTTCTTTATTAGAAGAACCAACCACTTTTCAACATTGCTATCGTAAACCTAATATCATACTCGTACAACCAAAAATTCGTAGCTATATGACATCCAGCCGCACTGGACTGGCGTGGTGGATATTGGCCCCTTTTAACAGCCAGGCAGCCTGTGTGCCAGCAGTGGGAACATAACATGTAGTTCAGCCATGTGACAGTCTAGGATTTGTGATTTTGATCACAGTTACTCTATATGTAGGTAACTGCTAATCCCAGTAAATAATACAGCGCCGCGTGGGCGCTATGAGCCGTCAAACATGCCAATACGCCACATAATCCGTAATGTAAGGGCGAAGGCACACGGCGCGTTGCGGCGCCGCGCCGCGGGGATTTCACCGTATCAGCGGGCCGCGGGCTAAGCTAGCAGCGTTCTGATTCGGTGAAATACCCGCGGCGCGGCGCCGCAACGCGCCGTGTGCCTTCGCCCTAACATGTGTTCATACGCCGCGCCGCTGTCGCATGACACAATACGACAGCTTGCAATACGCCGCGTAGTGCGTTTTATTTATGTTTCAGGTTTAACTAGTTAAGGTAGTCTTCGGGTCTAGGTAAACTGGCTTGTATAAGTTTATACAAATATTTTGTCCTTCAAGATTCATCACACAAGACCAAATGCTTGTAACGCTGAGTACTAATCCGCGAGGGTTCGCTGTATTCAGATTATTATAAAAGACAGTCATAATATCCAATTCTAGTATTCCAAACTTGTGTTATGTAAAAACAAAACCAGAGCTTATTCTACGAATTCAAATCTCTACAAACCACTGAACCAGCGGAACGAAACAAGTGGAACGAGGAGTTTGATGAACTAGCGGTTTATTTAGTAACGGAACAGTACAACAGCACTCTCATCAACTATTTTGCTTACGGAATGCGAAACAAACAACACTAGCGCACGCCGCGTCCCCGCCCGCGCTTCGGGAACGAACACAAACAAGCAACCCGCCTGTCGTTGTTACATCTCGCTGAAACATCATCATTTACACCACAATGCCATGAAATGGACAACTTTTAATAATGTCAATATTTGTGCAAATTATTAAATAGAAGCTTAAGAGGAACCGCCTCAGCTCTCGATATAAAAATGTTAATATTACCTGGAACCATCTGCTAGTGTAATTTGAGCTCTTAGAGTGTAACGTAATTATCCTAAATCGTCTTGTGAAGCACTTGGCGTGAGGGGTGTGGTAGTTCTTATTAAGTTGGTTAGTTGTTACTCAGCGGAACGGTGGGGAGGGGATCAATAAGGGGTGTCGCGGGTGGAGGGGGGCGCGCCGGCCGGCAGCCGCACACGAGTCCCCGCCACTGATCGTGGCGGACGTATTGATGTTACGGTTTTACTTTAATTTAATAGGTATAATCGTAAAATAAATGACTAAATTAATTAGCTCTTAAGATTTCTAATTGCTGAAATCATGTTTTACTACCTACTTACTTTGAATGTATTTATTAGATACGCTTGTTTCAGATGAAATTAATTCTACTAATCGTTGTAGATGGTCCTTGCTATCAGGCAGAGCGTCCGAGCTGTTAGCTCTTCTATTTGCATTTAATTAAATCAAGGAATCCTTGATTCTCCATTGCTTTTTCTCAGGTTATTCGGTACATTGTTGTCAATTTTAAGATAACTCCGATCCCCTCAAGGTCTTCAACGCATCACAGAGTTCTAAAATATCATCTAAAAGCAATGGCACGCGAGAAATATCTGGCAAATTCATGCATAACATGCTTTTGAACTTTCTCCATGCGTCTCATTGCAGAGTATATTTTACTTGAGTAATTTTTTCAAGAACACAAATAAAATTGCTGTATGCGTATCCTGCAGGAATACAGAGGGTGTGTAATAGCACTCGCGAGTGGTGTTCGTTTGTCATAATTTGGAATCATAGTGTCGATGTCTGCTCGCGCCTGCTTGCAGCCTCCTGCACCCGCGTGTGTTGTGACGGAGGCGCGCGGGCCGCGTTCACTTCTCGCTCACTGTAGTGCCCACTTATTCATACGTATCGTTCTAATTTCTTTTAGACTGACATTCGTGTGATTGAGTAGGTAAAGGAGGTTTACTCTGTTGGCGCAATGTCTGTTTGCTATTCCCATGCGCGCGCAGGTATAGTATAATCAGCCTGTAATGTTCCCACTGCTGGGACGCAGGCCTCCTAGGAAGAGGGAATAGCATTCCGTGCACGCATTAATAAATAACGATACAGGAGATCAAAAGAAACTAGCTTTTGGAATGACTCAGTACAAACAATCATAAATCGACTAAATTTTGATATTCAAAAGTGACTTTCATTGAAATAAATTACTTGACTTCGACTACGCTTTGATCTCAATTGCTTGAGACTCGAATTCCGTACTCTGTAGTCCGACTTCAATGTACTGTTGTAGTTCTGTGTGAAGCCTTGTTGAATCAGTGTGTTGGTTTCCATACATACGGTGAACACTAACAATACCTTGAGAACGTCAGGCTTGTTAGGATAACAAACATAGTGGAGCTACTATAACAAGACAAATCTCCCGTGTAACTAACTACCAACAATATATTAAGAGCTAGCTCAAAAAAATTAAAGTAACGGCCTCGTTAGATTTTAACTTTATATCTCTAAATCTAGATTTTTCCACAACTACGAAGTTCTAATTACTAGCTGTCATTAAAATAACGTCAAGTTGCCAAAACTGAAAGTGCTCGCGGTGCCTTTCATCCGAAAACTCATAGGTAGCTGAAAACTGGATAATTTCAGTTTAACACACTTTTACTTTGTAGATATATCACGAGTTAATGAGTCAAACGACTTCTAAGTATTCGCTTAACTGGTACTTAGCTTGATTGTCATGTGAGGACCTGTAATACTGACGAGTATTACAGGTCCTCAATAAATGAGGAGCTCAAAAGAGTTAATATCACTCTGAAGTTAAGTTTGTGATGTGATGTCATATTATGGCAGTAAATAGCTGACGTTTGACACAAATACAAGTCATTTCGTCTCGAATTTCGCGGCTTCGTCGTAACCTAATGATTCGATTAACTTTCTGGTTGTTTTAAAATCTTAGCAAACCAAGTAAATAATGTAACATTATCCAACGTGTTTCGTAAAGCAAGCAGCACGGTTGTTAAGCAACTATTCGCTGCTCTTAAACTCGTGCTCAACTTAAAGCAAAGTAAGTCTCTGTCCTAAATTGACTTGAGCAACTTGCTCCAGCAGGAAACCTTAGCTTTTTACTTTTCTTGCTTCTGTGAGGAAATAAATAAATCGGTTGAGGTTAGATTAGATCTAAGGTCGGTTACCTCGGCTAGGGAAGGGTACCTACTCTAATGTGATCAGGGTAATCTTGGTTTAGGGAGGTTGGCAACACTGGATGGTAAATAGTATTCGTTTTTTTCGGTTCAGACGATTTGATAGTCAAATAAGAAAACTATGCACAGGAGTGGGCCGCGATAATTGTTACAATTAATATCTTTATAGGGTGTAAACGGATCAAGAAGCCGTCAATCAAGCATTATCTCACATAAAAAAAAACTAAGTATCTATATGTAAAAATTATTGCAGGGGAACGACTTTTTTTTTTGGGGTGAAAAATCATGTTTTACGGTAGGACTCAATGTAACGCACTCAAAACATTGTGCTGATGGATGGACTGAATAGTACGGGGGACGTGGAGGTGTTTAAAGTATAAATCTAACATTAAAAATATATATTTAAAAAAAAAACTTGTGAAAAAGTTGGAACTTTGACCCCCAAACTCCGTAAATATCTCCGTAACTAGAAGGTTCCCAGGTATGGTCGAGAACAAAAAATGATCGCAACGACGGGGAGAACAAGTGCCTTTCGGGTTCGTTAAGGGTCTTGTTACACCCTTTATATATTTAATAGGACTTGATTAAAAACTGTTAAGCTTTAACGGTTTAAAACTAAACTTATACTGTCACTTACGAAAGAAACACTGAAAGAACGGAAGAACGACAATCGGAACGGGAATCGGTTAGTCACGGAAGATATCCCGTAAGTGACAGTATACGTGTAGGACTTGATTAATTACCAAGTGAATAAAGGTCAAGACTCATAAAATAGGCATTGAAGATAAATACTACTCAATATACGATGAATGATTTATCATTATCATAATCAACTAACTACGCAGTTTTCAGTTTAAATGATCGATGGGAACACAAAGCATCGCTCTTTGGGTTCCAAACAACTTCCAATCGTCCAAATGGATGTAGCACTTCTGTTGTGTTAGACGTTGCTTGTGTTGAAGTAAGGTTGTTTCGTAATAACTTTATAATTGGTGATAGATCGATTGAAAAGAAATTAAGCTTATGTGACACACAATAGGGAGCGGTGGTCATGCTATAATATAAATATGTACCTATTAGAATACGTTTTTGGGTTCCGTAGCCGAATGGCAAAAAACGGAACCCTTATAGATTCGTCATGTCTATCTGTCTGTCCGTCCGTATGTCACAGCCGCTTTATTCCGAACTATTAGGACTACACAGTTGAAACTTGGTAGGTAGATGTATTCTGTGAACCGCTTTACGATTTTATACTATATTTTATAGGTCACATACTTAAAGACATTGAGAGAGTAGAAAAATTAAAAAAAAATGTAGGGTCGTAGAAAAAATTTTCAACGAAAATTGGTTTGAATAATATTTGATGTTTAGTTTTTGAAATATGGGACTTTTTCATGAAAATGCAGCAGTAACTTTGTTTTTCATTAATATACTATGAAAAACAAATTTAGTTTTGCTGCTGAAAGTAATACAACATATGGATGAGCCTTCAAAATATTTTTATTGTATTGTTTAGTGCTACGAAACCCTGTGTGCGTGTGAGTATGACTCGCACTTGGCCGGTTTTTTTTGTAGGGGCCTCTTTCTAACCCCTTCTAGATAGTTCTGAAATTTGTCGTTTGTCTGACGCTTGTCGGGTAATATTTCTTTACTGCGAGTCTGGTTGAATGCTGGTTTCAAAGTATTGCGTTTAGACTCGTTTTAAAAGTGGCAATGAATGTATGATCCCGCTATATTCCCCCCGGGGCTGCAGTATCTTCCGGGAAACGAGCAGTGTTCGCTACACGACGGAGTAATACATATTGATAAGATTGTCTTATTATACCTGTGAATATCATGCACTTCTGCCGAGAAATATTTTGAAGTATTTTCTCAGAGAGGAAATGTAGACACGAATACTTTAAAGAATGGTGTATCACTTATCTTTTTTGCTTTTCAGAAAAAAAAGTTCATTTTTACTTGCTTATCTGAATAATAAGCAAGGAAGGAAGTTGTTTTAAATAAAATATAGGTGTTGCATATACTACCTGCTGGGGTACCCATCCGTAGTTCTTCAAACTTTCCGAAATAAAAATCAAAATAACCAGCACTTCCGGTGTTCTTTGTGCCCGTCCGATGCAGGCGTATTTCCATCAATATTTTCAAAGCTGATCCGCCCCCATGTTGCATTTCCCCGGAAGTCGCTACACAGTACACGTGAACTATTCCAACCGCTATGAATTTTAAGGCTTCATGCATTTTTGCGGAAAAATAGCTCGAAATCTTTTTATAGAGTCTGCCATTCCACTTTTGTATGTGTTCTTATTTTGAGCTATAGCAATTGTAGCAGTATTCTGTGGAGTTATTCACTTTAAAGCCACGGAAATTAAAATAAAATAAATAAATGAATGAAGTAGATCTGTGACCCAGTGAGACCCCGTTCGTTAATATCAAACTGGTGTCGCCATGATACCAGTTTGATATTAACTGCATTTTGGTGATCACTTGGCATTTTTAAACGTAGAGACCATAAGTGTAAACAGAGTGATTTTGACGTCTGTTTACTCTTCAGCGTAAAATATCGTACTGATGATCGAATGTGGAGGGGCCCGAGGAATGCAGTCAGTAATGGAATTTGGCAAACACTCGCACAACCGACTGACACACTTAATTTCAGTGAGTGGTTCTTTCATGACGTTCCCGGAAGGCAGAGCATTCAGAGCATTGGCAAGGAATTGCCGAAGCTTTTGCGCTTTTCTTACTAATGCACTGACTCAGGTAGTGTTGGGCTCGCCTTTACAGATTTTGAGTAAATTAATAGCTATATGCGATGTTACAGCCATTTAATGTGCAACCCATAACATATAAAACTGATTTATGATTATGACATTCGAAGAGCACCATCTTAAATTAATCGAACTACGATGTTTCCTATGATTTCATGGTCTTTTTTTATTAAAACTGTCACTCGGACCCCAGCTAGTAAGGACGCATTGTGTCTATTTTCACAGTATTTACGTATAACTTATACAGAAGAAGTAGAGGAAATAAACAGCCTCAGCATCATGATCTAATCCCAAACCAAAATACAAGTGCAGTGCGCCGCCGGCGCGGCGTGTGGCGTGTTAATATCGGCTGCGGTCAGAATCACGCGCCCGACACACCGCGTGTGTACACTGCACGGTAGTGGAACACTATTAATTCATGTGTAGCTAATAGCACATTGTTTGGCGCTACCGAGTACAAATATTGAACCCAATTAACATAACGTAACGCCTGTTTTCCCCGAGGACTGGCCTACTTATAATAATCGTAGACCTGCATCTTGCATGTTTTAAGTCCTGTGTAGAAAGGAATAAGCCTATTGGCATCAACCGTGCAGAAATCTAGACTGTGGGCTGCTACTGTAAAGTTCCTATTAAAAAAACCCAATAACACTTGGCGAGATCTGAGAATCGAAGTTGGAACTTTTGCTCAGCAGAAGTGCCTGCGAACACTGAATCAACGAGACATTCGCTAGACCAACAAAAGTATCTCGAATTTATAATAATCAGTATAAATAACAAGTATTTACGGCGTGTCTTTCTTTATTTTGTAACAAACTTGGTAAAAGTATAAGTCGTTATAAAGCAGTAAGCCCTAGTCCCCGGGACACACACACACAAATACACACGCGCACACAGACAGGCGGACAGGTAAACTCGCAACTTTGCTTGTTATGCATATTGTTGAGGAGTTCAGGTCGCTCCACTGAGGAAACGAAGAATGTATAAGTAGAATAAGATATACTTAGGCACTGGACTTTATTCAAATAAAAGCTGAGTGATTGTAACTGCTGATTTATTTTAGAGGCGAACTTTGAATTAAAATAAAACACAGAAAAATGTGTTTAATATTCATGAATATTTTCTTATATCTGTCTACACCGGTACTGGTAAATTCGGAAAGTATCTTGTACACCTCAAGTATTTCACACGGATCTGCTTTTCTAAGATAACCGCGTTTGATTATTAAAAAAAATTGTTTATTTCAGACTAGGTAATGTTCATATTATTATGTTGTTACAAAGTAATTATCAAAGTAACAAATTAATTATCTTAAGACATATGTTAGGAGTAGGTATGTAGGTAGTCCAGATAAGTACAACTAAAAAAACTAAAAATTGAAACGAATTAAACATACATAATATTTATACAGTGTGTATTTATTAAATGTATACAGTGTGTATTTTTTCGAAGTATTTATTATTTACTTCTTCTAAAGATAGGCCAAAATAACACAAGTAATTGCACAATCGTGTCAATCTTGCAAATTCTTCAATTTGTTCTTGGAAATACCATTAATTGCTCATTTTTATCAGTATCAGATTTGCCCTTGAAAGCACTATCCTGGGCGAAAACGGTTACCATGTATTCAGTACATTATTCTGAGCCCACATAGAATTTTTTTATCGGTTATTAAAAAAAAAAAATACAGCTTTTTCCTACAAAAGTGCAATACACGGTCAAAATGTATGGAACAGCTGATTTCTTTTTAATAACCGATGAAAATTTTATATCTAGGGGGGGCTCAGAATGATGTACTGAATACGTGGTAACCGTTTTCGCGTCGGTGTCCCTTCCACCCCTTATAGCGCTTACAAGCTGTCCTGTATAAGACAGCAAGAAACTGGGCGAGAATTTATCTCCCAAGTGCTTTTCAATATCGCCACACACTTTTTTAGCGTATGGTATCGGCACTTCATCTACAAACCAGTTCCACATCACTTACACCCCTTTATTCTCTCGCAGGGTGTCCTCCGGGAGCTGGAGCAGAAGAAGCCGCAGCTGGATGAACTGCTGCACACCGCCGAGAGCCTCAAGGGTACGGAGAACCGGCAGCAGCTGCACGGCAAAGGTAGGCCTAGTTGTAAGAGTTGCAGGTGTTAGGGAGACTGTTGAATAGTGTGGAAGGTGCGAAGACAATAATCTACACGAAGGTTTCAGTGGATGTGTTTATTGTTTACAAGTGAATTCTTTGAGGCGTTTATAAGCGGAATGGATTTGTCGTTGTTTTAAAAAGAAGACAAGAATAATTTTATTGCAATGTCTACCGAGAGAGAGGACACTATGTCCATTATGTATCTGGGAACCCATTGGCATTTATAACTAATCGATAACGTTTTCTACAAACTACATAGGTACGTCTAATGACTTTACTCTTAAGTTACGTTCTGTCCTCGTAACTGAAAACAGTGCAAACACCCAATCTTTTGGCGAAAGCAGCATTATAAAGATACGCCGTCATTAAAAGAAACATAAAAAAATATTCTTACTGTTTCATCAAACCTAATAATAAATATCTTTACTAATGACAAAACACCAACCATACCGACACTCCGACAGTATGTTCCTCTCCAAGTTCCATTACCTGAAACTCTCCAGAGGATTAAAAGAATTGAAAACGTTTGTGGTACCCACTACGTAGGAGTGCCACCGTCTCCTTGCCTGTAGTGGCCGGACATTGGCCGAGCTGATTGGAAAGCTCCCAGAAGGGGCGAGGCGTTACTTTTATATCAGCCGTTAATAATATCGTAATGTTTATTATACGCGTGTGCCTCTGCACGCACACTATCAATAGAAAACATTGATTGTGAAGCAATTTAATTTAATGCTGCATCTACTTATGTCTTAGAGACAACCATGGAATTAAAACACTGATTTCATATTTGAAACTGAACACTATCAACACGTCTTAAGCCGCGTTCAAGAGCTGTCTGTATCAATAACTTTGTAAAACATTGTTTTTGTTTATCATGTTGAAAGCGATTTCCACTTGATATTTTCTAAACATTATGGTTTGGCAATATATAAGCAAATTTTTGCCTGAGAGTGACGCAGAACATAATTATGTTGTTTTCATCAATAAAAATAATAATATGTTGTTATAATAATAATAATACCCTGTTGCCGATGCCGGTGGGCTACTATTTTCTATATTTTAAATGTTTTTTTATATAATTTCTGTTAAAAAAATATTTAAAAATGTAAATTATATGTTAAAAAATCATTATAGAGGAATGTGTTGTTATCATTATTATGTTGTTATCTCGGGCATAGGTAAGGACAGGTATAGGTAAAATAAAAAGCCTAGCACAACAAAAGGCACAACTAGTTTAAAAACCGGCATTTGAAACAATGTGTGTAAATCTTTGTAAAGTGCGTGTCAAGAGTTACTTGCTTTACAATCTTAAAAATAAATAGTAGAATATTTTATTTTAAAATTTTAAAACACGCGAGTTCATCCGTGACTCAAAGCAGTAAGAGATTAAACGTTAAATAACTCGAGTCCTCACAAACGATGTAGTTTTACATATAAACAGTAATCTGTTACAAACGGTTAGTAGTCGTTAACGCGGCGTGGTTTTGACGTGTCGTGATCAATGGCGACGATTCGACGCATTTTATTTTATTGCGTCGATGCGATGTTTACATTCATTCACTTAAGTTTTATGAGCTGCGATGTTTATTATGCGTCGAAAAATGTTAACGACGAGACCTTATTAATGACCTTTTAGTAGATAAAGGCCTGTCGACCACGATGTTACTCAAAAATAAACAGTGAATGAAAATCAAAAGGAATCGGTATGTAAACACACATAACCAATCAAAAACTAGTTATGAACACGTAAGTTAGTCACCTCTTGTCGGGTCTAGCGTCACCTGACACTTTTTACCATACAATTTCTATTTTCCCTAAGCTTTTTCTTTCAAAGCTTATCAAATTATAGCTGTTTTACAGACAGCTTTAAACAATACTACTACAATACCAAACCTCCTCTCTTAACAAATTCACTAAGACACAAACATATTTGCGAGTGTAAAACACGAACAAGTTGTAACATAATTTGCTGAAACTTGGGCACAATCTCGCAGCGAGCTAAACGCTCGAGTCAGACGGTAATTACCGCAGCACCGAACAGTTACAGAGTGCAGAAGAACAAGTTACAGGCAAGGAAACAACAGAGTACAAGTTGTGACAACTTGCTTATCTAATGCATTCATTTGTACCGAGTCACACCAATCATTTCTCAACTGACATACAGGTTCAGTTCAGCTTCTTCTTCTGCTCGAGTTGATGATTGAAATACAAGTACAGTTCGGGCAGCGACCTTGACAGTTGTGTCGTTGGCCTCATTCAAGTCCTGGAGGGTGCAGGTGGTTGTGTACGACGGGCAGAAGACAAGGTGCGGATATCTGGTGCCGCGGCTCTACACAAACGTGCCATGTCTATGATGGGTCGATGATACCCCATTTGATGTTGGCATTTTTTGCAATTTAAAGTGTCGTGGGCGTAAGGATTACAAGGATTACATATCCATGTGTCTAAGAGCGGGACATTTACCAAACTGAGTATAGAATGGGATGTAGCGTCCTCAGTTTCAGGAGCCAATCTTTTTCAATAAAAGGAAATTCTGACGCCCATTGCTCAACATGATACGGTGTCCAAACCGTATCAAGTTGGTAATGTGATGACTACCTAGCCGTCTCTGAATAATTAAGTTGATTTTAGCTAAAAGAGAGCAAATATCAATTACATGAGTAGTTCATGCATGGCATGCATGGCATCTACATCTTTGATTTATTTCAAGTGGACCTTCGTATTACCTCATTCTTATGTGTTGGGTGACAGAACTACAGACGTCCTCGTCTTAATCTAAATATAAAGAGGAATGAAAACTGTCTGCGTGTCGCCCTGCTCAGGCGTAACTAGCGACCCTCGTGAGTGTTAGGGAGGCGCTTCATTAACGCGCACTCTTAGCATTTATTCAATTAATTACGAGAGGAGCTCATATTGTGATGTAGAAAGATTCAGTGCCACTTTGAATGGTACACGCTCATTTTAAAAACAATTGGGCTTAACATAAACGATTGACGTGAAGCCCGATTGCTTTTAAAATAAGCTGTAAGTCTTTACTTTTCTTACAATACCTTCTGAAACAAACTTTACATAACCCAAATAACCCAAAGTGATAATACGACAACAAACTGTTTCCCTCACCTAAAAACTTGCCAACTCAAAAAGAACCGCCCAATGATCGCGTAAAGTAAAGCTGACCCGTAATCTGGTTACTCACCCTCTCTCGACCCTCCGCCCTCAGCCAGAGGGACACGCTTTATGTGAGGAGGAGTGTGCTCAAGTATAATCAAGTTTAGGCAAGCCCTAGACCCGTGAGCGACTCGAAAGGGACTTTCTCCCATAATTGAACCAATTAGCGGGCATTTTTGAAGATTTTCCTTTCAATGGCTGTTGTTTGCATAAATCTGGAGAAAGTCGGAGTTTGGAGTGCGGTCCAGGGGAGTTGTGATTGCTGATTCAATGTTCATCATATGATGCCAGGCAGGCTGGGGCGATATAAGAGTCCCAGGTTTTTGTGTGTACAGCATTATTGAATAGAAAGTTAAGGACTAAGATAAATTAAGTTAATAGTGAACAAGCAATTAATTAGTGATCGTGTAAAACACCCCGCAGTACAAGCTCGTTACCACACCCTCGTGTTACAGGTTACACAGAGCTTACGGAAGCTACACCGCCCTTTATACGATGTGTCAATATTGAGATCATCAAATACGTACCAAGACCGTTTTCGGGTATTTTAGAGATTTGGGAACATCTAACTCTGTACCATAAAACATTACTCGTATGTTGTATCATTTACTGTGGAGAAAAGTCGTAACTATGAGAACATTTTTGTTTCTGTCAAATGTTGTAAAAGCACTGTCGAAATGTTAACGCTAAACTAACTGAATTTCTAGTCCAGACATCAAGGCTTAGTGCTCATATGTAAACATAAGAGCATTAGTTCTGTGGGGCAGAGCCACTCCTGGAGCAACTCTTACAAAATGAATCTTACTAGCGCAATCCCCCAAGCATTCATAATTCCCTCTGCCTCGGATAAATTGATTCACTCCCTTCCTCTCAGCTGTTGATTATAACTCACCAAACCATTTTGATAATAAACCTTACATATAAGATCTTACAGTTGATTTTCGACTAAAAGATAAAGATAGCAGCTTGAGGGAGATGCAATAGAAATTGAATTTTAAATGTGAGGTGTTAAAGTTAATAATTGATTGCGTTGTGTGGTAAGACGTGCATTCTTGATGGCGCGAACCGGTGCGTCGTTTATAATGTTGGCAACACTGGGTGGCTAGTGGCAAGTATGGCAACATTCAATTTATGCGGCACACGAGTCGCGTCGTTAGGCGTGCCGTGACCGTGCGATAGTGTGGCCATGCCGCTAATGTGCTCCAGGGAATGGGTTTTCAATTTCATTTTATTTGCAGCGATAAAACCATTTCGTTTCAACGAATATAAAATGCAAGAAATGTGTTCCTTATGGGTTCGTTGTTGATTATCTAAAATACGAAGGAAAGATGAGCAAAAGTACAAAGTCGAATTAAATAGAACATTCTTTTAAGAAATGAGAATTTTGTTCAGGTAGGTACTCAAAAGATGTTATTTGTTTGTAAAGAGAAAGCCATTTATCGAATGGTATCGCTCGACTAGTTCAAACTCAAACGGAGCTCTCGACGAAGCCAAGAGCTCTTCAGGAGATCTCGAGTCAAATTGAGACCGGCCACTATCGTCTCTGGTTACCCTTTAAGGCAGCGGGCGCCAGACAGGCTGTAGACGTTCCCAAGAGGATTTATCTCGAAAGTAACAATTATGATGCCTTGAGCCTTACAAGTCTCATGCAAATCAACAGGGGCACAAATCCACAATCCGTGCTACTGAAAAACTCCTCATAATAGATTAGCTTTTGCCCGCGGCCTCGCTTCCATTACGGGCGAAAATTATCACACGGGAACGTTGTATATAGCGCACGACACTCGGTGACAATATAGAACCCCTACTTCCAAACTTATTACAAACTACCTCTTACTTGAACAAGAAGCACCCCATACTTCACAGTACCTGGGATTGAATCATATCCCTCAAATTCCACAGTTTATTTGTGACTCTGAGTCCTAATAATACCATCACCTCTTAAGTTTGTACATTACTAAGAACATTTGTTCTTTTATCTGTAATATATGATATCCACGTATTCTCTGTATATTTAGTGAGTGCTTGTGTTCCTCGCGTTTCCCTCGGGACGCACTTTCTACTCTAAAGTTACGCACAATATTCGAGTTCAATTCTTTTCTCCAACTTTACTTACACATTGTTCTTGTAGACGAAACTGTATATGTACTTATACATAAGACCGTACATGCCCTATGTATGTTATATTATATGGCTGTCATACATAATGAAGTTCTAAGTGCTGTTAATATTTAAAACGATACGACAAAAAGCTGTCTCATTTCATCTTAAATTATATAGTTTCATGCAATACAATATTAATTTCGACAAGACTATCATAGCCTTAATATAACTGAGCATTTGAAATATCTGTGTGCTTCAGTGTTCGCCTTTGCCTTCCAAATAACACAACGCCTGGCCAATCATAAGCTCTAAAGGCGTCTGTTTGCTTTCCCTCCGTCTCTACAAACCAATTTGTGGTCCAAATGAATCTTTCAGTTCTGTAACAAAGTTCTACAAATATCTGTACACATAATTGTAACGTTGAAATCTAATTTTCCGCAAATTTATAACCTTTTGAATATTCTGTGTTACAAATTACGATCTCTGCTAAAGTTCGTAGCGCTGCGTGGAGGGGGGGGGGTCTACGCGCTACAGAGGGTCGTAGCGCTACGCGTCGGGGGTCGTAGACGTCTACGAGTTATCTTGTAGTGGTGTGCATGTGTCGATGAGTTGTTTCTTAGGTATTAAGCGCAATACCCAAACTAACTTACAGAGTTCCATCATTAAATAATACTTTAAAATTGTAACACTAAACTATTTAATAATTAACCCGAAATTAAAGTGATACGCGCTGCTGGACCACAAATTAATGCTACACTCAGTAAATCACTTCGGCTCTATTTCATTTCACTGTAATTCACAAAACATTCTAGTGCTATAAACGAATAATTATTGAACCGGTGAGCGCACATTAACGCGGGCACATCACTGGGCCTTTGAGGCACGGTCCCTCGGTAAATATGAAGTGAGGCGCGCTGCGTGGCGGCTGCGGGGCGACTGCGGGGCGTCTGCGGCGCGACTGCGTGGCGGCAGCGGTCACGACTCGCGTTCCATTAACTGTGCGGTTTCTACCTTTTATTCTTTGTGACTGTTTGCTTGCGTAGTACAGAGTTGGCGTATGCGGTAATTACGTCTTGTTGTCTGCTACATACCCGCAAACTGGAGAAGGAAACCGCAAAGAAATATTAATTAATAAGATAAAATATCTGTTAGAGCTTTAATTAAGATAGATTTAAAATTGAAACAAACAGAAGTATTTTAGTCGTTTTCTTTGTGTTAACGGAACTTTCATAACTGCAAAAACTTAGCTACATTTTAGAACCTTTACTGAAGCTATTACATTCATTTTAAAATAACAGCGTTATTTTTTAGTCTTTATTTAAGTAAATGCTTTCAATGATATCTTCTAACTTGTCGTCTTGTCAACTTGACATGTTGTCGTTCCAACAACAATTTTCGTTCGCTAGTGATCACTACGAGGCGAACGATTCTAGTTTAATCTCTTTCTCCGTGAGGTCACATCTCTTTATGTAGGTTACGTAGATGGTATTATTTACAAGAAAATTCTATTAGGTTTACTCTTTTAAATTCTTAGAAGCGTGCCTGTTGCTCTCAATATGGCGGCAGTACTAACTAGATAAATAAATGGGAACGTTTTATATCAACATATAACGTATGCATATAGTTTAGGTTATGTTTACTTGCAATAAAACTACAAAAAAAAAATCGTTACTGCAATAACACCGAATGTTTGAAATAACATACACAGAGGAGCATCTGGCCCTTGAATCTGTGAATCACCGAACTTAGGCAACTAGCTTATGCTCACTTCCCCTGTAAGTCAGATAATATCACAAAAACATGTTCTACAGAGACAAAAAGATGATCCCTAGATCCTAGCCTAGCTCATGGTCTTTATAAATGGCAATCCATATAACCGTGAAAACATGAAAAGGAAAGCAATCCACAGATAGAGTAAATTCCGAAGTATTGGTTTTTATTTTGACTTATCAGACGGCATCATCTGTTTAAAAATTAAATTACAATTCAGTCCATTCAATTTCAAGTGTAGCCAGCTGCTCACAGTACTGTCCTCTAGCTAAACTCCACATACACGGGTTCCATATTTAGCGTCGTGTATCTCCGAACACATTAAGGTTTCGAGGGGAAAGTTCAGACGTATCGTGATTTATTTCAGGCTTCAGCCCGTAACGACGTCTGGCAAGTTCGCTGGAATACAATCGAACCTGAACACGCCGCGAATTTAGCCCTTTATAGATGTACTTATGTCATAACTGTGTGTAATAGCTCCTTGTTGTGGTCGATGAATGGACCGATAGTTTATTGCCAACATGAGATATCGGATGGCTAATGGGGTCGAAAGGTTCTGAAGCTTTTTAAGGCCTCTCAACGCTGCATCTGGTGAACCAAAGACCGCACAAATCCACTGGATGCGTGAGGCACAGGACCAGTCGATATGGCTACGCTTGGGGACGCCTATGTATGGCAGGATGACTTTCGGCTGTAATTATGATGATAAGCCGACATTAAAGATTAGGTATAAAGACGACTTCATTGATATCGCGTCCTGGGTTCGATTGCCAGCTCGGGTAAAGTGTTATTGTGTTTTTCCATCAGGAATTTCTCATTAGAGAGATCGGAATTGTGCCCGGTTGATGCCAATAGGCTCGCCCCTATAACAGGGGACTAAAAAATTACATGACGAAATGTGAGTGTACTATGAGGTACATCTCAACCTAACCCTTCGGAGATCACAGGCGTGCTGTTATGTTATACTTATGTAGAACAGAAGGTACCGACATAGAAGGACATGTTTTCAGCTTCTTCTACTTTCTTATTTACTGATTGTTGTCATCCCCTGTTACACCAAGAAGCTTTTAAAGTTTAAGTTGGAGATTGAAATTCCTTGAAATTCCGGGAACACTTCATTTAGTACAAACATTAATTTGCTTGAACTAATACAAACTTAGAAAAGGTGTTTACTTCACAGTTTCGATCCATTGTTAGTAATAGAATAGATATTAATAGTTTGCGATGAGAGACACCTTAACTTCACGCCTGTTTTATTAAAAGGGGTAAACAGAATCGTGTATATAGCATACTCTCATATTGCGCCAGTTCGTCAACGTGACAAACCAACAACAAATCAACGCGATAGAAACAACATGACATGCTAACGAATGAAGTGATTTGTGTTGATGATGGTATGGTAACATGTACAGAGTTACTAGCTTTTTGTGGGGATCTGTAAGTATTCCATGGGGACGCCATATTGGTATAAAAAGTATATGTTACGACGACTTTTGTATTGGTATTACGTACCTGACCCCTGTTTGCTAAAGTTCAGCCATCATCATCACCACCAGCAGCCTTGTTCCAACCAACGCTGAGTTTGAGCTCCTCTCTCTCATGCTTCCCTGGTCTGCGCGAGTCTCAACCAGGTCTGTCCAGCAATTTTTTGAATATCATCCAGCCATCAAAAGAGTAAAATGTAACAATCATACCCAGTTACTTTCACATTTCCAAGGTTAGTTAGACTCTGGTCTAAATAAATAATCTTAAATAAAGTCTACTCAACGTAGAGCTATCGATATATAAACAGCATACGATCTGACAATGTTTCCGCTTATCTATTGTGGCGTAATAACCAATGTACACGACACTCAACACTTCACTCTGTACTAATTCAATAAAGTAGAGATCATCAGCCGATCTGTTTGCTCTACACTACTCGTTGCATTACTATTATCGTTTAGCATTGATAATTAGGACTCTACATGCTCTATGTAGCTCTATATTGCTCTACATTGCTCTGGGTCGACTCTACATGGGGAACTGTGTTACGTAGCGTGTAGTGTCTGTCTGGTTAGTTAATGTTGGAAACATGCTGAAGTAGATAAAAGCATTTTAATGTGTTGTGTCTATGCGTGTTATTCTGAAGGTAGATAGGTAATTCTAAAGTTTACTGTAGTGACTACCTCGTTGGTCTAGTGGTCGCAATCGCGACTGAGTATGAGGCTCAGCAGGCCTGGCTTCGATTCCCGGGTCGGGCAAATTGTTATTGACTTTTTCCATCAGCAATTTCCCAGTAGCAGCCACGGAGTCTGGATTTGTGATCGGTTGATGGCAACAGGCTCGCCCCATTACATGGGGCTTAAATATAACTGACGAAATGTGGGTGTCCTATTAGGTACACCTCTGCCTAACCCTTCAGAGATTACAGGCGTGCTGTTATATGAGGTTATTTTAAATATTTCAAAACATCAATTAATACCGTAAGAAATACACATTTATAATTATGAAAGCTTCATTCAAAAATCCATTAAAACATAGTAAAATATGTTCCGCATAGCATAATAGTAAAGAAACCTGAAAGTAGCAACATAAGTATGTAAGAACATGCCATGCTGTATTTATTATCTAGGTACTCTCTTGGCACGAACGCGTAATGTAACGGTAGGTGGTATGTTAGTAACAACGATATGTACCGCTTTACGTGGAATACTCCAAATAACATCAATTCATTTCCTAACATACCATGTATTGAAGATTTTCCACTTCATTTGAAAGCGAACCGTAAGGCACCGGTTCCGCAGCCGGCGAGTAGCGACAAGCGAGTACAACTAGCAACTAGGAACGAGTTGTTTATTAGTGTGTATTCTATCTGGTGCAGAGAGAGCCCTCGGCGGCAATGTGCACATTCAGCGATCAGCCATCAATATTAGTATCTCTTTGACTGATGCGGGACCTACATCTATTAAGTGTAATACTGACGTACATCGGTTACCTCACAGTTCTACGTTGTATGTATTTTAGTTTGTGCTACATCAATGTATTATCTTTCTTAATTTCTGTTATACGAGTGTTGAGCGCGAGCACACTCGACAGCGAGTGGCTGCCTCGCCAGCGGCGGCGGCACAGGTGCTCAGACCAAATGAAGCCGCAAGCCCACAGCAGTCGGTAAATACTTGGCTAAGTTGGCAAACAAGACCGTCTTTATCTGCGGCCGGACCTGGACCAGCCGGGGAATGTTCGGTTATATATAAATAGAATTGGTTTACCTGTCGGGAAATACTAGTTAGCTTGTTAGATAATGCCATAATTATGTTGTACTAGCTCTGGTCTGTGGCTACGTCTACGTGGAGTTCTGAAGTTATCCCATGGGAACGTACTACCGGGTTAATAAGTATCTTGAGTCCTAGCCCAGGCTATGGTCAGTCTAAGTGGCCATTTTCATGAAAATCCGTTCGGACGTTAAGGCGTAACAAGGTGAGGCATCGACAAAGGACAGCAGTATGGATGTAACACAACTTCCCGCGAAACAATAATACGCCTTCATGTTTTGTTATGAAATTTGTTTCGTAATTGCCCTAATCCTAAGCTGAGCACTCGTAAGCTCTTAATACGAGAATAGCTCAAGATATATAAGAGGATTACCTAGTCAGCACGGTCAGTATTGCAGACAACTATCGCGGGAGCGTTTGACCAACTTAACTATTATCCTCCACAGGAGGACTCTGTAAATCTGCTCGAATTTGCGTAAAGACTACAGACTTGGTTATTTAATACGTATTGACTGTCTATCGGACCTTCAGAACCCTGGGTAACATTGAAAACGATACCCCTTGCTAAGTCTGCTTGTCAGACTTTCGGTATTCTGACAACTCGGCTCATGCCGGCTCACGGAGGGGTAACTTATGTCCCGCCAGTGGAAGTTTTACAAGCTGGTTATGAACTATTGTAAAATATCAAAAACTTGCAGCCACCATCATCAGCTGCGGGGGAACAATCAATAAAGGATAAATAACTAAATAGACATGTATATTTCCGTCGTGGTAACGGTATGCGACAGGTATGAATCAAGCAGCGTTCGTCCATTATCGGTAATATTGGTTGCTTCCTCGACGGCGCACAGTGCACTGACAAATTCAATTGACTTGTAAATTGCAGCGAACAATAGAATATTGCAGACGTCGATACATTTGTTT